>VWYO01019716.1:0-42320 GCA_013400275.1 Rhadina sibilatrix | reverse complement strand
AGCGCCGCCTGTCACCCGCGCCCCGGCCCGCCCGGCACGGGCAGCGCCGGCGGCCGCCGCGTCTCCCCGCTCCAGGTCCCGGCGCTGGCCGCGGTGAGGCACCCGGGGCTCCGGGAAATGCCCCGCGGCCGCTTCATTCATCGCTCGCCGTTGCAGCCGCCGTCCCGCCGAACCACCCACCTTGGGCTCGCGNTTCTTTTGTAACTCGTTGTTTTGCTGTAGACAGTAACCGTGTTTGTTGGTCGGTGGGAAGATGGCCCTCGAAGGAGGAAGTGGAGAAGGATGAAGGTTTTGAAGTCTTCCCGGAGTTTAATTTGCAGCCGGCTTCTGTGGAAATTTGTCAATCGATTTTGCTGGGTGGCGGCTGGCATGTGGATGACAGAACATTCAATGGAACTTAGGCAATAAGCCTGGTTTTCAGAATGAGGTTAAGATGGTCTACAGTCCAAATACCAGCAGAGTGTACCCAATTCAGCTACATCGTAAGGAACTCGTTTCAGCTTTCATGTGGTGTTGCAGGAACATTGTGTTTCTAAGGACTTGGGTTGAATTGGAAATGTCTGAAGTTTGTTAGTGAGCAACTTCAGTGGTTTTATTTAGAAGATTCTGTGCCTAGATCAAGCTGTTTTCTCTCAGAAGAAGTCAGTTTTGTCTAAAAATCTCTTGTCTTTTGAAGAGACTTACCACTACTATTTTGAGTCGCTCCAAAGATCAGAAGTAAATGAGTACTGTTCTGTTGGAGCAACAGCATTCTTAAGGTTCTGTAAACTTCTGCCACTTAAGTGGGAGTCATGTATAGTCTTCTGTCACTTCTGTTTCCAAAATATTTTATGAAAATGGAGCATGTAGAACTAGAAACCCCTATGAACAGGCATGTGACCGTGAGACATGCAGTTTCAGTTAGGGTTAAAAACTAAGCATGATGAACTATAAATCTGATTCCTGCTTTGAAAGATTCAGTCTTGCTTCCGAGTTGGTGTGACCTTGTCCTGAGTATGTAGTTTTTGATGTGTTACAGGCTGGGAAGGACCTAGCCTTGCTGCTCAGTGATCCATCCTCCTTTGCATTGAGGATGGCTTGTGTGATTACAGGGCACACTGAATCAAGGAGATTGTCTGTGTTTAAATCTGAGCGGGTTTGGTTGGGTTTTTGTTTTTTTGGTTTTTTTTTTTTTTTTTTTTTTTTTTCCTGTGCTTGTATGTGTCTGAATATTTGTGTAGGGCAGGAACAAACAAGAAATAAGAGTGTCTTTGGAGAAAGTGCTGGCTCAGCATACTTGCATTCATAGCTCGATTCAGATTAGAAAAGGTGTGCCCCAGTGCAAGCAGATTTCTGTACACTTTTTTAAATTTTTTTTCCTTTTCTTTATTTTATTTTTTTTTTTAGATTGGAAATCTTTAATAAAAATCGAGGAGTTTGAGGTATCAGGGTAGGCTAAAAGCAGTTGTGTCATTGTGATCTTTTCCTGTGTCTCACAGGGATGAGCCTGTGAGACAGATGTGGAGCCTGGTTTAAGGCCGTCCTGTTATGAGGTATCTTTATAGCACATGGTGAATAGAAAAGGCTTGAAGCTGGTTTTCATCACACTGAAAGAAGTTTTGCTAATGATCTGCTTGGCTGCCTTGCTACGGATAATGGTCCTACTTCATGAAGTTTTGGTTATGTGTTTGACTTGAATTACTGAGACATCTTTTAGTAAGTCCTAAGTGCAGGCCCTGAGAAAAATACTTCCCTTCTCCTGTACCTTCACTCCTCTCTTCACACCTCTCTCATCCTGCAACCTCTCCTCATTCTACACAGTCTTTTCTGGAGGCTGTAGCACTTCATCCTCTGCCACCTCTTGTAGTGTCCTGTGGGAGGCTGAAGAGCAGTAGGAGGAGCTGGGCTCTGCCACTGCAGCACTGAGCCCCCACTGAGCCAGGAATGAGGTGGGCCTGGGTAAACCCATGCTGTCTCCTGGCCCAGCCAGGCCATGTGTCCTGTTCTGCATGCCTGGATGAGATTGTTTTCAACAGATGCTTTGGGAAATGGCCCAAGTGTTATTGAAAGGATGCAATACCCTACAGATACATAATTACTGGTACACAGGCTGTTAACAGAAGTATAAACCCATTCCCATTCTGATTTTCTTGGAGATAATAAACACAGGAGCTAAGTGGATAACTGCCTTGTATTTTTGCAAGTGAAGCATAAAATTGAGGGGGTTTCAATCTGTTTGGTGTGTGTTTTCAATTCCTGAGGCCTCATTTCCTTTTTTTTTTTTTTTTTTGTTCAGATGTATACCTGTAATACCAATGTTACCAACCTGCCTGGCTTTGCATAGCAAAGGGCAATAATTAGATTTCAGAGTTTGGTTTTTTTGTTTGTTTAGTAGTAAGCGTCCTGCATGGTCAGTGTCTTTCTCATGTATATGGGTTTGTTCACAAGCCAGCATTTCCACTTACCTGACAAATTCTGAGTTCAGAAGCGTGTACACTTTGTTTTTGCATGTTTCAACACACTGTAACTAGACTAACCTCTTCTAGTCACTTTACAGGCACGTGGAGGTTCTGATAGAAACATTTTTCCATTTGAAAGACATTTTACAATTCAGAGTTCCTGTAGTACAGCAGGAGAGAGATTAGCTTGAATAAAATTCAAGCATGATTAGCTTGAATAAAAAAAAACACCCACGAGGATTAGCAAACACCTTAAACTTGCACTTCCATTTAAAAAAAGTGTCTAGCTCATATAGTGTTTATAATTTTAACTATTTGCTATTAGGTCTACAAGTAGATAATTCTACTGCTCAGAGATTCTGAGGAATTCAGAGCAAAAGTAAATCTCGACATTTGAATATCTAAAATAATTGAGTCCTTATGATTCTTTCGAACACACATAATTTCTAGGCAGTCCAGAAATCACTGGAGAAGAATTCAGGTGGAGGCAAGGGAAAGGGTAGAATAGTAAAGACAGCACAATAATGGGTAAGTTGGCATTTTGGTACACAGATGGCTGGATGCATTATGAAGTAATGGAAAAAGTTCACTCCATTTCCTTCCTCACTCTCCTTTACTATCAGCTATAGAACTAGTTAGTTGTAGGAAGTAAGTTTGACTGATTTTTAATTTATTTTTAACTAAGTGAAACGGATAAACATTCCTTGACCATTCTTGGCATTTTGCCAAGTTATTCATCTGCTGTGTCTGGTCAGGTACAATTCATCAATGATGTTCTGTTTTATTTCACAAATCCCAAAAGGTAATATTCAATTAAGTTTTCTTTGGATGTAGGAGTTAAATTTATTTATTGAAAAGATACTGAAGAAGAATTAAATGCAAGGCTGTTAGAGGTGCCATATATTTTGTGGAAGAGTTTTTTCAGTCCCTTGAAACATCAGGATGAAGTTCATGGAGTTCTGGCAGACTTAAGGTGGTGCAGGTATTTTTCACCATGCCTAGCGAGCTTAACCTTTAATAGACAAAGAGAAAAAAAGTCCCAAGTATTTAAGAAGTGAAACATCGTTGTATTTTATGTTGGAAACAAGCAATGCACTTGTGTAAGTGTGTTCAGTTCTTGTTTAAACAGTTTCACTGACTCACAACTCTATTTTATGCTGTAGGAGTAGTGTCCTGAGGAGGAGCATACTTACTGGTCTGAGCTGGTGTACATTGCATTGTGTGAAGATCAGAGTTTCCCTGTTCAGGCCTGGGGATTAGCCATGGCCATTTGGACATATGGAGGCTGTTCATCTTCCATCTCTATCATTTTCCTGAGGTGCTGTGCAGGCTTGTCTGAGCCTGGCCCAGCGTGCTCCAGTGGGGCACTGCAGTAACCAGGGTGTCTGCTGCAGGACGGGGACATTTCACCTTCACGTGGTCATTTTTACCTTAACATTGCAGTGCTTGAGGGCATTGTCTTTGAGCTGGTGGTCTTCCTTTCCAGGATGGCTTTGACAATTGTTCTACTAAGTGATATAGGAACTTCCTGGTGATAAAAAGCCTGTTGAACAACCTCTCTTCAATGCCTCGGCTGTAAATGTGCCAGGTCCCTCATGCTGGGCCATCTTCCTGTTTCTTCATTCCAGAATCTGTTCCCTGTCCCTCCACTTTGAAACTAGACAGACCAGTGCTTCTCCTTTACTAATACTTTCATCAGCATGAATCCTTTAAAAACAATGTTCTGTCCAGAGAAATTCAGGTGCTGACTTTAAGGTTGCTGAGGTGGCAGACTTGGAAGTTTCCACTTAAGTCATCTTAGTTCAAGATTAAAGGCTTGATTTCCAGAATTTCACTTTTATCAGTAACCAGGTAAATTAGTTTGTTTGCAATCATTGTTGCATTTGCATGGCTGTACAGTAATCAAGTATGCACACCACTGGAATTTTACCATGTACTGTCTTTTCAGTTGAAATGTGGAATTGCTAACAAGGCTCCTCCAATAGCTTGTTAAGATGTCAATCACTTGGGGTTTCTTCGCCAAGAGGAATACCCTGCTTGGTCTGTAGTAGTAGTAGGAAGAGAAATGATATCTTGGCAGAAACACTGAAATGGAAGTACAGGATAGACTTGCTGCTTTAAGCAGAATCACTGATCTTATTTTTCAGAACTATTTCTCAAAGCTGCTTAAGAAGTTAATTACTGTTTGAGACTTTAGGATGCCATTGAGGATTCACTTGAGCAATGCATGTGTTATAAAGCCTGTTAATGAAATTAGGCCATTTTTTGTCACTGGGGCTGTCAGAAATTGCAGAAACATGATTCACTGCTGTAAATTTCTGAGGAGCAGCGTAATTTTACCTCTTTCACTGGTGAAAATAAAAGACCCAGAAACATCCTCAATTGTAAGATTATAGCCAGTCTTACTTTGTTATGGCTATAGATACTCTTAATTGAACCCAAAGTGGTTTTAATTTGGGCAAGGGAGTTAATTCCATCTATATGTTGCTACCCTTTATTTTGGTTAGAATGTGATGAGGCTGTGTTTATATCTGTTTTTGAAGTTTTCATAATGAGATTTTGTTGATTGCACTTTTTCTGGGTGTCTCAGGTTTAAATCTTGTCTGCAACAGCACTGTGTCAATGCAGTGGGAGTGGACATAAAGAATTATGCATTTTCTGATTTTGCTAATATGGGATTTAGAGAAAATTAACAATTATTCATTGCCTCCCTTAGAAGTGAGGTCAGTGAGATTTGTTGCAGGGATTTCTGTTTGCTTATGCGATACCACAGAATCAAGGTAGCGAACCTTGTAATGTTGAAGAACAACCTTTCTTATCTTAATAGACCCATTTAACTATTTCTCAATGCTCAGTGCTGCCAGACCTCATCTGGCATACCTCAGTGCGAAGGGTGAGGAGTACTCCAGGTGTATTACATGGGTAGAAAATGCCAGTAGCTTCACCATGTACCTTGGGTTATTTTGCAAGATGCATGGACACTCCAACTCGGGTCGGAGTCCAAAACAACCGAGGCTCCTTTAGGCATTTTTGTGCCAGATCTTGGAATTTGAATTGATACACTTAGTTGTTTCAGGTAAGTGTTAAAACCCAAACATATCCTGAGCATACTGGATTTCTTGTGAGATACAGTCAGTTTCTTGATGAGTTCAGGGGTGAAGCCTGAAAGTAGGGGTTCCAGGGTCATGAACAGAAGTCAGTGTATTTTAGTTGACAGGGCCAAATTCCTGGTAATTTTCCCCAAGAAGAGATTAATGTAAGCAAGTACAGGTCAACAGAACTGATGTTGAATGATGGATTTTTTTCAGCAAGTCTGTCTTCATTGAGGATTTCTAGTCTTCTAGAAGAGCTGTAGTTAAATATTTGTCAGCCCCTGTTTCCAGCTGAATTTTATAAATATAGGAATCAGGCCAATTTAAAAGCATAGACACAGCATAGATTTTTTTTTTCTGCCGTACTATTAAATGAAAAGGTACACGTTCTTCCTAATTAATTTGAATTTCAACTTTTTCTGTTCCTCTGGTTGTATGCTACGAAGCACTGCTAGTTTGGAAGGTATCAGTGACTTCCAAAAGGTAAGGCGTGCTGTGCAGAAGACTATTTCTTAATCCCTTGAACCAGGCAATTGCTGAAGCTGTTTGTTACACTGAACAGTTCAATTAATTAACACTTGAGAGCTGTGAAAGAGGGTAGTTTGACTGTTCAGTTTGACAGCAGAAAACTATGCAGGTTTGCCTCAGAGTTACTCAGCATTGACACAGCTGCAACATTTGTGTGGTTTCTTCAGTCCTCGGGTTTATACATCTTGTGTTTGTCCTGAAATTGAATCGGTGTGTGTGGTGGAATATCTTTTGCCTGGAGCTGCTGAGCTGTTTGATATGGTTAGTGTTCAAATGACCCACTAATTCATGGTGAGTAGTAGTTCCTAATGCTTCCAGCTTTCAGAATCTTCTTTACTACACTTAGCTTGAATTGGTGCACCTTAGTGACTTGACCTGATCTTGTCTACCTGCAGAGAGAGGAAGTGTGCTGGAAAACAGCCTTGAGCTGCGCAGCTCCTGAATTTACTATCTGGTAAGCGCTGCATCTGAATTGTTCTGGAAGAAATAGATAGAATCAGAGTGGCAGATGTGCCTATCCTGCACTGTAAGTGCACACCTTAGGTAATGCAAAGGCCAAGGATTCCAGTGCTTCCTGCTGCCAGAGGTCTCACAGCATCGTAGTTGCCATGGGATGCCCCAAGTGTACGTCCATGACTGCCACTGGGAGAAGCTGTAGGGTCCCCTAAGAGCACGCTGCTGTAGTTGAAAGGGTTTGTTGTAGAATCATAGAACAATTTGGGTTGGAAGGGACCTTTGAAGGTCATCTAGTCCAACTCCTTGTGCACCATGGATAGGCTCTAGGCTCAAAACGCTAGGGAAGAGAACAGCAGAGTGTCAAATCTGTGATTGTTTTGTTTGGGCAGCCCCTTCTTTGTACTTCCTCCTGGGGACTTGCAGATGAAAGTAGAACATTCACCTGTGCCCACGTGTGGATCAGCTGTCCTGGTAACTCTTGTATATGATAGAGAATGTTCTGTAATACATTTCCTCTGATGATGACACAGGGTATGTCACTTGCTGAGGGAAGAGGGGCTGAGTACAGCAACGTACAGAGAAGTTTAGTTTGCAGGTCTGCTGTCTTTTGGGGCTTAATCCCAATTTTAGCACTCATTTGGAGAAGAAAAATCATATTCTTCAGCTGGTCTGTCACAGCATTGACTAAATTAGGATACTTGCTTTTACACCATTACTTGTGGGTGAGAAGTGATTTCCTGTGGGGGTTTTGATGGGGCTTTTTGTTTTGGAATGGTTGTTTTTAAGTATTAAGGCATTGGGTAGTTTCCATTCATTTTACTTCAGTTAAATTGCAGATGTGGGGTGTTAGGTTGAAGTAAAAAGTGGGCCTGGTAAAACACAGAGTCTTAGAAGAGAAAACAGTTAGAAGTTCATACTGTTTTTTGTAAAATTCTGTCTCCTTAATGGAAATTGCACACTATTTTTGGTTCCTGTTCAATTTCAAAGGGCATGACAATTGGTAATGTGATTCTATCCCGCCCACCTGGTTCTGCTATATCGATTTTATTCTCACACTGCTTTCTTACAAACGATAGTGCTGATTCAAGTAAAAATAAAAAGAAAGCAGTCAATAATGCCCCAGTGTTCCTGCTTGTGACTTGGGGAGGAGATGGTACCTTCTTGTCTTTGATAGTTACTCTTGAGGAAAAACCTCTAATCTTGCATGCTTCCAGCTGGGAATACAAAGGTGGTTTCTCCTTTATGTTGGTCTTCTGTGAATGTCTTCCTCTTACTCATGAAACACTTTTGGGTCTACTTCTCACCTGTTCAATCAGCTGCAAAATCCAGACTGGATAGACTCCTATGAGACTTTTTCTTTTGTTTTACTGCTTCAAATTAGTTTTAAAGCGCTCTTGAATCAGCTTGGTTGTGCCTATGTATTTTCTCAAGTCTCCCTGCTTGAAAGAGAGTTTTTTTTTACTTTATGTTGTGGTCGAGGTGATTCTTTGTGTAGGTTGAGTGGTACTTGGTGGCAGTGTAGATTCATTGTGAAGCTTCTAGTCAGTCTCATGGTAACTCCTGGTATTATGCTGAGCTAGAGCTGTTGAGCTGATGTTAACTGTTGATGTTACTGAACATAAAACACACTTCAGTCTGCAGTGTAGTTAATACAAAATGTCATAAATAGCACTTTTACGTCTGGATGGCTATTAAATTATTTACCTTAGTTATTAAACACTTGCAGGACATGAAGACTGCTTTGTGATAAATCAGGAAACAATTAGAGAGCCTGTTTGGATATATTTCAAAAATATAAAATCTCTAAAATGCTCTTATGATGATGTTTATATCATATGTAAAGAAAACAGTGCTGAATTGAGTTTGAATAAAAGTAATTTCTGCTATTGTAAGCAGCTTTCAGTGCTACTGTAATCAGTGCTGCTGATTACAGTAGTAATAGGCCTTTGTATAACACCCTTGTGCTTACCTTGTTCAAGAATCCGTGTGAGTGTTCACTACCTATAGGTTTGGCAGCAAGGTTTCGAGAGTAGATGGGGGAATATTCAAAAATGGAAAGCTGGGGCAAGGGGGGGAACAAGCTCCATGTAGCCATGAGCTGTGGCTAGGTGTAGGTAAGGTGTACATACTGGGAATCTTTTCACCTTTCTTCATGGCAGCCACCAAAGAAGAAATGTGGAGGAATTTATTCACATTTGGCACAGTGAGCTATGTGCATGTGTAAGGCATCTGCTGGCCAGAGACTGAGTCTGCACAACTGCCTTAATACAATTTTGAGAACACCAGAATTCAAGCCTTCCTTCCACCTCAGATTTGGGATTCTCGAGAATATGGGCCATCTCTCTTCCTTAAAATTTCCATGTCAATCTGTCTAGTAATTGCCATGCATTCTGATCCACTGAATAAAAACTTGGGCGGGGGAAGCGATGCAAATGTAAATTGTCACCTCCTATAGTCTTGCATGATTTTGAAGGAGTCATACTTTGCCTGCCTCATCTTACTAATTCTTTGTAGAATTGTATTAAAGCAGATGTTATTTCCTTGCTACAAAGATAGAAAATTAGTTAAGGGTTATAAAAAGAATCTTGGTGTGTTTGGAATAGATTGTAATTCTGGCCACAGCATGTATAGAAAAGCTTGTTAGATATATTAAAAGATCTGGTAACTTATTAAATGAAAAACTTCGAAGGGCAGGAGAAGTGTAATAGATTCAGACTCTACTATCTGATGTAGAGTCAGATTCTGTTCTTCTGAAGCATTAGCCTTCTTAACCTTACTCTTTTAAAGTTTAGCTTTTATGTTTTCTCATTGCATGATGTCACAAGTTGTAGCTGCAGCACTTGTCTGTCAAGCATCACAAGCATGCTCTCACTGCTGGCTTTGAAGTTTATGTGTGCAGGAATTTAGCTTAGTGCAGGCAGCTGTGCTCTTCCAGCCATCTCTGGAACAGAGAAATATGTTACTTCTGCAGAACATCTGTCCTAAAGCAAGAGCTGGAGCTCTGGGAAAGAGTGCTACAAGCCATTAATCTGAGAGGAAACAAGCTACCCAGATGAATAAAATTCCTGTTTCCAGAAAGCCTGTGTCTTTATGCCCCAAGAATACTTGACATGTCACTGTTCCTGCTTCTGTGTTGGTTGTGGGGGTTTGGTTGTTTTTGTTTGTTTCTTTGTTTGGTGGTGGTTTGGTTTTTTGTTTTGTTTTGGGGGGGTTTGTTTGTTTTTTTAATTAATTTAAATTGCTGGTTCTTTTTTCTTCTCTTACTCAGAAACCGCCTTCTTGCTTAAGGATCTTCTTTTCCAGACTGTATATATTTTTCTGTCTCTTTTTTTAAAAAGATTTTTGTTTGAATTGTCTGTTCCTTGAAACTATAAGTTCACTGAGGTTTGTACCATCCATGGTTGCATATGCTTTTATCTTGGCTTCCTTCTGTCTCATTCACACCTTGATTTAAGCTTGTTAGCCCATAATCTCTCTGGAGAACGAGTTAAGTATGTGCACAGCTTCAGGCAGGGGAATCTCAATGGTGCTGATGGGCCCACTGTGAGGAAATACTCTCTTCTTTTCTGAAGAACTGAATGTGACCTCAATTTCATTTGTTCTGTTCCTTTCATTGTCAAAACATATGGTGTGTACATAGAACATATACACAGAATAAGGAAACTCATAAAATAATACAATTTTAAGTGTTTGCATTAACAGAATGAACTAAGCTTGAAAGTATTAACTAGGCAACTTGGAGAAATTGTATACAGGAAATCATTCCAACTTGTCTTGATCTATAATAACCTGTCAAAGGAGACCTTTGATGCTTCACTGGGGAACTGTGTCTATATATAGAGCTATATTCTGGAGATAAAACTATATCCAATTTGTTTCCTGATAATTTGTTTGCCCTATCCAAGCAGTGTCTGAGTTATGAGAACCTTTTTGTAGATGTAAGTGGATATAAACTTGTAAATCTTTCCTCCATGAAGCCTCAAGGAAGAATTTGTTACAATTCTCAGTGAGTTTGCTCTGTTCCAAACTATCTTGCATTATGAGTTCTGTGTCACCCAAGAAAATTCTGTGTGCAAGTATTTCCTTTCTCTAGCATACATCCCATCTTGGGATATATGACTTTGTTTAAACTTCAAGGTGAGGGCCTGGTTGTTATAGTACACTAACTGGAACCATTTAGTGATAAGATTTCACATTGATAGCCAGCATCTGAGCACGCTGTACTCAAAGCCAGGCTGCAAAACCCCAGAGTGCCCCATCTGCTTGTGACAGTGCCTTAGTTACACTGCAGGCACATTCTTCAGTTCTGTGGCTGCAGCGCTGCTGTGACAGGTTCTGCTGCTTTCACAACTACCTGGGTGGGGGCAGATGGCAGCTCTAGTTTTCAGGGAGGAGGCCTGGCTGGTAACTTTTATGACTGATGGTTGCAATTTAAAAAAAAAAAAAAAAAAAGTCTGTCAGCTCTGACTAGTGGCTGATTATAGTGACTCAGCCAGCTACTTGAAAGCTGATAATGACTGGAAGGTGTAAGTAATACCCAGTCAAGTTTAATAGAAAAAAAAAAAAATAGTTGCCTGTGCAGATTTCCTCTTGCCTAACCCTTAAAAATATTATTTTGCTATGTGCTTACAGTGCTGACTTTTCCTGTCCTTGGTGAACAGAGGGAGTTGTCTTTTGGAAGTGTTCAAAGTCAGGGCTGGATGGGGCTTTGAACAAGGTGGTATAGTGAAAGGTGTTTCTGCCCATGGGGGTGGATGTAACTAGATGGTCTTTGAAGATCTGTTCAAGTTGAAACCATGCCTGTTCTTTTGTTCTTCTCTTCCTCTTTGAGTACATCTTGCTTGCTCTCTCTAGGCATCTTCCTTCTCCCTCCTTTTTCATGTGAGCAATGCCCTTTCTCCTAAGGGTGGTGACAGTGTAGGGGGAGCAGTATGGGTGGTTTGTGATGCATCTTGGTCTTCAGTCATATTACTTCAGCTGTATGACTTCAGTACTATGACTTTAATACTTACTGTTTTATCATTTTTTACACCTTTGAAGTTTATTGTTGGTATTTCCAAAAGAAAATGAGACACTAAACAGTATCTTTCATTTCGAAGAGCAGCATAAAACACAGAAGTTGTAAATATGCCATTTTCTTTTTTAAGCATTTCCCTTAACATTCATGTAACTTCTAAAGTTTTATTTTTAGAACCTTCTGCTTGAAGGGAAGACCTCTTGGGTCTGCCTTTCCTAAATATTTTTATTGAGAGTGCTTTGAGGACACATGGTGTCCATATGTGCTTATGAGTGCTCTTGGATAATTACTTGGGAGCATTGTGAGGAAAGATGGAATCCTGAGCAACAACTTATTTAGAAGGACTTGAAAGCTCTCAACTGTACCCAATTTTTATACCCCTGTCAGCCAGCCTGCCACCAGAATGGATTGACCAGAGTGAGATCCTGTTATGAATGACTTTGTAATTAATAACAGGATTAATATGATTTGGGTTGGTGCTCAATCAATGTGTGATCCTGCTCTCCTGAGCTCATAAATGTTTATTTTGTTGCAATAAAATTAAATGTAAGAGGTTCCAAGCATTTGCTGAAGTGACCTAAAATGTATGAATTGATGTTTTTAATGTTATTTCTTTTGGCTTATATTTAACTATAAGCACAAGAGGTATATTTACATAAATCAAATACTAAAACTGGTTTTAAAAGTTCATGCTGTGTGCTGTTGTGCATTGCAGTCACCTTACATAATGAATGAGACTCAGACAAAAGAGTTGCACTAAGAAAACAGCAGAGGAATGTTTAGATTTCCAGTATGGCAAGATAACGTTACAATAAAAGTTTGGATGTATGAGATACATGTTGTTATCAAACTGATCATAAGAGGTTGCTTTCAGAGGTAGTTTAAGCCAAGTTCCAGTGATTTATATGGCTTTCCAGCTTGTATGGTTGTTGGAGGTTGTCTCATGGGGTTGCTGTCCAGGATAATTGGCCGAAGTGAGTTCAGTGCTTACCAATGTTACAACATAAGGTTTGCTTTTATGTTAAGGGAGAGTGGAATTTCTTTAGGCACTTCAGCTTCCTGTGGTGTCTTACCTGAGAATCTGCTGTACGATGTCTTCACTTACATGTTTAAACTCATGGTGTTGCTAACTTTTTTTTTCCTAGCAGTGGAAAGAATTTTTAAACACAGGAAACTCAATAAAAAGGGTTCTTTAAAATATTAGTACATTTTCTAAAATCTGTAGCTGTACTGATGCTTAATTTCAGGTGTGCATAAATACTTCCACTCTACATTTTTTGAATGAACTTATTTTGTTCTTCAACAGAGGTGTTATGAACATAAGCAGTATAGAAATGGGCTGAAGTTCTGTAAACAGATCCTTTCCAATCCCAAGTTTGCAGAACATGGAGGTAAGTTTTCAAATGGCATGTGCTCTCTTTTTCACTGTACTTTATGGTAGAGTAATTATTTTAATATTTTATACCCCTTCACTGCTTACTTTTTGCCCATAAAGCAATAAGAGCATACAGAAACATGTATCAAGCACTTACTGTTGGTAAGATTTGTAATTTTAAAGACTGATCTTACTGGTAGTCATAGCTTTCTATTCTTTATCATTCAAGTCTAAGATTCATGGTGCAGGTTTCCCAATACAAGTATGGATTCATTAAATCACCTTTCCTGGGGAAGTGATAGTCACTCACATAAAAGTGCAAAACAAAATTTTGGAAGAGGCTGAATATTGTCCAGTACTCTGTTAGCTGCTACTTTTCTAAAGGAATAGTCTTACTTTAAGAGAAAAGGTGTTTATTCCTTCACTGTGTTTTTAGTCAGCTCTTAACACTGAGTTGAAAGTCTCTTTGCCCTGTTCAGAAATGCTTTGTGAGTTTTTTGCAACTACTTTGCTATGGGTGAATGTGTAGAAATATCAGAGTTGTGAATAAAGAAATCTCCAAATGCTTGTAGAGCAGACAGGTTTAAAATAAAACATTACTTCATATTTTGATGGAAGTAATATAAAAGGTTTATTGCTGTGTATGATATACCCAAGTGAATAATCTGACAGAGTTTTCCATGTGAGAAAAAGAATGTGAAATCTTTATAATGAAAACTGAATCTAAACTTGCATTTAGGGTTGCTATATGAAGCTTAAAAAACATGAAAATGAATAGCACATACTTATTAACTTTATTTTTTTCTTTTTTAGAAACCTTGGCAATGAAAGGACTAACATTGAACTGTCTAGGGAAGAAGGAGGAAGCTTATGAACTCGTGCGCAGAGGCCTAAGGAATGACTTGAAGAGTCATGTCTGTATCCTTTTTGATATATCTTTTGCTGATGAATTGAAATGGTTGATTTCTGCAACTATTTGATTTATAGAATAGCAATAAAAGCCAATTTAAACTTCAAACTGGAAGTTCAGCATTTTCAATCTCCAATAAATGCTTTATCTAAGCTATCCATAGGGCAGATGCTTTGCAGTCCTTGCAGTCACAGTTAGCTCACATATTATTCTGGCATGCATTGTGTATTTTTTTATCATTAATCTGCAACTGTAAACTGATGGTGGGCGTTTAAGCATGTGATTTGCTTTGGAAGCATGAGTAGTTGCCATCGAGTTGTCTAAAATTGTGTTCAAGTAAGGCTAATGGTGTTTTCAGAGATCCTGTTACTTTATTTCCTCCCCCAGTATGTGAAAAGTAACATTGACAGCATATTATATAGACTGTATACATATAACTGGCAAAGTTCCGACAAAAAAGAGTTGTAATGTTCCTGTCTGTTTATAAAACAGCTTGAGAGCTTGTTGCCAGCTGTCATGTTGGAACTCATTTGTCTCTGCTCAAATTCAGTGGAAGCCTTAATAGAGTTTTCCAGGTTGGCATGTCTATGGCCTTCTTCAGAGGTCAGACAAGAAGTATGATGAAGCTATCAAATGCTATAGAAATGCACTGAAATGGGACAAAGACAATCTTCAAATCTTGAGAGACCTTTCTCTGCTACAGATTCAAATGAGGGATCTCGAAGGTTACAGGGTAAGTATGCATACTGCATTTAATCATCATCTAGGGAACTGCAGCAGAGGTGGCAGGTTGGTTAATGACACTTCAAAAAAAATGGTTAGGTCCAGAGAGTTAAAACTATATGCCTCTCTTTCACTTCATGAAAGTAAAAGCAGATGTGCTACTGAGCAATTTCTATGAAATACAAAGATTTAATGGCAAATTAAATGATGCAGTTTCAGCTCAGTGCAGAATTGCTTGCCTTATTGTTTTTGGGGATTTTTTTTTGATGCTGTATAACCCATCTGCAGACAATCTCCAGTCTTGTTCTTTTCTTGAAAGGTTTCCTGTAGGTAAGAGGCAATGTGTTCAGAATATGACTTTTATTAAGGCAAAAGAGTTGGTATTTTTTAATAACTATGTTCTATATATCCCTCCACCTTCACATCAGTGGCCCCCCTGTTTTCTTGTAGCAGTAGGTAATAACAGAACAAACAGTGTGCTGGATGAAACATCATATTCTGATTGGTGGCCAATATTTGGGCATTAGTGAGTGACAGCTCCATTTTTTGTCAGGTTTTTTATCTTTTTAGGTTTCCCCTGAACCTCTAAAGTTGTGTTGTTTAAAACACATTTGGTCTCTGTATGTATTATTTCCTTTTCAAATGAGGGTAACATTAGTACACCCAGGAGCAAGTTCTGTGCCCAGAGTTGTATGGAACCATCAGCTAGCACAGGTCCTCAGAGAACTTATTCCTGAGTCAGAACAATTCTTAATCACTGATTTTTTTCATATTAGTAATTTAGAAATTTAGTTCTGCTCTTGCTGAGACAAGATAGCTGCAACTTAGTGTAGGTGTGAGATGCGCCTTTCCAAAGTGTGTTTGCAGATTTCTATTTTCTTGGCCTCTGGATAGATGTGAATACAAATTCTAAACATACTAGTCATCTCTAAACATACAAGTAACACATGGTTACCAAATGCATTAAGGATTAAATGTTAGGATGCTTAGAAGTCAGTAGTTCATGGCTAATCATATGCTGGTTTCTGAAGAACGTGAATTTGCTCTTAAAACTGGCAATAAGATTGTGTTTTGGTTGGTTTTTTTTCTTTGCTTTAAATTCCAGCCTCCCCTACTTCAAAGTATTTTGAGTGATCATCATTCTATTAGAACAGCTGTAACTAGTTTCAGTTCTTTGTTAATCTGTACTTCTGACAGTTTAGACTTTTTCAATAGGAAGTAACTTTTCCTTTAAGTTACTTGAAAATGCCTTTCAGGAGTCTACAACGAAACAAGTTATAGCATTTTCCTCAGATTAAAATTGCACGATACCAAGCAAATCTCTTGTCTTTTTCAGCTGTAATTATCCTCTTGCCAAAGAATAGGGATGTGTTTGCGTGACCTGTGTTGCCTAAGAACACTTTGAATTATTGAAATACATATGTACTTTCAAGGTTAATTTGAAACACCGGTAAATGTTCCTGCAATTCAAACCAAGTATCCTTAATTATGTTCTGTTCATAAGTGGTTAGACAGGAAAAGCATGTGTGTCATACATTAACAAAATTAGTCTGACTCATCAGGATTTGGTTGGACATGTTATTTTGTGGAGCCTTATTTTTTTTATTCGGTGAACACTATTACAGTTCAAAGTTTATTCTTTCTCTAGTTAATAAAATGCATATAAGGAAACCATCTTGCAGTGACTTCCTTAAATACTAGAATATTGAACAGAGACTATTGCCTAATGAATTCTACACAGTAGCAAAGTAAAGTCAGGAAAATTAGCAGCTATTTTTTTTGCAGGAAACAAGATACCAGTTGCTTCAGCTCCGACCTGCACAGCGAGCATCATGGATTGGTTATGCCATTGCTTACCATCTGCTGGAAGACTATGAAATGGCAGCAAAGATCTTAGAGGAATTTAGGAAGACACAGCAGGTAAGTGGAGAACGTGAAATTGGTATATGGAGTGCTGCTTAAACCAAAAATGAAACATTCCTTTCATGATGAGAGAAGTTTTTGCAGTTTAGAGTTAGAAGGCTGAACTTGTCCTGTGTCTGGCTTTCCTATGTAGACATCACCTGACAAAGTGGACTATGAGTACAGTGAACTGCTGCTCTATCAAAATCAAGTCCTCCGGGAAGCAGGGCTGTATAAAGAAGCCTTGGAGCATCTTTGTACCTATGAAAAGCAGATCTGTGATAAATTGGCTGTTGAAGAAACTAAAGGTAATCGCTCACTTTCTGAAGATACACTTAAACACATAGCATACAATGGGATCTCCATACTGTCAGCTTTTCCCATCTTTTGGGACTTTGATTTGGTTTTAGCTTAATTTATTTAATTTTGCTGTTTTAAAGGACTGCTTGTCTTGGCAGTTTATTCAGTCCCTGTCATGCTCGTGTCCCAGATTGGTAAGACATTAGTGAAGTACGGACATGCTATTCTGAAACTTTTAAGCTAGGAGGCATTTCAGACAGGAAATCCTAAGTTGATGTCCTGGAGTTCTGCCTGAGTAGTGTACTCAGACCTGTGCTGTTACAGCTTTGATAGTGGCCCTGACAAGGATACCACGTGCTGAAAGGGAAGAGTCATCTTTGGCCAAGCAGAAGGCTTTAAATGTCCTCAGTCACCCTTGCAGTGTATAGAAATAGGCTCTTTAGTGAGGCAACCCACTGTAGGCTTCTGCTGTATTATTAGAAGCCTGGTGTGTAATCCAATAAGAGATCAATACAGTAGTGTAGCTGATATTATTCCATAGATGGAATACAGAGTGATACAAGTTCATTCCAACAGCTCTATTAACAGGTGCAATTTCTTAAAGCATGCTTGGTTCCTCTTCTGCTTGATGCTTGTACAGTCTTTCTGTGAAACTGCCAATCTATTGAAGGTACTGCTTGTTCTTGGCCTACGCTGGAGTCTATTTGAATGATTGCTTTAAGTAAGGAGAAGAAATCCTTGTACTCTAGTTTGTTCATGGAGATGTTGTGGCTAATTCCCTGTTTCTGCTAATAGTAATCTCACTGCCTTCCAAAATGAACCTAGGAGTTGAGTAGTGACAGTAATATGGGAGGTGTGGTGCTTCCTCAAGGAAATTGATTGCAGATGGCTCTCCATGGTAGCTGAATCTCTTACTTTGTTTGCAGATAAAAGGAAATGGATAAAGAGACTGCAGTATCACAGATCATTTTTGAAACACAGTAGTGGGACTTTTGCGGGTGGGAGTGGTTTTTTTGTGACTTTATTTTTCATCTGAAGGATCTTTTGACATACTTTATGTTCTGTGTTGACGTACTATGTGACATACTTAGTGTTTGAAGGTCCAAAGTTAGGAGTGAAATAGGTTTTTCAAATAGGACTTCATTAAAAATAAACTCCAGACCAAAACACAAACCTCCTAGCAAGCTACCAGACAAAAGGATGGAAATACTTTGCAGTTTGTGTCCTTTCAACAGGGTACAAGGGATTCATTTTCTGGGGCACGGCTCCCACTGTTGTTTGGTCTGGCTTGGCTGCTGTTATTCTGCAGAAGAGCCTGGTAATAAATGAGTGTATACAAATTTCAAGCACATGTGCAAAAGCCACTGTGGATGAAGTACAACTGAAATGTACAAATGCTCAAATTTGTATTGACATTTGCTGCTGTTAGAAAAAACCCTAACTTTCACCTCAGAGACAGAATTTAAGGTTTATTTTCCCAATTCTGGCATTCTCAGTGAGTGAATTGTTGATGTTTTCCTGGGCACTAGATTCTGTGTGTAGTCCTCAAGTTATTCTAACTGTGGAAAGCAGCATCTCTTGACAAAATTATGTTAATTGTGCGACATAGGGAAGAAAAAAGGTAAATTTGCATTTTCCTCCTGAAACTGGGTGAGACAATCTTGCCTTAGTCTAGAGCGACACTGTTCACCTCTGGTGTGTAATCTGTTCATGCCTAACATTTGTCAATAGCAAAGCTTTGTAAAATAGTTTTCCATCGTGAAATGGGAAATTTACTCCTGTTGCAGTTCCAGCATTAACAAAGATGCTTATACAATTGTTAGACCTAATCTTTACTTTATCAGTTTTAATTTGTATTGCAGTATCATTAAAAGGAAACTTGTCTGCAGAATCTTGAAAGTTCTTTCGATAAATCAATGGCTTGATTGAAAACACTAGTTTCATGAAATACCAGACTGAAGAAACATTCTCTTACTTGCAGCTCTGCAATTTCAGTTTGGTTTTCTAGATGCTGTGTACATCAAATACCATGTACTGCTTTTAATTGCCTTTTGCAGTAAAAACTGTGCTTAAAGTAACCAGTCATTTCAGTAAGTGAGAAAAAAAGACAAACTGCATGCATTTTGTATTAAATTTTCAAGTTTTAGGAGTTAAGGGACAAGTTGTAAAATCTTATTATAATTGCAGCTGTTGTCAAAGTAAAAGCTTATCTGTCAACTAGTTTGTAATGGTATATGTAGTGCTTATCTTTTCTAAGAAATTAGAATCTGCATGGAGTTAAGGATTATCCAGACTTTTACAGTAGAGTGATAAATGTTACACTGCTTTAGTATCTTGTTACCTTAATTTAAAACTTATTGTTTTTCACACAGGAGAACTCCTGCTTCAGCTTGGCAGACTCGAAGAAGCAGTTGAAGTCTACAAGGGACTGCAAGAAAGAAATCCTGAAAACTGGGCTTACTACAAAGGCTTAGAAAAGGCACTTAAGCCAGGTAATGATTTGATATCTTGTAGTAAATAAGCTTTTTTTTATATTTGAAATTAATATATGTGTGAAAAGCTTGTGTTGCTTTAAATACTAAAACTGTTATTTAAAAAGTCCTCATTTAAATGTTGCTATTTAGTAGTGTGTACATACAGTCGTAATGTTGGAGTTCCTTAAGACAGACTGGAAACATTTCTTGCATTGTTGTTACCTTGTCTTATATAAAACCATAGAATCATAAAAATGCAATAGTCTGCATGTGGTTGAAAGAATAGAATTATTTCTTAGATGACAGTTTTAATTTTAAATTTTTCCTTTACTGTCTCTTTTCTTAATCTTATGGTGTAGCTAATACAACTGAATGGTGGTCTTTGAAGGCTTTAGACAGCAATAAGGCAGGAGGAGCTCTTTTTAAGATGAGAGATAAGCAGTATTCTAGTGCTGGAAGAGGAATTAACAGATGCTGACTGCCTTGGAGTCATTCAATTCATTAGTTTTAGTAAGAGTAAGGAGGAAATTCTGTTCTTTAGTAAGGATATAGCCAGTATAGTATAGTTGCTATGTATTCTGATTCTTTTTTTAGTCAGGTATAAATCACTTTCCATGCCCCACTTTTCCTTCTGCCAGAAAGGAAGGGGAAAGTAAACTGTAAAATTCTCTTCCAGCTAATATGATGGAGAGACTAAAGATCTATGAAGAGGCCTGGACTAAATACCCAAGGGGACTAGTTCCAAGAAGATTACCATTAAACTTTTTGTCTGGTAAGTGCATTTTTGCTGAGCAGGTAGTGATCAACACTTGTGTTTCTTAGATTCTGATTTAACAGTATAAACAATCTGCAATTGATGAGTAATGTCTGGTAAAACAAAATCAACAGGTCTTTTTCCTCTCAAGGTGAAAAGTTTAAGGAATGTCTGGACAAGTTTTTAAGGATGAATTTCAGCAAAGGTTGCCCACCAGTCTTCAATACTTTGAGGTCATTATATAAAGACAAGGAGAAGGTAAGTGTTCTGACCAGTTTTTACATATTCTACCTCATAACTGTGGTGTATTGGAGAGATGAAGGAAACTTTTTTCTTCAGTGTTCACTCCATCAGCACTGCTTTAGATGACCTGATACAGCTGGGAGAAAAATGAAGTACATACATTGGTCATACATGTGCCAAGCTGGTAAATGTAGAAAACTTAAGATTTAGTAATTCTAAGCTGTGTAAGTGTTCACCAAGGGAGGCCTGGTTAATTTGTTAAAAAATGAGTGAGATTGAGTACATTCTCAAAGTAATGTAATTCAGGGTGTTGCAGAGTTTTCCTACCAAAATAACTAGTTTGGGTAACACCAAGTAGCTCAAGTTGAAATTAAATACTATCTGGCCCACAGATGATTTTTTCTGTCTTGTCTTGCATGTGTAGGTGGCAATCATAGAAGAGCTCGTGATAGGTTATGAAACCTCTCTAAGAAGCTGCAGGTTATTTAACCCAAATGGTGAGTGCTGAGACTGTTGTGCTTCATGGAAGTAGTGCCTGGTGGTAAGCATTGTGTGTCCATTCAGAGGTGGGGAAATAGGGAGTGAAGAAACAGAGCTGATGTGGGTTTTTTCTGGTTTTCCCCTAACACAGAACGGAACCATACCTGTCAAATATAAAGTCTGTATTCAAAATAGTCACTTGTTCTAAATTTTTTTTCTTGAATCCATGAATTTAGTAATCTCTTTGCAGTTTTGAGTTCATGTATGCTATTTTCAAGACTTGAGTTTATCACTGTTCAGGAAACTGTAGTTTGAAAGCTGTGTCAAATGTGTAACTGCAGAAATGTCAAACAAAAGGCAATATATACTGATAGTACAATCTTCAAGTAGAGTTGTAGTTTTGGAGCTTTTGGTGGGGACTACATTTTGTGTTCTTGGAGGTTTTGCATATCTGACTGCCCTAAGCAAGTACTTAAAATTAGGAAGAGAATACAACTGCCTTTGACCCACCAGCTCCCTTTTCCTTAAAACCACAGAAGGAGAAGTGAACAGTATATGCTTAGGTCTTGGATAGCCTTGAAAGCTCATGTATGTACCTGGAGCCAGCTGGGAAGCTCTCCTAGGTCTGACAGAGAGGCAGAATTAACTTCAGTGGCTGTGTTTAGAGCATTCTCCATCTGGTATGTTGTTTTAGTCATAAACTGAACAAACAACCTCTCTCCATGTTACTCCTGCCAGATGATGGTAAAGAAGAACCTCCAACCACTTTACTCTGGGTCCAGTATTATTTGGCTCAACATTATGATAAAATTGGACTGCCATCCCTGGCTCTAGAATATATAAATGCTGCTATAGAAAGTACTCCTACTTTGATAGAACTCTTCCTCGTGAAGGCAAAAATCTATAAGGTAAGTTTGGCTTTATTGAAACCTTGACCAAAGGTTATTTGTTTGTTAAGAATTTTAGTGCGTTTCTAGGTAAAGATATTACTGTTTAGCTACCCCTATGAAGGTTTTTAATTCAATACAGGAGAAATGTACAGCAAAATGTGAATTCTCAGTTTAAAAATTGCACTGATAGATTGATTCTTTCATCTGTTCTTACCCCCTGTTTTTTTAGTGGGTAAGAACAGATGAAAGAGTGCTTAAAATAATTTCTCAAGTGTACTATGATACTGTATCAGAATGGTATTATCCAAGCTGGTTCTTTAAGCATTTTCAGAAAAAAACTGAAAAATTCAGTGCTAAAAGACCAGTAATTCCATAATGAGAAGATATTTAACTGTTTTGGTTTTTTTTCTTTAAAGATCTGTTACTTTAGAGGAAAGCTATTTATTTTTAAAAAGTCTAATAAAACTACTTATATCGAGCAGTGAGTAGATACAACGTGCATGTTTTATAATACTGAATCTGACTTAAATTTCTATTTTTATAGCATGCTGGAAATATTAAAGAAGCTGCAAGGTGGATGGATGAGGCTCAGGCTTTGGACACAGCAGACAGATTTATCAACTCCAAATGTGCAAAATATATGTTGAAAGCAAACTCCATTAAAGAAGCAGAAGAAATGTGTTCTAAGTTTACACGGGTTTGTTGCACTTAATTAGAGGTCTTTGTAATAATGTGGGCCTAATCCCTTGTGGAATAACTTTTTGTTTGTAACTTTGCACTCAACCTCACTATCATATTTAAGTTCTGTTTCAGAGCACCTCTTGCTGCTTGCTTCAGTTATAGTAGTCCATATCAGGGTTTGAATTAATCTTGGATAAGCATGATTCCATAGTAATAAGTGAAAACTCTATAAAGCTTGGAATTGGTTATTTTTGCCAGTTAGGAAACATACAGCATGCTTGTTTTAGAGAGAACTTCTGAGAAAATTTTTGCAGAATAAGCTTTGGGTGTAATGTTGATTCTGTAGGATACTGAAAGATCTGGTAAAGTTGTCCATGTCTCTTTTTTTCTAATGGTAGTGATGTTAGAGAATTCAAATGTCTCTTGGAACATAATTTTTGTTTGGTGAAGTGCTGAGAGCCTTTGTGAGGTGTCTTCCTCATGTGATCAGTGTTTCATCCTTCATCCCAGAGTCCTTGTTTATC
The DNA here is from genome assembly GCA_013400275.1 of Rhadina sibilatrix. Lineage (NCBI taxonomy): Eukaryota > Metazoa > Chordata > Aves > Passeriformes > Phylloscopidae > Rhadina > Rhadina sibilatrix. The sequence goes on along the minus strand of VWYO01019716.1, from coordinate 19,533 downwards.
AGTGATGAAGGAAAGCTGCATGTTACACTTCTTCTATTTTTCCATGTTCTTACACATGACCAGTGATCTGGAAGAAAAAAGTATTGTGTTATGGAAATCACATATCAGTAAACCCATTTTGATAGGTTTGATGGTCACACAGGCTAGTTACTTTTTCAAATGTACCTCTTTGATATTATTCTTTCTAACTGAAAGTCAAAACAGCTCAGAGAAATCTCTCCAGACTGTTTGTCAAATGACAGTTTTGGAATACTGGCAGTGTCATTTGTGTGTTGTCTATGGGAGACAGGCAACAAGGGTTCTACCTGCAAAAGTAAAGCCTTTTCTCTTTGTTTGTCCTGTTTTCTCCTCTCTTAAAGAGCAGGAGAAACCTGGAATGCAAGGTAGGTTGAATGGAGAGAAGGGGGAGTGGTGTTCATTAAGGAAATCTGAAGGGTCTTGTGAAATGAAGGCTTTGTGCAGACAGACATAAGAGGAGGGAAAGTTCCATTTTTATATATTCTCAGTAGCTTTATGTGGGAGTTTTGAGGCAAACCCACAATGAATTTAGGTTAATTTGACCTCCTCAATGCCCTAAGCAGCTCTAAGATGATGTTAAAAGGGAAGCACGCCAGTTGCCCAAAACTGAACTTGAAAAATATGTGATGATTTTGCCCTTTAGAATCTTATTTCTCTCCATTTGATCTTGCATCTAGTGCTCAAATACAGGCTTCTTAATTAAAAAAACCCAATAATTAGAGGAGTCCTAGATTAAGCATAATGAAAATAGAACTGACACTTTTTCTTCATTTTTAGTTGCCTAAATCAGGCTGTTTTGGACACTGCCTTTCTCTTTCATTGCTGAGTTCTGTGGATCTGTGCAAGCACATAAATACCCGATTTGAAAGGCAACTGTAATCTCCTTTTTTGAACCAGAAGGTGTCAAAGTTAGCAGTAGTCCTTTTGCCTTGCTACTCCACTCTAGTACTGATTGCATTAGAAATAATCATCTACTACTACTATTACTGTGAGGATGCTTAGCTCAATCAGCAGTTCTCTGGAAGATACAGATGGCAGGTTTTGGTTGAGGGGAAAAAGAATCCTGCAGGTGTCAGTGTCTTGCTGTGGGCTAGAAGTTTTCTGCCATTTTTTCCATGCCACAAGGTGCTATTTGTGTGCACGCAGTATTAAAAGCACTGAATGGAGGTCTCTCCTAGCCTAAAGATGAGGAACTGTCATGGTGAAATGGTCACTGCTTGGCTCTTCATTGTGTCTTTCTGACTCTTCCAGTAGGTGTAACAAAGATTTTATATTTGTTTTAATTAATCAGGAGAGCTAGTCCGTTTTAACTGTGGCATTTCCAACTTTCAAGGCTCCAGTTCTGAGATTTAATGTTCATTTTCTTTATTTCTGCTTTTAATTAGGACAAGATAAAAGCAGCTGATGAATCCAGTGAGATTTATTTTTTGTCTAATGCTGTTTTTGCTTTTAGGAAGGAACCTCGGCAGTAGAGAACCTTAATGAAATGCAGTGCATGTGGTTTCAGACAGAATGTGCACAGGCCTACAAGGCAATGAACAAATTTGGAGAAGCACTTAAGAAATGCCATGAAATTGAGAGAGTACGTATTCAGCTCAACTGCTCTGGTGGGAAAACACTGCTTCAAGTTTCCTGTGCTGATATGTTACTTTCCTGAGCAGTAAGGATGCATTTCATGTAGCTTCAGGAAAGATTTTCCTGAAATTTTCCTGATTTTTGGTTACTGGCAAGTTTATGTAGTTACATTTCCTCCTAAAAGTGCCATTGGAAACTGTGTATTATGAAGTTTTTTATAGAGTTACTTGAAGATGCAGGTGGGAGCAGAACACTGTCAAAAATAATCTTAGTTCTGGCAGTGTACATAAGGAAATGGGTATTTAGGTACAAACTAAGAGTATGTGTACTTCAAATCCAAAAGTAAGTGGATGAGCTGACAAGCCCATCCTTAAAGTAAAGGACAGATGTCAGTTACTATTAAGGCACCATTTATTAACAATAAATGTTAAAAAAATTACCAAAAATATTATCTATGTTCTTAAACAAATAAAAGGCTACAGTTTAAAAGAAGCTATTGCAAAAGTAAAGATTTCTTGAAGTAGAAATTTTATTAAAAATGGGGAATACTTGCACATTAATAAAAGTAGATATCCATAGTGAGGTAAATAACAAAATTTGGATGCACAACTTTAAAAAGAATCAGGTATGGGTTTGGATTTTTATAAGCACATGGAAGTTTAGAAAAAAGACCAGAACTGCTGAGGGTCTCAAAGAAGGGCTGAAAGAACAGGACTTAGCAGGAGGCTGTGCTCTTTGCAAATAGAGAGGTGTTAGAAGATTTCAGTGCTGCTGCTCTTACGTAAGGAGGTCTCAGCTCTGGAATATTCTCTGATTTGAAAAAAGTGATGTGAAACTATAAAGTAACTTGGTCTAGTGAAAGGTGTCCCTGCCTATGGCAGAGAGTTGGAAGTAGATGATCTTTAAGGTCCCTTCCAACCTACACCAGCTTGTGATTTGCCAGGACCATGTTTTGTTCACACAAATCCTTTAAATAAATTAGTATAAGATTCTTTTGTGTAAGAAACTATTATTCTTGCAAATTGTCTTGGGTACCAGAAGAGGTCAGCAAATGAAGTGATAACTTAGGCCACCCAAAAAAATATTTCTAAATATTTAAATCACTATGTTTAATTTATTTATTGGATTAATTGAAGGTGTAGTAAAGTTCAACAATAAGCAAATATGTTGAATTCAGAAACCATCAACAAAGCTTTTGTAAGAAAAAGCAATGCCTTCTAAATCTTTTAGAGAGACCACTTATGCAGAGGGGGCAGTCTAGTTGATAAAATGTCTTCTGGTTTCCAGAAGCACTTTTTATCTCATACTTCACACCATAAAGGACCTAAACTGTCTCAGAAAAACTAGGGAAGTTCATCTCATGGATTTAATAGCTGATTCCTTTCTGGGAAAACAGAGTAGGAGCAAATAATCAGCTTTTGCAGGAGAAGGAGTTTATCATGGAGATTACTAAGGTCTCTCTATAGAGTCTTCATTATTTCATCAATAAATGATCACAGGAATGGACTGAATACTTCAGGGACAACACCTGCTCTGTCTCAGTACTAAATTATTAAGCGCCCCCTGAAATGTAATGTTCAACAGTGCAGTCAGTGACAAATTCTCTGCCTATGCATAAGTAGTAAAAGGTCTTAAAATAATTATTGGTGCTCAGGAATCCTGAAACCATTACAGATAATGCTGCAAAAACTTCTGTGCTGTAGCAGCAGTCAAAAGGACACGTGAGGAATTAAAACTCAAGTAGTACTTTTCTTCCATTATCTGAATCTGTCACACTGTTTACATCTGAGTGTCACACCTTCTTAAAAATGTGCTAGTGAAATACCTGCTGTGGGGTAACTTCAGAAGGAAGAGACTGCATTAGCTTGTTGTACTTACTCTTCACTCCTGAGCTTTGACAAACAAAACTGAGTTTAGGATAAAGTTATATGAGATCATAAGTACTTGGAGCCAAGTTCAAGAGGGAAATGACTTCTCACTGCTTCTCAAACAAAAGCAAAGGGACGTTAGATGGTGTGGAAAGCAGAGCCTGAACAAAAGAAAGTACTCTATCACATCGTGTCTGATTGAAGTGTGGAATTTATTGCTGTAGTATTTAGCAGAAATTAAACTTATAATTTTGAATTAAAAAAAAAAAGCTAGAGTAGCTCATAGAAGAAAAACTTGTCAAATTATGTTTAAATTCAATGAATATAAACCTTTTGTCTGTTAAACCAGAAATTCTCAGAGGTAACTACTTTTAAGAGACTGTGAAATTGGTGTATTTTGGTTTCTGGGCTAAGAAACCTTCTGTCCTTTTCATGACTTTATTTTTGGAGGATTTTGTTAACACGTGTAGTAGTTAAGTTGTGTTTGTCAAGCAGTAGGCTTTTACTACATTATTTTGAAAGTCCAGGCTAGCATCTCATTGTTAGTACTTGCTAAATAATGTTGTGTTACGCTGTGCTAGCATTTTGTAGAAATCACGGATGACCAGTTTGACTTCCATACCTACTGTATGAGGAAGATCACCCTTAGGTCTTATGTGGACTTGCTAAAACTGGAAGATGTGCTTCGACAACATCCCTTCTACTTCAAAGCAGCACGGATTGCCATAGAGATCTATTTGAAGCTTCATGATAATCCCTTAACAGATGAAAATAAAGAACATGAGGCTGATACAGGTATTCAACCCCCTCAGCGTTTATTCATCTTGCAGTTTCACTAATTAGTGGGTGTTTTAGGAAGGTCTGGCGTTCGTTGTGGTTGTCAACTGTGGTAGCCAAAACCAGAGTTCTACACAACTCAGAGTAGGCAAATTGCAGCTTGGACTGCATGGTAAAGTAAATGTTCTGCTAGAAGTTAAACTAATGTGTGCTTTTATTGTGGCAATTATAAAACAATGATGGATGGTGGATTTGTAGTGAGAGTTGTAACTCTTAAGGAGTGTTACGGAATGACTGCAAAAACATGAATACTCCTGGTCCATGGAACAGGAGACTGAAGCAGATGTGCTCTGTAGTAGCTCTTTCTAAGCATTTTATCAGTGTGCAGAAATTCCACTAGGTAGCAACTTAAATTTTATCTCTTGCTTCTGATGTAAAAATAATGTTTAAATCATCTGTTTTATTTTTTTTTTCCTCCTATTTCTGCTTTGAGAGCAGCTTAAACAGTTATGGCCTGGGGCACCTCAAATGGTGCAAATAGAGGATCCTTCAAGAGAGAATCCTTTACGAGGAATTTGTCAAGTTTCAGTATTTTTCATCACATTATATACTATTATTTTAATTTCTGTCCCCTGATTCCACTAAGGAATTTGTGAATTATGAAGCATCAGCATAGACTATAAAATAATCTATCCATAGTAAATAAGCTTTTACAAAGGTAATGACAGCATTGCTCATTAGTAGACATGGATTAAAAAAGCATTGGATTTTTTATATCCAGTAGATATGGATTAAAAGCAGTTGTCTGACAACTGCTTGATGCTGTTAATACTAGACATCAGTGTTGTGTGCTTTTGTCCTTTGTGTGTGCACAGCAAATATGTCTGACAAGGAGCTAAAGAAGCTACGAAATAAGCAGAGAAGAGCCCAGAAAAAAGCACAGCTGGAGGAGGAGAAGAAAAATGCTGAGAAGGAGAAGCAACAGAGGAATCAGAAAAAGAAGAAAGATGATGATGATGAAGAAATTGGAGGACCTAAAGAGGAACTTATCCCTGAGAAACTGGCAAAGGTGCTTACCAATGTAATAATAAAGTCTTAGAAATTTCTAGAAAAGTTGCAGTGAGCACGCATAAAACTTTAAGTCATTCAAATAACTTCTTTATTTTTTGGTATGGCATCTCTTCACAGGCAGCATTTTAAAAAGAAGTCCTTTCTAGGGGTAGTTTGTTAGATAGTGTCAGCAGTGTGGAAATCACCACTTTTGTGCCTAGTTCTCAAAGGCAGTAATTGAAGTCATAAACATTTGCTCCATGTGGAGTTATCTGCATGTGTCAACTGCACTAACTTGTTGATTATGCCCTATTTCTAGTTGGTCCTGTGGAAGTCTTTCTGTCCTGTATGTAAGGTGATTATCATTCACTCTCTAATGCCCCCTGATATTCTTTTATTTGCATAGTCAGCCTGGGAAAGAGGAAACATTGAGGCGCTGAATGCTTTAACAGGATTTGTTTGCATAGTTGAATGAGGGGAGGAAAGGAATAAAGAAGCTGTGGTAGTAAATAGTAGACTAGAGATGGATTTAGAGATCTGCATTAAGAACTACAGAGAGATATTAAAGGGAGGTGACCCAGAAGACTTCTTTTAGCAGGAGTTCTACCTGTAATGAGTGGGAAAACGCTCAAAAATGTGAGGGAAAGATAAGAAAATTATAGACACTGGAAAATTTCATTTATAGCAATAGTAGATAAAGATTGCAATAAAGATTACAAGTCTTCACAGATCCAGTATTCTGGATCTATTTCCATACTATTCACACTGAAATGAATCATGTTTGCTCTTGAGGGGAAATTTAAAGTTGAGTCAGTGAACTTCACTCTCTAGCCAGGAAACAAGTGACTTAAACTTGACTAGTTATTAAATAATATTGTTGATGTTCCATTGTTTAGTTCACTGGTTGCAAGAAGCAGAACTACTTGCAGTGCTAGCCAAGATGGAAATGCAGCAGCATATATTGAGTTCTGCAGCAGAGAGATGTCATGGGATAGCTGTGAAAAATCTAGCCAGTCCCCAAGATTATAAGGAATAGTTGCAGCTGTATAATGTATTCCTTTGGCAAATCTAGATATATCTTTAACGTACAGATGTCAATATAATATAATTCCAAATTCAATATCACAATCATGATATAGACAGATCCAAATGCAGTTGGTTCCAAAGGACCATTTTTGACATCACTGGTCACTTGCAAATAGTTTTCCAGGAACAGCTGCCCCTAGACTTGTTTGGACACGTATCTTTGGCAGTAAAGGCATGGCTTTGAAATGGGGTTTTATAGGTTCCAAATAGTTTATGTGCACATGTGTATGTAAAATCAGCAGCACGCAGAAGTGATGTGTTTTTATGACAGGTGCTGTAACTATGTTTAGCAGGAATGTCCATTGCGATCTTTATCTCAAGCTGTTTGCAGCAAAGTGTATCCCTTCAGCATTGCTGAATTGGTATTGGCACAGAACAAAATTTGTATTTGTTTCTTAGAGAGTAAGGACAACAGACAGTTCTTGTTTAAGTAGTCCCAAACCTCTATGTGCAAGATACCTGTCTGCACAGAACTATTTTGTGTGAAAGCTGTCCATTTACTGGACTACACTAGCTAAGATCAGGAGACCTTTTGCAATATCCAATTACTTCCAGCTTGCTGTTGGTATTTTGGCTGGAACTGTCACCATGATGGCCTGGCAGCTTTCAGGAACCTGTCTGAAGCTCACGTGAGCAGAGTGTCATGGGTGTTTATCAGTCATTTACCATCATCTCAAGCCCATGTGTGTAGGTTGGTGTGAACAGCCACACTGCCCTTTTCAGGGCAGCTTCAGCTCCAGTTGTGTTCACTACTGCTGTAGGATAGAAGGAAAAGATTTGTGTCTATAGCAGAACGTGATTTGTAGCCATCGGAAAGCAAATATTTTGGGCTTTTTAGTCTGTGTTTAGATATTGAGTGACAGTTGCAAAATTTGTAACAGAAGTTCTAAGCATTTTAATCACTGCTTTATGAGAGTAACTCTGATGTGACTCAGCAATAGCTGGTTTTTGTTGTTGTAGTTACTAAGTTTGAACTTTGACTTAGTTGTGTCACTGCCTTGAATCTGTAGGTTGAAGCCCCTTTGGAAGAAGCCATTAAATTTTTAACACCCCTGAAGAATTTAGTGAAGAACAAAATAGAGACTCATCTTTTTGCCTTTGAGATTTATTTTCGAAAAGGTAGGTGAGAACACCTAATGAAAGCAAACAATTTGTCAGTCATAAAGATGTATATTGGAACTTAAGCAGCAATTATTTATGAGATGTGAGGAGCCCATTCCTGTCATGACACAGAACTTTTCACTGAGCCAACACCTCAGCAATGAGCAGTCTCTGAAAACCAAAGTTTGAACATGTGGTGATTATCCACTTAATTCACTGGTTAAATAGATGCATGTTCTTAAAAATAGCTTTTGCAGCACACTCAGCTGTAAATTCTTCTGATCATTCTAATTTCAAACACTACATACTCCTGTAACACAATGCAGTGAGTTCCTACCACAGGTTTTTGAACATTTTTCAACACTTCTTTTTTTTTATTTTTTCCAGAGAAGTTCCTTCTAATGCTTCAGTCTGTGAAGAGAGCCTTTGCTATTGATTCTAGTCATCCTTGGCTTCACGAGTGTATGATTCATCTCTTCAGCAGTGGTATGTATCTGTTTGGTAGGACTCCATCTGTGCACGCTGCCAGGTGATGCCAAACCTGCAGACATTGATTTTTAGCACAATTAATTCAAAATATTTAAAGCATGTATTAGAAAGCTTTTTAAACAACTGATTCCTGCTGAAATTAAGCATGGTTATTATGACTGCATCTGGATTTAGGAGTCATTCCAATATTGCTAAGAATTTTTAAGACTCTGAGCAATATATGAAGCCTGAAGAGAGAGGAAGTGAAGAAGTGGAAACTGTAGTGAGGAATGTGGCTTTTTTGCTGACAGCCTGTGTCAGTATGCAAGGAGAGGGCTTAGAATTCAGTCCTTACTGGTAAAAGTTGGAAGAAATCTCTCCCTTCTCCTGCCCCAAAGGTCACCCTTTCTGATGGGGGCTACTGAGTAGACACATCTAAGAACAGACTTGTATGACATTAACCTTTGAGCCTAATGGGTTTTAATTAGCAAGGGGAAGAGTATGTTATTGTAAAAAAGCTTTGGCCTTTTCTAAGCATCAGAAAACTGCTGCAGTTAAGCTTCTTCTAACCACATCCAGTATTTACCTTTTCAAATTTCACACAGGTTCCTTTGAGATACTTTCCAATTACATTAATAATGTAAAGGTGGAAAATACTAAAATAAATACATAAATCATATTTTATTGTGATTACCTCTGCTCACCTCAACTTCTTTTTTTCCAACAGTATCTGAAAGTAAGGATCTGCCTGATGCTGTTAGAACAGTGTTAAACCAAGAAATGAATAGGCTTTTTGGAGCAACTAATCCAAAGAACTTCAATGAAGCTTTCCTTAAAAGGAACTATGACTCACTGCCACATAGGTTATCAGGTATTTTGCCTTTCCCCTTGTTCTGCCCTACTTGTGTATTTTCTGTGCTTCTCTGGCAGTGGTATCTCAGTATCAGCCCCAGTGATGTAACAATTACTCCATCACTCTGGAGTGCTTCTCTCTTAGTGTTTTTCTGACACCATGATTGCCAGGTTGTCTGTGGTTTTCTTTAATTTTCTCTTTGTGCTGCTGAAATGCAAATGTTGGGACCTCTGCCCTAATGTTTCTAATGTGTGCAGAATGTTTGTTTTAATGCTTTGTTTGGAGCTTCCCTGCTACCTGCTTAGGTGTCAAGCTTTATGCTCCAAGTTGGTTCCATTTTGAGCTACTGCTGGAGAGTTCAGTCCCCCTTCTTCCTCATATTATCTCTACTTTGTGTTTGTATAGAAGGTGGTTTTGGTCATCCACTGAGTGATGAGTCTTATTTTTCCTCCTGTAGCTGCCAAAATGATGTACTATTTAGATCCTTCCAGTCAGAAAAGGGCAGTGGAACTGGCAATGACCCTGGATGAATCCCTTATTAACAGAAATCTTCAGGTAACATATTTATAAATTGTAGACAAATTCTGTTTTATCTGTGGAAGTTTTAAGCAAATTTTGGAGGTAAGAGGAGGCTGAAATCATTGCTGTGCCTCATGGTAAAGGGGTTGAGTTGTGAGAGAAAGAGGTGTCAGCTTCATCTGAACTAAAATATTTAATATACTTTTTGCACATTTAAATTAATTTAGTTTTGTGATAATATGAAAATCACAGCAACAGAAAACATATATTGCTACAGGTAATGGGAAAACTTACTAAACTTGAGAGAACTCACAAGGCAAAAGAAAAGGTGGTAGTTTGTCTGAGCTTTGGCTGCCACATGGGCAACTGTTCACAAGAAAAGGAGTGGTGCAGACTCTGGGAAGGCTTTCCATAGTCAGCTCTCTGCAAGCTGTGAGAATTACTATAGGTTTAATAAAAGCTGCATATGCACAGTTTTGCCTTAGTGTGTGTATTTAAGTGAAAAGCTCACCAAGTTTTGAGTCTTTGCTCCAGTCTGGTGGTTATGGAATAATCTCCCTGTGACACTGCTTCCATGCCCCTTTCCCCGTTCCCATCTTCATCTGGGAGGGCTTGTCAGGTCTGACTCACAATTTACACCTGTCTGTGCACTCAATGTTTTAGATCTATTGCAAGTAAATTTGGTAAAAGTTACTTTAAAATTATTCCTTAGTGGACAAAAAAAAAAAAAGTTTTCCAAAAAAACATCTTTTAGGAAATACCGTAGGTTCGATAGAACTTTAATTGTGAAGGATTTTAAGTTCATAGCAGAATTTTTGGACCAGGTAGAGGGGGGGGGGGAAAAAGAGACAATAAAGGACAATTTCTCATTAAGTTGTCTTGTTTGGGTGTTGGCTTTTGGGTTTGGATTTTCTTACTGTTTGAGTGATCTCAAAGAGCTTAATCTAGATTATCAATAGATTTAGAAAACAAAAATTAATTTGCCTTCTGTTTGCTGTTTTTTTGCCTGTGAGTGGGATTCTGGGAATTGGACTGGGGAAAGATTAAGTGTAACCAAAAATGCTTGGTTCTTTTGGAGGTGCAAACTTGGTAAGACTAGAAGAAGCTTTTACCTACTCAGCATTGCATAAACATCCTGTACAATGCAAATGTTGAATTTAAATATGTTTGTTGCCAACATTAAGGGAGAGTTGGACTTCTACTGAACTTCTAGATGAGAAATTGAAAATGCCCTAAAAATGGAGACTCTGAAAGGAGTCTAGGTGTTTGTTGAAAGCTGTTTTTGTGTGCAGAGAGATCAAGTTTATTACATTTCACTGTAGTAAAGGCCAGCTGTCATGGAGCACACTGCAGGCATAAAACCAGATATATCTGACCTTCGGTGGATGCCAGTGTTACAGAGAGCAAATGTGAGGAGAAGAGGTTGTTGAGGAGAGGTCCATAACCCTACAGCAGGAGGACAGAGCAGTTAATCCCAGTACACAGAAGAAATAAAAACTATACTAAATGTCAGAGGAGCAGGAAAACACTGCCTGGCTATGCCAATGCCTGCACTCAGCCATGGGCAGGTGTTTAATGCTGCCGGGCTTTAGTGGAGCTCAGTAAGTTGGTTTCTCCATGTTTGGAACGCAGGCTGTAAAAAATTCCACAGGAAATCTCCTTTTCCTCTTCTAAATCATGAACAAGAATGGACAGGAAACTGCATAGATCTGGAAAATGTGGTAATATCAGAGTAATTTGATTTGATTGACAGGTATGTTGCTGAAATGGTCAGTGTGTCCCAAGAATGGTGGGGTTCTTCATTACCACTTAGCAACATTTTTTTTTAGGAAAATAAGAAACAAGTGAGAAATTAGGATTTCATTTTACAGTCAAGATTTCTAGCTGTGTTTTAGATCCCTTTTTAAACTGCGTTATTTGAAATCAGACTACACTGGTATTTCATGCTGTGTTTAGTTAAAATGTCATTTGATGTTGAAAGGTGTGTGGCCCTTGGAGCAGGTTTGTGGCAGAAATACTCTTTTAAATTTGTGAGATTATCCTTATCTCAGACAGCAGAACTGCTGTTTGAAACCTGTAAATAATAGAAGTTTTTCTTTGTAGCATTGGTTTGTGAGTGTTCAGCTGAATGTTTGAGAAACCATAACACTTCTTTATTTTTCTCTTTAATTAGACTTGTATGGAGGTATTAGAAGCTTTATGTGATGGTAGCCTTGGAGACTGTAAAGAAGCATCTGAAACTTACAGAGCAAATTGTCATAAGCTTTTCCCTTATGCTTTGGCTTTCATGCCCCCTGGATATGAAGAGGATATGAAGATCACAGTTAATGGAGATAGTTCTGCAGAACCTGAAGAACTGGCCAATGAAATATGAACAACTTTATTGGAAAAAAATGACGTTGGACCATATCTGGTGTATAATATTTTTGTCACGCACCTGCTGAATTGTTCTAACTTACACAAAGAACAGAAGGAAAAAACCCCGTTGCCTTCAAATAGTTTTACTTTTTTTTTATCCTGCTGACAAAGTATATATATAAAATATCTAACATATTACTGGTTATAGGTTGTTTGGTTTCTTAAAAATTAAAAGCTGCTAAAATTGAAAAAAAAAAAGGAAAAAATAAACAACCCTTTTCCTCACCTACCCACCCATGTTTTTAAACTAATTTATATGAGACCTGGAGGTGCATAGCCCTCAGAGCAGGTGTGTGGCAGAAATATTAACTTTAAATTTGTCTTGTGAGATTACTGTTATCTCAGACAGCAAAACTGCTGTTTTAGCACTGGATTCTTTCACTGAGCACAAAGTTGATGGGGCTTTAGCATCCGACTGATTTTGATACGGGGGATGATTGTGTCCATAGGAAGTATGCAATGTGAATCAGAATATACAGAGAAACCTGCAACATGCTCCTTATGTTGGGGTGCTTGGACATACGGATATCAACCAGAATTAAGAAACATAGTGTGTTCAATAAGCTTGTTGTGTCTCTGAAATTCACTGTACACGGTCAGTTTGGTGTTCTTGCACCACAGTTTTTACCGGAAGGAACCAGTTAAAAATGGTCTCTCTTGGAATTAAACCTTCGGCTGGGGAGGGGAGAATCAACATTGCTGTTCGTGAGATGAACCTATCGGCATAGGTCGGCCAAACTTTCTAAAACTGTAATGCAAGAACCAAATAAAATTATGCACTGTGATGTGGCACCAATTAGAAAGATCGCATGCATTTTTTCACTTAGAGTGAAAACGAAATGAGAACATACTATGGCTTGAAGTTGCAAAGAGGAAAACTCCTGACTACCATTTTGACTGATCAAGAGACTAATAGATTAAAACCTCAGCAGGCCTTGTTCACGTTATGCAGAAAAACAAAAAAAAAGTGCTGCAGTTTAGATACCTCTGGAACTTTTCCACAGTGTCACAGGTTTGTAATACTTGAAGCCCTACATTTCTAAGAATATATTTCTTGCTCAGTTGTTTCAGGCAAGCCCAAGACTTTGTAACTTTTAAGGGGCCCAAGATTTTTTTTTTCAATAACAGACCAGCTTCTTATTCCTGCAGTTACAGATGTAATTTCCTTTGTCAAACATAAGGTACCAAATATAATGCAATAAAACGTTTTGAAAAACAACTGTGTGAATATTTAAACCAATCTATGTTGTTGTACTTCGGCAGTGAATGGGTTTGCTAGGGTGCAGCTCAGGGTTGGCTTACTGTGCTGTCCAGTCGTGCTAACAATGTCACTGCTGATGGGTGGTCATTGAGTATAAAGTGCAAATGCATTCTATGTAAATACTGAATGTCTGGGAAGTCCTATAACACAATGCTTTGCTACTTGGCTTTTAAGTTCCACCAGTGTTAGGATAAATTTTGTTTTCCAAGTCAAGCTTCAGTCTACAAGTCTACTGTGTTAATAATATAGATAAATGCTCAAATGTTTTCTTTTGTAGGCTCATCATATAAAACAGATTAGAAATAAACTACAGCTTACAAAGTGAGTGCCTTCTTTGCTGCAGGAGTTCAGTTACAGAGTATCTGTTGTGTGGATACACAGCCTTCCTCTTCCACATAATGGAATTCAGTGATTGACATGTACAGTTAAGAGATCCCGGAAGATTTATTGGGGTTTGTAGTTTTCTGACTGTCAGAACAACGGGCTTTTGTTCATTGTGTCTTCAGCTCCACTTTCTTTTCAGGGTTAGCCTATCCTTGTGTGCGTTTGCAGTACAGTTCCTGTCAGAAGTGTGGGCTGCTGTATTTGTATATTTAACCTGCTGGGCTTGTAGGGACTAGAATACCTACAGAGCCTTTAACTGACTCTGGTATTGATGTCTTGATCTCAGTTGTTTCTGCAGCCTGAGATACTTGGACTGCATGTCTTCTACAACTCCTGGAGATGGTTCAGTCTTGCCTACACAACCTGCGAGCTTTTGGCCTTGCCTCTTGAGTGTTTGCTGCCCATTTCTTGGCTGCTCATGCTTAAGCTGGAGGCAGATGAGTGCTCACTTGTAAGAGATTATGAATTGCATCAAGCAAATTTTTTTTTTCCAGATACTGAGGGTTTTGGGTGCTGCCTATAAATGGGATTATTTCCTTTACTTTTTCACTGCCTGTTACTGCGTTGAAATGGATGAACTAAAAGCCAGAAGTTACTTGCTATCTTTAATTGTGAAAATGGGGAAAAGAATGCTTCAGTGGGCCTTCCAGAAGTCTCCATCTACACATCTATTTTGATTTCCCTAAAGACGCTTCATAAGCTTGCTGAAAGGCATCCAGACTGCTTCAGAGATGGTGCTTTTGGATTAAAGAGGTTATTCATCCCCTTCCAGAAGACTGCAAGCCCAGGACAGGAAACTAAGCCAAGAGTTTGCCTGAAGACAGAGGTTCTTCAATTGGCAAAGAAATCCTTACTCCTTCATTTTCACATTTGTCCGGTTAGATGCAAGGCTGACTTCCAAGGAAGAGCTTTTAAGAGCTGGAAATGAAGTTGAAATCCAGTGCAATGAGTGGTAGCACAGAGTGCTGTGCTGCAGTGGAAGCTTCCCTTTCTGTGCTGAGATCCAAAATTGTAATCACCGGTGCTCGGCTGCCAGAGCAGGTGAGCAGGGAATAATACTGTCGTGGTCAGTGGCCCCAGAGCATTGGCATGACACAGTTTGGTTTGATTCTTCATGATTTCCACTGGAGAAGGAGGATTTCACCATCAGTGGAGCCATTGGTGATGACACGTGATACGGGTATCTTTCCTGGTGACAAAAAAGTTTAGACAGTAATAGATTTTGCCTAGATAGGAGAAGATGGTGCACATTGCATGAAGCAGTGCCAGGGTTAGACGTGGGCTTAAACTGTAGGGAACTGGAAGTTGTGATTGTCCCTGTGATGGTGGGTGAGGTACTCGCTTCCTCCACATAGAGACCAAAGCATGCAGGCACATGTGTGAACAAGCAGGTAAAAGAGCCTCAAACTTACCTATTCAGTAACTAATTTCTTTGCATATTAAACGCCTTAAAAGCTATATTTGACATTTTTTTGGGTTTTTTTTCAGCAGAGGTCTTAATATTTTCATGTTCCTAGGGGGAAGGCTTGTCCCTTGCTGTGTCAGCCAGAACACAGAGGGAAGTTTGTCACCCAGGTTTTCCCCTAGCATGGGAAGCAAATTCCAAGTTTCCCAGGGAGCTCTCCAGGGCTAGATGGGGTCTTTATGATCAGCCTGTTAAATCCTCTGTTAGCATTGGGATTTGCCAGGTCTGGAGGTGCTGCAGCTGTAACAGTAGACTCTGGAAGTTGGTGTAGCAACTCACGGACTGAATTGTATTTTCCCTGAAAGAAAACACCCACGGGGGCAGGGGGAGATCAGGCCTGAGGAGCCAGAGGTGCGAATACAATTTCAGTATCACGTGAGCAAGATAAATAAGAAGGTCTCTGTCTAATGTGATGCTTTTGGGAGTTGGAGCAATGGTGCCATCATTCCTGCAGCATTCACATGCTGTTGTCACAGTTCTGTTTTGGACACATACTGCTAATGCCAACAAAACCACTTGAATACCGTAATCCAGCTCAATAGACCTGGATAAAAAATTTATTTTTCCTTTTTTTGTAATTGCTTTAATTGTTTTTCTAAGTGTTCAGTACAGAGTATCTAGCTAGCTTTGGAATCTTTTTCCCTAAGGAATTTTGCTTTACAAATGCCATTTTTAAGTAAGTGTATTGTAAAATAACTTGAATTATGTGGAAGTCAGAGTTTTACACTCGTGTGATAACACAGTGCTTTGGGGTTCTATGAAGGAAAACAGTGCAAATGTAGTGTAATTAGACAGTTGTATCAGTAATTGATTTGAGCCCTCTATAAGCTCATTAATGAAAAGTCAAGTTCCAGTTGGAGGAAAGTGGTTGCTGAGCTTGGGGAAAGGCTCTTGCTTCCAGGAGCCTTCCAGTTATCAACTGTGCTGGGATGAGGTGAGGCGCAAAGGGCGTAAGCTTTTACAAAACCTCTGGCCATGCTGTCGTGATTATATTTCCTGGAAATTAAAGCTGCAGTCTACAAAGGCTAATTTTAATGTCTGTGTTGGCCAGAGACACTTTCCAGGAGCATACAACCAGCAGTGGGAATGGCAAGGAGCAACTGGTAGAGCAGCTCGCCAGAAGCAGACTGAAGTGAGTCATAAGGAGGTGACATACTAGAAATTCCATTTTCGATTAAATATAAAATAGCTTTTTTTTTTTTTTTTTTTTTATTACTAGAAAGAGGACCGAAGCTGTAAATACTATAAATGCAGTCAGTCTTCCCATGCCAAGGCAGCTGGAAATGTGCATTACTTCTGGAGTGGCACAGGCAGGACGGACGCTCCGATGCTCCGTGTCCATGCGGGAACAGCCAAATCCATGGAACTCCGTGTCCATGCAGGAACAGCAGAGTGCTGTTCTCCTTGTATGCTTTTGGAAGGCCACACAGTGAGTCCTGATTGGCTGAATTAGTTGCCCCCTGGTTAACTGGCTGCCTGCGTCCCCAATGGCCCAGACAGGTTGAGTTATATAACCATAGTTATATTTCAGTTATCAAATTATAATTAGGGTTATTGACGACTGTGAGGCCTCCAGGCCAGCTGTAAGGCACCACACAAAACCACTAGTATGTTCACAAAGACTCTAGCTCTGCGTGTTAGTCTTCATGCAGATTGTGGCAGAAAACTGGGAGGAGAAAAATTGTCCGCTTTACGAGAGACAGTATCAAAGAGTTTGTAATACTGCAAGAGAAATACTGCTACAAAATCCAAAGCATCTTAGAATAGCTTCCCTAAGATGTTTGTTTTAATTAAAAGTGTTAAACCTGCTAACTGTTCATAATGAAAGAGGAAGTACTTTCACAAAATTATTTCTGCCTGGCACTGCCCATTCAATATCTACCTCTACTAGTCCTAGTCTAGTTTGGCTACTGCATAATTTTAGCCATTTAGCATAAAACATGTGAAAAAAAAAAAGTGTCATTTACCTGGTCGGTGAATGTATGATGATGGATAATTTAGTTTTAAACTGTAATGCAATAAACCACAAAGTTAGTGATTAAATCCTGTTGTTGGTTCTGTGCAGCAGCATATTTATTGCTTCATTGCTGATCCGTTCACAAAAATCTTAATTATAAACTCCACCGAGTTACTTGCAATTGTACTGGGATTTGCTTTCTCTTCCAGCCTTCCTAACTGGTTAACAATGTTGTACTGTGTTTTTATGCTCTTCACTGGTGGTAGCAAATATCAAAACTAGCAGGAAGTCAATCAAAGAATAAAAATGCTGAGTTCTGTTTGTAAATGAGTACTAGTGTTTCCTTGTAGGGTTCAGCGTCCTCCTTGGATGGCCCACCAGCTTTGTAATGAAAGATCCCTCAGCCAGTTCCCTTAATTCCCATTGTCTTCTTCCAGGCTGATGAGCCGTTAACGGGGATTTGAGCTCCGAAAAGGAAAAAAAGGTCAGTAGGAAAAGGCTGTGACTCCATTTGGAGTTAGGCTGGAAAAGAACCACCTCGGCAGAGAGCTGTCTGTCCTAACCCAGAGGGGATTTGTATGTACAACAACAGCAAAATCCTTTGCTATTTCAGGCTACAAAGAGCCAATATGGGGATTTGGATAAAAGGGTGTTGAGAGGCAAGCTGAATGAAGCAGCATTTGCTGTTTTCATCAAATACAGGTTTTGGGGACTAAATAAAATAAAGCTTCTCTTCCCCACCCATAAACACTCCTGATCCCAAAGCTTTCCTGATTCAGTGTCCCAGAGTATCTTGCGATTTTAATTATTCAATTAGCATGCAAAATAATACAGTGATGCTGACAAATTGTAGCAGACGTGGCCAAGCAGACTGCTGATCCAGCAATACAGGAACCTGTAGCGTGTTGTGCACCTGGCATTTCAGATTCCCTAGAAAAAAATGTTTGTTAACAAGTGTGTGTAATGAGTAATAGCTCTGATGAACCCTGTCTGCAGGGAGCACCAGGGCTGCAGCACTTGCAGGGTCTGTGACTGTGGATGCCTGCAGGGAAAGGTGGGTGTTGGAACCCTGGGTACTGAGAATTTCAGACTTTATGTAACTTCAAATACTGTAGCACTGGCGTGATACTGAAGTGATGGCAGCAATATCCTCATATCCACCCCTTTGGATGGGAAAGGGGAGCTTGTTGCAGGAAGGGTTCCTTGGTACAGATTGCGCCCTACTGAAAACCCCCACCCCTAAAAAATAGCATCCCTTCCTTATTCATGTCCTCATAACTTCATTGTTTTGTGGGAGAGGAAGGGCATTTGTGCTGGGAAACCTCCTGCCCTGAATTTTTTGTTAATTTGAAACTGTCCCCTTCCATTCCTGGGGACAGCTCCTCGTGATTTCAAGCACAGAGAATTTATGAGGAGCCAAGTCAGCCTGGGAGCTTTGGCATTATTTTGTCTGCACAAATATCTCTGTTTTGGCTTTCTATCAGTACCCCTCCACTCCATCAGGTATAAAAGATCTTCCTACCTTGTCATTCTGCAATCTGTTCTGAAAGCCCCATGCACAGTAGCAGAAAGACAACAGCTCTTTGTGGCCCCTCTTGTCCCTCAAAATGCAGGAGTGCGTGCCAAGTGCCCTTTATTCCCAATTTGCCTTCATGGAGTGAACGCAAGGGATGTGCAAATGCTCCTTACTCAGAGGATAGTAAATGGGGAGCAATGATGTGGCTGGTGAGTGGATCGTGCAGCAAGACTGACATTTCCATGGTAAGTGCAAGTGGTGAGTTTGTGGGGGCTCTTTCAGTGTCTGATAATTTCTCCTGAACTTCCCAAAACCAAGAGCTAAGGCCCCATTCTTCTAAGAGGACCACAAAGGTGTCCCTGAAAGTAGGAACAGTTTTGTTCCCCTGCATCTGTTTTGTAGGATTTTTTTTGCAAAAATATGAAGCTGTAAACCAGACACTCCCTATAATCTATTAAGCTGCTTTTATTAATTATTTGCTATTTTTTCTTACATTTGTCTTTATAATGTGCAAGAATTTTTATAAAATTTTAGGAAAATGTTGGCTTCTGACTGTTTACATCATGCATTTCAAGTATTTCTTTTCCTCACTGGAATCATAAAATGTTCACAACTCTGCATCTCACTTCACTTGCAGTATCAGTCAAATATCTTAGTGAAATGTAACTGTTTGAGCTGGGGAAAAAAAAACCCAACCCAATCTTTGCTTTATTGCAGAGTGAACTTGCTTGTACTTTTGAATTCTTGTTTTGTCCCCTGATGAGCATCTTTTCACCATGGTATTTATGTTCTGTTTAATATTGCAGGACCCTGCTGGCACCAAAACCATCCCGCCTTTTCTAAATTATTGACAGGTACACAAATTGTATACAAGCTACGTGAAAAATGTATGGTGACCTAAATTTACCTAAATGGAGGAAAAGCCTTGTGCTGCAGCTAGGCTGAAGCTGAGGAGGCAAATTGAGCTCAGTGCCAGGCTGAAGGCACTGGCTGTTCCCAGGTGTTGAGAAAAGACTGAGGCCGCTGGAATAGGTATTAAACAAGCAGTTTTATCCCTATTTATAGGGATTATACTCTGAATACAGTAAAAAAAAAGTCTATGGAGCTGATATCTGAAAGGACATCTTAGCAAACTACCAGGAAAATAAGATTTTGTCTTATTCCTGTGTATACTATCAGATGCATGGGCCCCATCTGTTTTGGGGATTTTTTTTTTT
>VWYO01019714.1:178502-195175 GCA_013400275.1 Rhadina sibilatrix | reverse complement strand
TTTTTTTTTTTAGTCTCTTTATTTGAAACAACTTTGTTTCATGCTCCTTTTGGTATCTGAAGAGTTTGTAGGCCACCAAAATCAATTTTATCAATGAGGAAGATACTTAACATAGACATTACTTTTGCTTTCATCCTAAACTCTAGAAGCAAACCAAGGGAGGAGAAGGGGGTTAGTTGGGTAATACAGCCCACTTGGGATTTGTTGGAAAGAGAAGGAAGATAAAAGGTATGAGGAACTTGCTGGAATGCTCAGGCTGCTGGGCTGTATAAATGAGTTGTGACAGCAAGCAACAAAGCAAGTCAAAAGTAAGCAATGTAAGCAGCTAACAAATTCATTTTCAGTGGCAACTTTTTCACTTTCATGAAGTTTTACAGTGATTAGGATTTCTCTTAGTAATTGTCAGTTGGGGAGGGGATGCAGTAGCACAGTTGCTTCCTAATGGCAATGAATAGCAATTTAAACCTTTTTCCACTTTGAATTTAGCATCTAATGTTGTATGTTATATAATTGAAGCTGTGCCTATTGGAGAAATTTGGTGAGAAGACAGTAGTTTATTTAGAGATAATGTGAAATATCAGAAATAAACCATTCTAAAACATTTCAACCTCCTGACAGTAAAAAAGAAAAAAATGCAGCCAGTTAACCTTTATAATTTCTATCCTTTTTTTACCTTGCAACTGTTGCCATATTTTCATTATTTTCATCACCAGGTCTGTATTTTTTTGTTACTTGTTGCTCTTTGCTTCATAGTCTTGCACATACCAGATATAAATGGAGAGAGTGGGGCTGGCGTGGAGCAGTCAGTTCTCTTTTGTAGTGAGCATTAGGGTATAACTGATGATGAGCCCTCATATTTGCCATTTGCAGTCAGAGTTCAGTGTAATAAGCTTCCTTTGTATCTTACAGCTTTTTTTTGCCTTTGTAAATGAAGAAAAGTTTCCTGAAAATGGATGGATGGTGTACAACCCGATGTCTGAATACAGGAGACAGGTGAGTTATTACAGTTGCCATTGGCTGGTGCTTTCACATCTCCCAGCTTGCATTGAGGAATTACTGTTTGTACTTTTATCACCTGTTGGGAGAGGATGGAATTGCAGAAAAGTAAAGAAATAAAACACTTGAGCCTTTAAAAAACTCTAGAATGTCAGAGGAAGGTAATCCTTGCTCTTTGAAGGAAGTTATTGATGCCTCTTACAGTATTACACTGCTAAGTGAGCACAGGTGGGGAAAATGTGCCAAATATGTAACTATAGTGTCCTAAATGTAGACTGAATTTGTTCTTCTTCCCAAAATGAAGTGGGGAAAAAAACCCCAACTTGTTTTAGAAACAGCATTGCTTCACAGAAATTAGGGATGTCTATCAGTATTCTTCCTTGCTCTTTATGTAATCTTGGAAAAATATCAGTGAAAGAGGATGATACTTATTTTTAATAGTTAAAGTATGACATTAAAAGAAATTAAATAGCAAACAATAAGAACTTCCTTATTTTTTTTTTACCCTCCATAGTTTTTTTTTGTTCGTGGTTTAGAAGCCTAAGGCCCAAAAAAGGTAAAATGCAAACAGCCCCACAAACCTCACTGTGCATGTGTGGAGGACTTACCAGTATTTCTCCTGGAAGTGTCTTACTGGGCACAGTGCAACTAGGAGTTGTTCTTTCTCAATAAGAAGGTTACCTTGAATGTTACTTTTAACCTGTCAGTAGTATCAGGCTACAGGGAATAAAGGTGAATGTAAGACTCCCTCCTCTACAGTCTCTTCACCAGGGAAGGTGGAAAAGCAGAGCTTTAGGGAAGGAGAGAAGGTAATTTTCTTTCCTCAATCCCACAGTAAAAGAAATACATCTCCTAGTTTCAGTCACTGTTTTGAAACATACTCTAAGGGTAGAGTTGTGTGCATAAGGGTATGAGATGGCTCTGCAGCTGTTTAAGGCCGTGAATCCATCTGCAATGAACTGGCTTGTGTGGTCTTTACAATCTTTTTTTTTGCTCCTGTTGCTTTGAAACAGTACTCAGTTAAATTGTTGCCAGGTGGCCATGTCATGTAAAATTCAGGAGCAGAATGGCTGTCTTGGTTTGGAAAGACAGGTATCTACCAGGGAAACTGGAGTTTCCCTGAGAATGGAGAATGTAACCCCCACCCGCCAAAAAGTATAATTTTGCAATCAAGGGCTTTCAGGCAAAGATTTTGGGAATAGGAATAACAGTTCTTTACTAAGAATATTAACAATACAAATAGAGTAGAAAAAAAAANCCTCTCTCCCACAGATGAAAATAGAATACACATATTTGGTTCCACAACCCAGGACAATGGCAAAATTCAGAATGGCAGAATTCAGGTAAAAAGACACCAAATAACTTGCTGTTCCGTTTTTTAGGGGCTGCCTAACGAGCGGTGGCGGGTGACGTTCATTAACGAGCACTACGGGCTGTGCGACACGTACCCATCGCTCTTGGTCGTGCCGTACAACGCAACAGATGACGACCTCAAGAGAGTCGCTGCCTTCAGGTCCAGAAATAGAATCCCAGTGAGTGTGGGGTGATGGAACTTGCCTGATGCTGTAGCTGGTTTGAAGTTGCACCCGAAGGACTTCTCGCAGAACGCAACGCAGAGGATGCGCTTTTTTTTTTTTTTTTGGAAATGGTTGTGGCAAAATAGTTTTGATTGGCTGGTGGTTCTCACTGCTTGAAACTGGTGTCTTGGTCAAACCACATTTCTGTTTTTCTCCCATGACAGATTGGTTTTAGCTTGACTTGCCCAGTAACAATGGCCAGCAGTGGAGTTTCCCTTAACGAGGAGTGAGCCTTACACTGCCACATGCACTGGTTACTATTGCTGAATGCCCATAAAAAGTAATCAGGCTCAGAACAACAAAGGCAGCATGTGCTTCGCTCCAGTGCTTCCTCTTTGTAAAGAGGACTGAGGGCTTAAATGTGCTTTGAAGAGAAGAGAAAACATTCAAGATACTGCAGAAAGATTCAACTTCCCTTCCTTATCCAAAAAAAGGGGAAAGTTGTTCTCGCAGAATTGGAGTGTCTTAGTCACCATTTCCACTATGAGTTCATTCTCCTGAGTTGTTTTTTAGTTTCAGCAGAGATTGCTGTGCTTGTTATTAGTTTACTTTTCAGGGTTATTTGTGTGATCTAAGACTTGTCAGAAAATACTAAAATGCATTGGAATATATAGGTATGATTTCAGCAAGCGTTAAATATATAAGAGAACTCTTTTTGAAGATTATTATTAAATTTTATGAGACTAGAAGCAGTTCTGATATCAAGGGATTGTAATTTGAAGGAATAAAAAGAAAGCTGTTAATTTTCATACTGTGTATTTTAAAGAATACAGATTTAAGTTTGAAGGTTTTTTTACTAAATGAGTTTCTTCTGCTGTGTGTTTGCATTGTGACCAGGTTCTCTCATGGATTCATCCAGAGACCCAAGCTGTGATCATGCGCTGCAGTCAGCCCCTGGTTGGGATGAGTGGCAAGAGGAATAAAGATGATGAAAGATACCTTGATGTCATCAGGGAGGCCAACGGGCAGATCTCCAAACTGACCATCTATGATGCAAGGCCCAGTGTCAATGCAGTTGCAAACAAGGTAAGCAGTTGCTTCTAATGTCTTGTTTTCGAAGGGAATGAGTAGGAGACTTATTTTCAAATGTTCTGTGAGGAGGTTTTGGAGAATAGTAGTAACCTTAGTATAGATAAATTTACATAATCAAATACTGAGGTTAAAGGCCATGAAAGAACACGAGTGTTGTCTGAAGTAGGTCCCTAAGCAGAGTTTCAGGACCATATGTGGATTTCCAGACACGCTTTACTGTGTCTGTTCTCAGCCAAGCACAGATCTTGGCGTGGGACTGAAGTCCAGCATGACTCCCCTCTGCACTGGGAGGTAGGTGTAGGCTGGGCTGTAGAGCATGTCCCCTGTTGGAATGACAGGCCACCTCTGCAACCTTCAGATCCTCTGGACTAATTCCATCCTAGAAAAGATAAGATGTGTGCATGAAGCCGAGCCCACTGACAAGCATCCTTTGTTTGGGTCTTCCTAACCATGACATGGACTGCTGCAGACCTATCCTGGCATCCAGCAAATAGAGAGAAAGTGATAAATAAGTTGATTTGGGTGCCTGCACTCTAAACAGCAGTGTGGGTATAATCTTGGATACCTTGGTGCCTGTTGTTCTTCCCCAGGTGCTTGTAGTTGGTAAGTACAGAAACACTATTTTTACTGGGTGACTGGTTTTTTATTATCTCTGATCAAAAACTAAATGGAATCAGAATCATATACCAGCCCAGCTGAAACAGATCTTGAAAAATCATCTCTTCTAACCTTCCAAGGAAGAAAAGATGTGCCTGTGGATTGATTTCTCCTCTGCTTCCCTGTCAGCTCTGTTGAGGATTAGGTTATTTAGGCACACTCAGATAATGCCAGTACCCTGTGTCAGTGTTGTTTTTGTCATGGAGCACAGTATACATGGATATGCTCCATCTTTATATGCAAAAAGCATGTTAGGGAGTGGTGCTGAAGGAGACAAGTTTAATGCTTTTGTCACAAGAGAATGTGCCACACCTGGGGATAGTCCCTTAATTAGTCCTGGAACTTCAAACACAAATGAAGGGGTTGTGCTCTTCAGTACTTACTAGTGGAGGTGTGTGTCTGCACAGCAAAGAGCATGAGAGCTGAGCTCAAGAGGGTTTGAGACCTGAGTGAAATAAGTGTGCTTATCTGGAGAGAAGGAATTCTAGCTTCCAAATAGTTTTGTGGAAGACAAGTTTAGTGAAATGAGCAGTCTTCAGTGTTTGTGCTGAGAGGAATATGAAATGGTAAAACTTCTTTGCACCTAAGAGGTTTATGTGTAACAAATGTTGCTTTCAAGAATAGCAATAATAATTCAAGGGGGACAATAATACTGGTAGTTTGCTCTGTGCAAGTTAGGTGCACCTGCACAGTCTTCTTCTCTCTAATACAGAATGTAGTTTGTTAAGCTTTGTTACTGTGTTTGTGTGTATAGCACACATTCTTTCAGAGACTCTATCCTAGGGGCTGTTTTAACCTGATGGTTTGTATTTTGGGAGTCTGCCTCAATTGTTTGCATTTGGCTGTACAAATCCCATTATTCTCTGCACACTGAATTTTTATGGGTGAACAAAACATGTAATCTTTCTGTTTGCCTTGTGGAAAGATTGTCAGTTACATCTTTGAAACAAATGGGGTAAAAAATTGAGTTTGTCCCAGAGCGGCAGAAAAATTTAAGATAATGTCTTATAGACAAACTTGATATGTACATGTTTTAATTAGCTCCTCAAATGTCTAAATATGAAATGTTCAATCAAAGCAAGTAGACACAATAGGGTACATTTCTGGGTCTAAGGGAGAATGACATAAAAAGTGCAAATCAGTGTCGATCAGCACTGAAAATATTTTGTGAACAGCTGTGAAGATTTGTCTAAGCAAAATCTTGGGCTGTGCTACTCGTGCATTATTGTATTCCTTGTACATAGATCAAGACACAGTCAGGAGCTGCAGCAGCCCTGATGCTGAAATTACTGTCATCCCTCACGAAGACTTCATAATACTCAAAGAGAAAAATACACTCATTGCTTCTTCCTCTGCAGAGCCTGGCAGCTCTGATAATAACCCCACATCTGAGGAGACAGAGAGCACAGAATGGAGATGCTGTGCTGCTGCACAGCAGTGTAGGTGGCACTCATGGGAAAAGCTGCACAGTGCTCTAGGCTCTTGGCAGATGTATAGCTGCTGGCTGTGGTGGCACATAAAGGCAAAATTTATTTATCCAAATTTATGGCATGTTTTTGCTGTCTGCAGGAAGTGCTGCAATTTTGCAGCTCTCTGAGCTTGAGGGAGCTGATGTTGTCTGAAGAAAAGGAGGCTCAGGGGGACCTTATCACTTTATACAACTGCCTGAGAGGAGGTTGTAGCTGGGTGGAGGTCGGTCTCTTCTCTCAAGTAACAAGTGATGGGGCAAGAGGAAACGGCCTCAAGTTGCACCAGGGGAGATTTAAATTGGATATCAGGAAAATTTTATGTGTAGGAAGGCTGCCCAGGGAAATGGTTGAATCACTGTCCTTGGAAGTATTTAAAAGATGTGGCATTAAAGGTGTGGTTTAGTGGTGGGCTTGGTACTGCTGGATTAATGGTTGGACTCAATGATCTTAAAGGACTTTTCTAACCCAAACAATTTCATGTTTATCTTTGGAAAGTCTCACTGGTGGCCACTCATTTTGTGCACTAAAATATATGTGGGTTTTCTGCTTCCTTTTGTGACCAGGCACATCCTCTGCAGTGGTGGTGGTGAAATGTTTTGAAAGAGCAGCAGCAGAACAGACTTTTTACTGATGTGACACTTTAGTATCTTAACAGTCTAAATAGATCTTTAGTCTTCAGTACTAAAATTTAGTTTTAGATAAGTTCGTTTAAAGTAAACTTTAATTTTATTGCTAATTTACTTCTCAAAGACAGAATCTAAGATTCTTGAACATAATTTTGAAATTAAAGGTGTCTTACCAATTACTGAACTCTTAAATTTAAATTTATTTGGCCAAACATTTTATCACTTTTGCCTGTTTCTGTGTCAAATGACATTCCTTCCTTTCTTGCTCTGTTGAAAAGAGTGTTTATATGACTGAAGTTAATTTCAGCTCTCTTGTTTGTAGGCAACTGGGGGAGGATATGAAGGTGAAGATGCATATCCCAATGCAGAACTTTTCTTCTTGGACATTCATAACATTCATGTCATGCGGGAATCTTTGAAGAAGCTGAAGGATATTGTTTATCCTAATGTGGAAGAATCACACTGGTTGTCAAGTCTGGAATCAACTCATTGGTTAGAACATATAAAGGTAACTTTTTCCTTGATTGTTTGAAAAATGTTTGTCCAAATCTGTCATACCATACTTGCTTTCTTTGCTGAGCTTCTAAATAGTCCTAGAACACATCAAACTACTTGAACTACAAAAGCAACATCCCTGAGTGTTGGCTTTTGTAGCCAACTCATCTTAGAGTATGTTATGAGACTCAACTAAGCAACAGTAGGTGACTTTGAATGTTTGTTGCCTGCCTCAAGAGTCTTTAGTAGAGGAATACTTTCTTGGATTGGCTTTAATGAGAACTGATTTATTTCGGTTTCTTGCAATACAGGCTTTGTGAAATATTAGTAAATACTTCAGTTGTCAGTGTGTATGTGACTTGATAGTGTGAATTGAGGTTTTATAAATAGATCTCGTAAATTTATTTGTAAATTTTGTAGTTTTAATCTGGTAGCATAAATAAAATACTTAAGCTGGTAATTGTGTTCTTACCAGTTGACCTTTGAATCTTTTGCCTCAAGTACAGCTGTGCAAAAGTAATTAGAGTATTATGTAATGAATCCTACTTAATAAAATTTTCATCTTAATTTAATATTTGGGAAATAAGTATATTAGAAGGGTGCAAGCTCCTTTTTCCAACAACTGAGATAATTCAGTCATTTAGTTCAAAGAAAGGAGCCAAATGAAATAACACTGAATTTTTAGAGAGTATATCCTATGGTAAATCCCCTCTTTCTTTGAAAAAGAAGCTTATGTTCTTTGGTTTATCAAGGTTGCTGTTTTCTGCCCCGTTTTTTAAGAATCTGCTGCGAGATGAATTTGATCTTACTAAGGGATTAGGGAACCAATCTGTTTCTCTATTTCTTTATGCAAGAAATTCACTTGATCTCCTGGAAAATTCTTCTCCACTTAACTACACTGCTCTTTTCAGGTCTTTTAACGGAAACAGCATTAATTCAGACACAAAGAAATCAACTTAGCCTTGTCATTTGAGCAGAACTAAGCTGTGTTTGTTTGGTGTGTGTTGCTCCTGGGCAGCTGGTGCTGACAGGAGCCATTCAGGTGGCAGACAAGGTGTCCTCGGGCCGCAGCTCGGTGCTGGTTCACTGCAGCGACGGCTGGGACCGCACGGCTCAGCTCACCTCCCTGGCCATGCTGATGCTGGACAGCTACTACAGAACCATCCAAGGCTTCGAAGTTCTGGTGCAGAAAGAGTGGATAAGCTTTGGACACAAGTTTGCATCGGTAAGAGTCAGAAGGTGATTGCAAAGGCTGTGAGGTATGAACTCTCTGAGGAGCTTGCGGTGTTAGACCGCTCGCTTCGTGTCGGGGTTTGATAATTCCTTTCGTTGGTTCTGAATTTAGATTTGAAACATATCCAGGGGAACTGAGCAGAACTTTTGGGTTTGGACCTTTTTCTTGCTATTCTTTCTCTGAGAGCTCGTATTTTGTCCTTTGCATCCTTGTAAAAGCATAGAATTGCTGGGGTCGCTGTGGTTATTGAGCAAAGAAAATAAGGAGGCAGAAAAGTGGTGTCCTCTCAAATTCTTCAGCTGAAGATCAGATAAAGCTGGGACATGAGGTTGTCTGTCACTCTTTCTTCAGTTTTGTCACAAGAGGCAGATGAATGAGTCTGGCCAGTGTCTCCTAAGTGAGATTTTGCGTGCTGATTCCCAAATATTCTAAACTTGTCATAATAGCTCCCAGGAGGCTGTCACTGGTAATGCTGGCCCTACTTCTGTTCACTTGCCTTCTGGGCAGAAAGTTAGAAGCTCAGAAGGTTAAGTAGTTGCTTCCATAGCAAGTCCTTAATATTTCACAGGTATGTGAATCATTTTCATGGGAAAATTCACAGAATATTCTGAGGAAGGGACCCTGTCCATCCTGTTTGTGTCAGAAAACTTTTCAAAGCCTTAGTGGAACTTTTTCTAAATGTGGCAACTAAGCATTTAACCAGGAAATCTGTATGAGGAACCTGGAGGAGCAGATTAGGTTGCCAGGGAGACTGTGCTGTAACTGACTATAAACATTACAACAATGTTGCTTGTTGGTGCTGAACCTTGTCATTCACAGTAAGAAGTTTCTACAACTTCAGTGAAAGTTACGTGCATGGATATGTCGTGCCTAATGGAATATTCTAAAGATATTAATGTTGCTAAAACTTGGAAAATAGGCAATCTGGTAAAAAAAATCAAGAAATGGAAAATTATACCTGTGCGTGTGTTTCATGCCCATTTTACATTTACAAATGTGTAAGAGTGTTGCAGTCATTTGGAAATCCATGTATAGCTATTCAGCATAAATCACCTCACCATTTACCTGTGCTTGTTGGCTGTGGCAGTTTTTGATCTGACTTTCTAAAGGTGCTTTGAGGCTTAGGTGGTTTGTATTTTGGGTGTTGGGAGTGATAGCTGATGTAGTCAGGTTTTTTGTGTACTTACTTGTGGTCTTTTAGCAATGACATGTTTTATAAACCTTTGAGTATTCTGTCTTGGTACAGCCACAGGAAATGTGAAGCCAGTGGCTTGGCTTTTTATTCTCATATTTAATTTTGTACTTAAAAAAAGATGAGGAGTCAGGATGCAGATAAAATTAGATGGTATAACTAGGAGATTTGTAGTCAAACATATGTGTTATGGTTTAACACAGAGCTTAAAAAGAGATCTGTGTGTTCTTCATTATTATTAATAAATTCAAATAAGCTATGCCTCTTTTTTGTTAAACCATTCATTTTAGTTGGGTAATCAAAGGATTTTGTTCTCCCTCAACAGATGTTTTTTTCCACATAGTGAGGCAGGACTTGGCATCCCTTCCAGATGATTCGCTCAGTCCATCGGTTCATGTCTGACAATGTAGCAGCAATGGGAATGATTTAAGCAGTTGCTTTTCTTAAACTGCTATTTTCCCAATTTGCTCAGTCAAGTAGCAATCTTTGGAAATGGTTGAAGCCACTCTTTAAGCCATCTGCTGTAATCTGAGAGTACTGTAAATTTTTATTTGATGGGTTATTTAGCTTATAGTGAAGGACTGTCTTTTCTGGAGTGTTCTGTAGAAGTGGTGAAGTCCCCATCCCTGGAGAGATTTAAAAGACATGGGATGTGTTGCTTGGGGACATGGCTTAGTGGTGGACTTGTCAGTGCTGGGTTAACAGTTGGACTCCATGATCTCAAAGGTCTTTTCCAACCTTAGCTATTCTATGATAAAAAATGATAATGCAAGCAGAAAATATTTTGATCATTCATACTCTGCTTTAGCTTGGTAGATATTTGATAGAATTGTGACTGAATAGTGAGAATTAGACACTTCGTGCAGTTAAGCAGTTCCTGAATCTCATCTATGAAATTGTTGTTGTTTCATTTTCCCTTCAGTAGGGAGGTGAAGAGTAGAGTGTTACTTACACTGTCTGGGTTGGCACAAGCTTCATGTTTTTATGATACCAGGGTTGCAGTTTGGATTATTTAATATCAAATAACCAAATAGTAGACTACTTACTAGTTCCTCTCCATATTTTATATCAAATGAGATGAGCAATAAGTTTCCTTGTTGAAAAGGAATTCCCTACCCTGACTTTTTTGTGTGGTGAATTTATTGCACTCTCCAGATGATAAATTCGCTTATGTGGAATTTAATTCCAATTATGTGTTTAAATATGAGACATAATAATAGATGGAAGATAGACATCCTGAAACTGCTAACTGTGGTGGAAGTGGACAGACTTTCACTAAAGACATATATGACTCTTAATGGTTAACAAGTATTTCAAACTATGAAAACTGAAGAGCAAGGAAGCCAATTTGGTTTTCTTCTTTATAGCCCTTTTCTAGTCATTTGTTACTGTTGACTGAGTTCAGCTGCAATCCCTCATCTCCCTCTATTTCCTCCCATTCAATTCTATTATTTTAAACTATCTTGCAGGCCATTGTACAAAGCAGTGTACTGCTCTTATGATTTTTCATGTCCTTGAGGTGTTAAGCTTGCTATCTTACAGGCAGATAGACAGCATCTTAGGCCAACATACCTGCTTTTCTTTCGTCTCCTCCAGCAAGTACACTCAAACAGAATTATGGAATTAATAGAAACTTTTTTTCCCTGAATCTCTTGCCTGTTCTCAGCTAGCAAATGCAAAAAGGAAGTAAACAGCTTATACCAAATCTGCTTTTTGTCTGTGGGGCAAATTCCTTTGATGGTTACTTTGGGCATCTCAGAATAAGGGGCTCACCCAAACTTTAACAATTTGTTAATTTTGTGTCAAGAACATGATTTTTTTAATCTTGTTTGTGTTTGCCTACTATCTCAGGGTGAATGTTAAGGTTCAAGTGTGGAGGAGAAAGAAAAGATTATGTGTGGATAATTTGATGATCTAGGTCCTGCAGTGGCTTAAAATAAAAAGGAAGACAAAGTATGCAACTTGGCTTTTGACAGACTTACCATGTAAATATAGTTCAGAATATATCTTGATTATTTGTTAAGTAATGGGTGCTTCAACAGTTCTGCTTGTCTAATAATCAGCAGGTTTTTATAACAGGACCAGTTGTCAGTTCAGAATGTTTTTCAGACATCTTTGGAAGAGCTTTGCAGTATTTCTCTATATCTGAATCTCTTCCTTGGTGCAGTAACTAATTTTGATATTATAACAGTGAGTTGTATTATTGCAAAAGAATTGATGCTGTAGTACAAAATGAGGAATAATGTCTGTTGCCATAAAATAGCATGTTTCAGTTAATAGGAGGCTGTTTTGCTTCGTTTCAGAGAATAGGCCACGGTGATAAAAATCATGCTGATGCAGACAGATCACCCATCTTTCTCCAGTTTATTGATTGTGTGTGGCAGATGTCTAAACAGGTATGTTGTGGTGTTCTTCAGAAGGTAACAGTGTGAAGAGATTACTGAATTAAAACTCTCCATCTTTATTTTTTTGAAAAAAGTATTTGAAGAGGACAGCATACTCCTCTGGCCTGTATTAAAAAAGAGTGTATTTACATTTGTGAAAGTGCTGACAGGCTGTGGTTATGTTGCTGGACATGGCACTGGCTGTGCAGGCATGGCTGGTGTTCCTGGATTTGTGGTTCTCAGGCATGTACTGAGAGATGTTTCATACCCAGCAGGAAGCTTCTACAGGAATTGCACCCAGCTCTCTTAATGGGGTTTGCTGTTTTGTTTGACCATTTTGTGAAGCAGTCCCTTGAACTGCAGGGACACATGTTGTTTTGTCAATGCTTAAAAAGAAAGCTAGGGAGCTTTTGAGTGCTGTGATTTGGACATTGTAATGAAACAAAGCAATGAACTTAGCCCGTTTAGGGCTAAGGATCTGGACCTTTATTTGCCTGTATGGTGCTGCATTGTAAGAGTACACTGAAGAAATCTTGTTCTGTCTTGCTGTAAAAGTGTATGTTTAACCATTCTGTATTTTATTCTTTTTATAAATTAAAGGTAGGTAGAACATTTTGAGATTTTTTCAGTGGCTAGTTTGAGAAAGTTGAACACCTTGTGTCATTGGAACACTTAGTCTGCTATAAAGTACATGAAAGCATTACCTTAAAAATTATTTGTAGATGCATCCACGCTTCCAAACTCTACCTTTAGCCTTTTAACCAGGCCATGTGTATACCCCTCTGTGTTTTCCATGTAAACAATGAGTTTGTCTTTCCTGATTTTAGTTTCCTACGGCCTTTGAATTCAATGAGCAGTTCCTGATTACAATCCTGGATCACTTGTACAGCTGCCGGTTTGGCACTTTCCTGTATAACAGCGAGTTTCTCAGAGAAAAAGAGGTTAGTCAAACCACTGAGTGTGTCATTGCATTGCTCTCCTTAGTCTAGGTGGTTGCAAAATTTTTGGTTGTGTTGTATTTGGTTATAGCCCCTGCAGACAGTGATTTAGAACTGGCTTTTTTCTTGTAGAATAGTGCCGTGCAGTCACTAAAAACACTTGTCAAGCACTGGGTTTGGAATCTTTCTAATACAGCAATGTATTATGCTTCTGAGTAAACCAGAAGTGTACTAATATTAGAATGTAACAATGGCTTCTATGATGGATGTCTTGATTTGTTGCAAATATTTACTGTTCTTATTTTGATTTCATTTTAGAAAGTGGCTGAGAAAACGTTATCGTTGTGGTCTTTGATAAACAGTGAAAAATCAAAATACACCAATCCATTCTATAGCAAAGAGCTAAACCGAGCACTCTATCCAGTAGCCAGCATGAGGCATTTGGAGCTCTGGGTCAATTACTACATCAGGTGGAACCCAAGGATTCGACAACAAGTAAGTAAATTCTCTATGACATACAGAAACTGCTGTGAGACAAAAACTGCTGCAGGAGAGTGGTGGCTGAGATTACTGAGTTAGGCCAACTGATTTTGTGCACAGATTGATTTTGGGGTAGACAGCTGGAAGGCAGAGGGCTCTCAGGTGACAGCAATGAGTGTTTCTGTTTAGCTATGACTTGCTACACCTGCCAGGAAGCCCAGGCTAGTGGAGCAGCCTGTGCACAAGTAGTTGCAGTGCTAGACTAACATGGATCTCTTCCTAGCAGCCAAACCCCGTGGAGCAGCGTTACATGGAGCTCCTTGCCTTGCGTGATGATTATATCAGGAGACTCGAAGAGCTTCAGATCACAAATAATTCTAAGATATCCAATTCATCAGCCTCATCAACGTCTCCCTCACAAATGGTGTCCCAAGTACAAACACATTTTTGAAGAAAATGTTGGCTTCTTTCTATACTGTAATAGCACGTGGTGCTTAACATAGATCCTATAGCATAAAGAGGAATATTTTAATGCCTTACCTTAGACTGTCCTAACACAAATTATTTTAGACTGTCTTCATTTGAGGAGGACTTCAAAACAAACCCAACTCTTCGATTACGTGCCTTTCAGAACCTGTGGACTGGGAACATGAATCAACTCATAGCTGTGGAGGGCTTTAAGAGTTATTTTGGTAGGTTTGGTACAACTGAAATGAAATTGATTTATTGTTTTCATAAGAGTGCTTTAATTTATTACATTTTAGGTCATGTTTCTGTAAGGAAATTCATGCTCGGTCTTACCTGTTATGAATAAACACAATAATGGCAATAGGAATATTCACATTGTATAAAAATAGGTATGGCTGTATTCCTGTTAGGAATACGTTAGTGGAGTTCATGAGAGAAAAATAAATTCTATTGCAAGATGTCAGAGAGAAGTGTTGAAACTTTCTGATTACCTGAGAATTCCAAATTTTCCTGTTTTTAAATAAACAGAAATATGGAAGGCATTTCACTGATATGCTTCTAAATAAAAAAAATCAAATAGCTCAGTAGATATCAAAATAAAAGAAACTTTTTTATTGTAAAATGATTTTATTTTTAAAAACAAATGAACATTGTACTGGATTCTGAGAAGTTCTGTTTGGGCTAGCTGTTCAGCACTAAAGTACAGTACAAATTATCACTGTGGGCAGTATTGGTTCTTTGAATTAATACAGAATTCAATCTTCCCAAAAGAAGGTTTATATAATTAAAAACAGAACCATAGAGACATTGCTTAAATATCCAGCAATAGCCATAGTATTAAAGCTTCTCTTTGTCTTCTAAAAATAAATGTGCCTGTTTAAAGGAGCTTTTATACCAAAGTAGACAAAAAAATCTCAGTTATAAATAATTTTGAAAACTTGTACATTTATACTTTACTGTGTAATTTAACTCCTGTTCAGCAAATTTATTCTAAAATATTTAAGGGGCTTCAGTTTTGCATATAGTGTGTGCACTTATATTGAACATTCAAGTGAGCTCTAGTTTCAAGCCTACCTTTCAGAGGCTTTTTGTAAATCTTTAATTTGTTCCTTTCAGGTATTTTTTAAAATAGTTGCAAGCATTTCTTATGACAGCACAAACTTTGCTCTTGATATTTAATTAAAATTTTGCATATTCTCAGAAGTTTAATGATGTTTAGGCAATCCAGGAAATACTGCAAATCAGGATCTGTAAAGGACTCTAATGTTGTTATTTTAAAGGAGATATTTTAATGCTTGAGGCTTCTGTCATTGTAAATTATTGTACATGTGGTGAGTTTTGATCTGCAAGATATAATAGGATTATATATAAATTAAGTTTTGTGTAAGTGTATATAATATAGTTTATTAGAAAATCTGCAAGTTTATAAAGTGTAAATATTTTGCATATGAAAACTAAATCTAAAGGTATAGTTCCATAAAAGAAGTCAAAGTTTAGAGGACATTGAATATTTAAAACAGTATTTTTTCAAAGGAATAAAAATATACTGCCTCTGGATTTAATTCAGTTTATGCACTGAGTTGCACTATGTTTTCAGGGAAATTCAGAGCATACAGCGTGTATGTTCTAAATACACAGAATTATATGACTTTTGTCCTCTAAATTTCATTCTCCCATCTAATGCTTTCCTGTATGTGTATCCAAAATAACAATGTTGTCCCCCAATCTTGACTTGTTAAGGTAAGATTCATCACATCAGATAAATGAAGAAGGATACTCAATTATTCATGAGGTACTTTACATTTTGAAAGCTATGCATACTCTGGTATATTTGCCTTCTACTTACTTGTGGTTTATTAAAGAAAAAAAAACCACACCCTATTTTTATTAGAATATTTAAAGTTTCTGTATTTGAGTTGAACATGTCGGTGACGTCTCTAAACGGTGTGAAAAAGTTCTGAAAATCTTAATAGTTTTTACTGTGTAAACACTACATGATAACCTATTACATTTGGGAAAATGTAATATAATGGAAAGGATCTTTTTGCACTTATTTCATTACATAATTACTTTGTATTATTCTTCAGCTGAATTTGTCTTTGAAGCTCTCTAACATGGTTCTCTGCGGGCTTGGAATTTTTCAAGTCTCAGCAGATAAGATACCTGTTTTAATTGTTTTTATATATGAGACCAACATAAGGGTGATTTCAATGCAATATGTTCTGGAAAATACTACTTGTGAATGTAGGCATACAAACTTATCAATGCTAACAGAACATCTCTCTCCCTTTCCCCATCAGTGGGTGCTCTGGGCTGTCGTTCTGCACAGAGCTGCTGTGCACACTGTAGCCTGTTCCCTGCCAGGAGCACGCCTGGGGAAGCTTCTGAGGTGGTGAAGATGAGACTTGCAGGTGCTGAGTGCCTTTTCTAGGAGGGTTGAAAAAGCAGAGCTGGGGTGTCAGCATCACCAGCAATGAATGCCCATAAGAAATGTCAGTCCTGAAATGCTCGTTTAGGTTTTTTTTGTATTCTTCCTTCTATGACAAGAGAATAAGCTAGGTTTTGTGCTGGGCTTCTGTTACTCATTTAGAAAGGGTATTTGTTGAATGCCGCCTTTATTTGCTCATGCCTTACCCTTCCCCCCAGCATCACTGTTACGGCTGTACCCAAGACAATGACTTGTGTGCTACCTCCTTCTGATGTATTGTTTAACCTCTGCCTTGAGTTCAGGTGTTGTGTCGCAGCGAGCATTCTGTCACGCATGAGAAAACGTGCTGTGTAACAGCGCAGGAGTACTACCGCTCCCTCACTAACCGTGTCAGCCGCTCTGCTCGGATCCCGCGGGACTGCTCTGAGCCGGGCCCTGCGTCTCAGGCGTTGGGTCGGAGGGAGAGCGGCGAACGTCATCCGTCTGCCGTGTATGTTCGGGGAGGGGAAAATAAAGATGTCAGTGCTCAACACTCTGCCTCCGCCATCCCTTTTCCTGGCGCGCCGGCCGTGTGCCGTCTCTCCGTGCTGGGGCCGGAATGGGCGGCGGGCGGGAGCTGCCCCAGCCCGGCCCGGCCCGGCCCGGCCCGGCCCGGCCCTCCCTCAGCCCGGCCGGGCCCCGCCGCCCGCCCACTCTC
>VWYO01019714.1:77407-177640 GCA_013400275.1 Rhadina sibilatrix | reverse complement strand
AAATGTGTGCGGTGTGTCCCTGGTGTGTGTAAATGTGTGCGGTGTGTCCCTGGTTGTGTGTAAATGTGTGCGGTGTGTCCCTGGTGTGTGTGTGTGTGTAAATGTGTGCGGTGGGTCCGCAGGGTCTCACCAGAACGCTGCCAGGCCCTGGCTGTGCCAGCGGCTGGCAAAGACATTCCTTCACTCAGAAGCTTCCAGCTGAAGGCAGACTTCAGAACTGAGCTTAAAAATCCTTAAACAAGGAGTAGAAGTGAATGGAAATCTCACCCTGATGAAAACTAAATTAAAAAAAAAAAAGAGTATTTTAAATCAGTGCTAGATTCCAGTCTCCGTATTCTCTTTTTTCTGTTAGTTGGAGCCTGAGGGTTTACATCATTCTAGTGAGGATGGAAATCAAATGTTTATTTTCTGTCATCAAAACATGCACCTTTGTATTCCCTGCTAATGCACTTTCTTATCCTGATTTTCATCTTGCTCTACCCTGGGCCAGTTTGTCATAGGGTTTCCTTGTTTGCCAGGCTGATGTGTGTGAGTGCAGACAGAATGCACACACATTCCGGTGTGTGCCCCCCTGGTGCACGGTGTGGTCATCAGCGTTCTGTGGGACACTGACACATCCCCTGCCCTGCTCTCAGGGGGGATGGTTCTGCTTTCATATTCGTTTTCCTGCTGCTATTAGCTCTGTTGATGTAGTGATTCCTTGTGAAGATAAGCCATAGAAAAATAAATCCTTTTCTTAATTAACAAGTGAGTGCTTATTTGAAAACAAACTTAGGGAAGCCCTAAGGAGCTACACTGGAAATTAGAGAGATGTGAGAGAAGGAGAAATAAATGAGGTAAGAAAAGGATTACTGTAGGATTTAGGCGCTGGGCTCTTTTGCAGAACTTAAATGAAAAGTTCTCTAAGTAAATCTGGGTTCCAGTTCAGCACTAACCTGAGACTTATCTTTGTTGTTCATTCAGGACTATCATAGATGTGTATTAGTTGCAAAACAACATTGTGAGATCTAGTTCTGTGTGGAATGTGTGCAGGTGGGGAGAAAGCTATTAAAATTGTTTAGAAAAGTTTTGAAAGATCTTCTGTTTCAGCTCTGACATTGTTGCATGGATCTGTGCCTTACAGTGGCAGAGTTAATGTAAGGAAGGACCTCTTGTTAGAAGTAATTGCTCATCTAAGGCTGTTACCCCACCCTCATAATGTCCGAGCTGTGGTGCACCTGCTGGGTGTAGTCACTTCAATGTCATGGGGCATTCATAGAATCCAAAGCTAGTTTATGAATTAACTAAAAATAAAAAAAACAAAACAACGTTTTCTTTCTGTCTTTGACTTCTGAATAAGCATCTAATCTGTAGAAGAGCACAGGTGAATGGTTTGAAGAAAAGTGGCAGTTATCTCAGATATCAGCTGAGGCTGCAGTAACACCCAGGGAACAATTCCCTCTGGCATTCCCAGTTTTTCCTTGGGCACCGGTGTGTATTGAGGCAGACCCGAGTGCATTTCAGGCTGTCATTGCTTCTCCCTCTCACTACTGCATTACTCCTGAGCAGCACTAGTTCAGGGGACTGTTCTCAAATTGCATCACCTGAGGTTTTTGAGATGCTTTAGGGTTCTTGCAAACACCCTGCGCTGTACAGCTGAGTGCTGTGGCATGGGAAAGCCCACCCTGAAAATTATCCAAGGTTTATTTCATGAGTTGGAAAAAAAAATGCAGCTAACTAGAAGTTACCCTTTAGAAAACATGTGTTTTCAGCATTTAATATAGACTACAACGTAAATATAGTTTAAATTTTTAATACTAGGATGAAGTAATTTAATTCTGAGGATTTACAGAATAAGTCGCATATTAATAATTAGCAGGACATATTAATGAGGACAGTATAAGGAGTTTCCTATTACTTGACTAAGCTCATTCTATGGGTGGCTTTAAGAAAAAAACATGTGAATAGCAAAAATTAAGGGTAAGGAACAGAACATTTTTTAAGTTCCTAGGACCTTCACCTCCTGACAGCTCTGTGTCTCTGACACGATCTAGTGAAATTCTTTTTCCTAATTTGATCAATAAAATAGTTGCCTTCTGCCCACAAAGCAAACTTAAGTTTTATGATGTTAGTGATCACTTATAGTGTTGCTTTCTGGATCTGCTCAGTTGCTGTGCTGTTCAAAATACACCTTTTGAATGACTGCTAAGTAATTTGAAATTTCTGGTTTTGTAGTCCGACTGGATCCCACGTGGAATGGTGTAAACAGCTGATAGCTGCAACCATTTCGAGTCAGATTTCAGGGTCTGTCCCATCAGAGGGTGTGTCCAGAGACTACAGGGTAAGTGACTTGAGGAATGCATTGATTTGTTTTAAGATACAAGAGTGGAAGATCGGGAAGGTCCTTGCTATCTTGATTGGCAGGTGGTAAGTACTTGAGTGATCACTGAGTGTTTCAGAACTAGAAACATCTTATTATGTGTAGGAGTCTTTTGAATTTGCTTGCTGTTTTCCTCCATATTTAGAGTAGTGCCATTGAAGTCTATGGAATAAAAATTAATAGATATGTGAAAGGAAATTTTAAAAGTCAATGTTTTGAATAAAGCATCAAAAGATACAAAAGAGTTGTCTGTTATTTTGATTACTATATAAAATAATTGGTAAAGTAGATTAGAGTTATAGGTTGAAATGGTTTCTAGTGTGTATTATTCAGAGTACAGGATTAAGCTCCTCAGACTTCACAAAAAATAAATGAATATCTTTGTTGCCGTGCAGGGAACATAATTGAGTATCATTTTTGATGGGGTTTCTCCAGAGACACAGAATTTAACATTTAACAAACAAACAAGTCACCTTTTTCTTTACTTCACAACAACAGTTTTTTTTCACTAAGGTAATGACTGCACAGTATGATTTCCCTGAGTTCCACTGTGCTTTTGTGCCCCTGTTCTTTCATGCTCACTGGCTGTTCCCTTCATGCAGCCACTCAGCTCAGCTGTCAAGAATGGAACATGGGCAGTTTTTCTCCTCTCAGAATGAGACAAAAGTTACCCACGTTTCAATTCCCTTTAAGAAGCCTAACTTGCTGCTGTCTAGATCCCTTTTTCTTCCTAGATTTATAACAGTTGTATTGTCTTTGTAGAGAATGGCCAAAGGAAGATTTTAACTAGATTTTAATCCACATATGCTCTGTAATTATAAAGTATGTTATCTGGAGACAATGTATTTTAGATTGAGTGACAGGTCAGGTTCAGCCTGAGTCTGAGATGAGTCCACAAAATGTTTTTGACTGTAGTGTATTTAAAAGTTCAACCTCAGCAGAGTTTCACAGTCAGCAGTTTGTAAAGAGTAGTTCTCCCATACTACAGCAGCTGAACTGCAGGTGCTTGCTCCAGGTCAAGGCCAATATTTTTGGTAAAACGCTGTGGGAAACCTTGCATTACATCTGTTGATGTTGTATTTGCCAAGGATTTCATTATAGTAAAATCCAAGTGTGTAAGCTTGATGTTCAGTTTATCTCTGAGAAGAATGCATTCCTCTGGAATGAAGAGCACTGTTTAATTTTGAATAACTTCCATCTCTACACTAAACTCATCTCAGATATTATTTAACAGGAATAAATCTTTCAAGGCCTAATTAAGATTCTACTTCGTTCTCATTCTCTGAGAAATGAAAGAAAAGGATTTAAGCTCGATGGTTAAAATTAAGAATTTTTGTGGATAAATTGTATGTGGCATCATTG
This sequence comes from Rhadina sibilatrix, assembly GCA_013400275.1. Classification (NCBI taxonomy): domain Eukaryota; kingdom Metazoa; phylum Chordata; class Aves; order Passeriformes; family Phylloscopidae; genus Rhadina; species Rhadina sibilatrix. Next base: position 173,919 of record VWYO01019714.1, on the reverse strand, counting down.
CTTTGCTGTGATTTGAAGTCCCATATTTGTATATAACATGATGGGATTTTTTATAGTCACCTACTCAGTACCACTAACAGCTTGGGTTAGTTCATTTTTACTGTGGAATCCACACATGAAAAGACAATGCCCGTATGATAGCTCAGTTTTCCTTGGAGTCATCATTCTATTTTGATGCACTTTCCTGGATCTTCATTACCTTTGGTTACCTCAAATTTCTGCATTTAGAGGCTATCCTACAACTCAGAACCTTCAGGTCGGGTCAGATGTGTGTGTTTGCTTCTGGAACTGCTCAGGCAGTTCTGTTACTTTGTGCTGGATTTACCAGGAACTCATTGCTTTATTTTTTTCTTTCATCCCCTTTTTTTTTTTTATTGTTTAAATTCATATGTTTGCAAAACCAGGTAAATATATTGATTCTTGTATCTAACAGTGTTATACTTCTGTGACTTAACTCACCAGGGAGGAGGGAAGCAAAGGGGCAGCTGATGGGATGGTCAGAGCTGGAGAGCACTGGGGGAGCTCTTGCTTGCTAAACCCTACAGCACCGTGATCTCAGTCTGAGCTGAGCTCTGCTCTGTGTGTCTCCTCTGACACATGCTCTGCCTGCAGAGTGTTCTTGAATGAGGGGCTCATATCAATGAAAATGGCTCAGATTGTAGCTGCTGACTACAAACACCTTCAGAACTTGAGAAGAGTTGTCTTTTTCTGAAAGGTCCGCTGCCTCTCCTTCATGGTTGTTAGTGCAGGCTTATTGTCTTCTACCTAGAAGGATTACCAGGCTCTTTCTTCTCTTTTAACAATAGCACAGTGTAGCAGGATAAAAGGGTGATTAGGAATGAATGTTTCCAAAGAGCTTGGAATTTGTTACATCACTAAAATATTGTTTCTGAGATTTTTTTTTTTTTAGACCAAAACAATTCTGCAAGTGAGAGTTACTAGTTCTGCATAGTTTTGTTTTGTTCTTTCTAAATCCAGCTATAATTAAAATGTTTGGGAGTAGAGTTCTTTCAAAAATCTGGTGAAATAAGATACAGTATCTTTAACAAATCGAGTCTGTGTGTTTCTTTGGATAACATTTTATATTTTAACTAACAGGTTTACAGGAGGCCAGTTGTACGGGTAAGATTACCTTTGGCTAGCAGTGAACAGCCTCCTACCTGTGTGTCTCTTGTGCTGTGTGAGATCTTGGTGTGTCAAGCGTTTTCTCTACCTCATTAATGGGTTTTATGAACCAGTCAGACCATTCTGCTACGCAGTGCAACAGCTTCTTTGCCACAGAAATGCTTTATATACATTACAATGTTTTCGTGAGCAGTAAAAGTCAACGTGTGAGAGTGCAATCTTTTAAAATGATGTTATGAATGTGCAATACTAACTTCAGTTTTATTACATTAATTTTGACAAAGTGGATGCTTGCAATTCAGGTTTACGTGCTTCAGACTGCAGAGTACTGTGTTAGCAGCTCTAACATGTCTATGCTGAAGAATACCAGTGGTAAAAGCATTATGTCTGTGTTTGTCCTATTTAAGTAAGTTCCAAATTCATGCTTGCCTTTGTATTTGTTTTAAATTAGTTGTTACCAAGCTGTAATAGGACTGAAAGTAAGTTTGAAGTTAGGCACTAGTGCAATGACCTACATCTTTTTAATGATAATTTTGAGACCAGGGCTTGCCCATTGTTCATTGAAGATTTTATAGGGCATGCCTTGTTTTCTTGCCCCTCTCTCTTAGTAACATTTATGGAGTGAGAAATGATCTGGATTGTGTTCTGACATTGTTCATGAAATGTGTCCAACACTTTTATTCAAACAAAGACCTCTTGTTCAGTCTGAAATCAAGAGATGAAGTCTGAATGATTTCTTTTTCTCGTCTGTTGTTTACATATTTAAAAATGATGTTTTTAGTCCAACTATACAGATCCACAAATTGATCTTTTTTTTTTTTCTTTTGAATAGATAGTGCTTCAAATAATTGGTCTGAGTTGAGTAACAAAAACTAGTTTTGTTCAGTTGTTCCCAGTTCTGTGTAAAGGCTTTGACATTTGAATGATCTGCTCTGCTTCTTTGTCTTTCATATATTTAAATATTTTTGGTGTATTTGCTCAATGTCCTGCTGCTTTTCTACCAGAGATCACAATATCTACTTTTCTTTGATTTCAGAAACAACATAATTATGATCTGAAATATAAGTAATTTCTGTTTAACAGAATTCTACCCATACCTAAATGTTAGTAGTCCTTAATTAGTTAGTTAGTAGTTCTTTAACTTGAAGAGATTTTTTAATTACTTATAACTCTTTAAACTCATGTAGAGTTCAAATTATCTAAAGATACCCAAAGTCCTTCTTCTAAGCTGTTTCTTGAGGGTTCTGTGAAAATAGAAATTGACTTCTAACAAACACTTGTAAATTTAGACTGAGGCTGATTTTACAGTCTGTCCAGTGAGAAGTTCTTTGCATTTGAACTGGGAGTAATAGACTGTCAGGAGCACAACTTCTCTCCAGTTGTTAAAGGAAGAAGATGGAAGAACATTTTTGGCTGAATGTGTTAAAACAATTCCTTCAACTGACCCGATGACATTTGTGCTTCTCTCTGGTGTGCAAAAGGACTTTATGTTTATTAAAGAAATTTAATTGATGTTCAGGATTTGCTGCCAACTGATGCAAAAATAAATTAACATGAATATGTGAATTGTTTGCATATTTTCCTATGAGTAGTAATTTTAGATTCTGTAGAGTTACTGGCCAAGTTTCAAGCAACAACATAGAAGTTGCTGGAAAGATATGTAAAACTATAAGGTTGAGAGTTCAGTTACAACATGTTCTACACAGCAAAGGTTTTTTTAAGTGTCTAAGTACTTCTATTTGATGTTGACCTATTTTTTTCTGTGAAAGATTGCATGAGTTTTCCCATAATGCTGCCATTGCAAGTTGTTCTCAATTTCTTCTATTGATAAGCATGTGGCATACTTGAAATTAATTTTCTTCGTTGTAAGGTTATTTGTCTTAAAAAGACAGTACATACTTTATGTTCTTATCTACCAGCACTGACTCTTTTGTGAAGCAGGGAGTAAATTTTTCATTTTGTGCTGTGCCAAGTAACATTCAAAGGATGGTGCTAATAGCTTGGATTCCCTTCTGTGTAAAGTAGTGTGTGCCAGGAGTGGAAGATTTTGGAAACCTAAACTGGAGTTAAAGTATATGCTGTCTTTTTAAGGAAATTTTAAAAAGGGAAACAAGGAAAGATTCTGTCCTTTCACCTGTTGTCTGCAATTTTTTTGCTGTTACTTCTCTCTTGTCCTACTGCTGCCTCATGCAAAGCAGGAGATTCAGGATGGACACAATGGCTATCATTCTGAAGCAGAACCTGATCAGGTGGCAAGTCTTACTCATCTTTCATTCATTAACTGTGTAGCAAGGTACTATAAATTAGTACTCATACAGTGCATACAAATCTTACTTTTCTCACACAAGAGAAGCCCTAGAAAGCATTTAGTGTGTAATTGGTTATGTGCCAGGCAGAGTTTCCTTGTTAGGTCATGTAGTCTAAAATACAATACTGAACATAAGCCCCATCTAACAGAGCACAGCCACCCTCAGTTTGGAAGCACTGGCTGTCTCTCTGCACATCACCTTTTGTGATGGGGTGCTGAATATGAAATTCCAAAAGTTTCCAAGGAAATCTGAAGCCAGAGATCAGCTGAAATATTTTTGGAAATTACTTATTAGTGAGAGGTTGGCTTAGTCTGTTTGGAAGCAGTCAGATCCTACCAGTTATTTCTCTGTGGGTCAGAGCTGCAATCAAGACAAGGAGGAGGGTTGTTTGTTGTAACAAGTTTGCCCATTATATTTATTCAGGTTGTAAAAAATTGAAATCTTAATATCTCATCATTTTGACCTGAGACAGATCACTTTCTTACATGGTCCTTAACAGTCCCACAAACTATTTTATGCTTTTTTAGAATCTTTAGTACATTATAAATCTTAGCTGCCAACAAAGGACCCAAAGAATCCATCACATATCATTCAGCAATGAAGCCATTTACCTCAATGAAAATTTATTAAACTAACTCCTATTTAAAAATTGCTAATTGTTCTTCTGTATTTGTTATTACTTCATTCTTAATCTGGCCATCTGGATCCAAAATTCCTCTAGTGAACCTATTCCATAACCTGTGGCACTCTCAATAAGGTATTGATTGAAGCAGAGCAGTGTGGGGTGCTTCTTGCCAAAATCACAAAGTTAAAATGTTAAATAAATAAAGTTTCTGCCATATAATTCTCTCAGATGAAAATACTCAAATATTAAATAAGCAGCAATAGAATTAAAAAAAAAAAAGAGAGAGAGCTTTAAAATGTTCTCAAATAGATAAAATGCCCCAAATAATAACCTGCATTCAACAGAACACTAACAAATTATTAATTAGTAATTTGGGCTGATCTTATTATTCATATTTTTGTATGCTATATATAGCTAGCATGTGAAACTAATCGTTGCATAAATGCTTTGTTACTAATGTGTGACTAACATGTATGTCTGTTGGAGTTATAATATTAAGTTTTGTGTTTGGTTGTTTTTTGTTTTGTTGGTTTGTTTTGTTGTTTTTTTCTGTTACTGTGGTATTATTTAGTACAATTGTGTGATTTTAAAAAAGACACACTTCTTGTGTTCCAGTAATCTGGTAGTAAAAGCACTTTGCATCAAAATATATCGATGTGGTGCAGATGGAGAGTGAGATTTACTCATGGTTTTGGATTTTTGCCAGGCACTGCGGGATGGAAACAAACTGGCACAGATGGAAGAGGCTCCACTTTTTCCTGGAGAATCAATCAAAGTTATTGGTAAGTGTACTACTCAGTGCTGCACTGAATACTATTAAATTGATCATTTATTTAAAAACAGAATATTGTTTCCTTGTGGCTTTTGTTATTTAATTTAATGCCACTTAAGATTAGCTGATTGGATGTGGATTTCTTTTCTTTGTCTTTTAAATCCAAGTGTAGAAAGGAGAAATCAGATCCAGAGGTTCCATATAGATAATTTTTCTTTTCCTAAGGATTTGTTTGTTCCATAGAGGTGTATGTATTGTATTTCTGCTTGGGGGTGCCAAGGGTATGTCATAGATTCAAAATTCTTACAGCAAAAGAGATGAACTTATGGTAAACTTACTTTCCAGTTCTTAGTGGGATTTATTTCACTTTGGTGTGTGACAGAGAGCATAACACAGAGCAAGCTCTGTCTTAGCAGTGCAGCACTTGGCTGGCAAAGAATACCAGCAAAAAAGTGAAAACAAAGGTATGGGCATAGAACTGAATTACTTGGAGATTGGGTGCATGTGGATCAGTAATTGCCCCTTTGGGTGCTCTGCACCTCAGGGCAGGAACCGGAGCTGCCTGCAGGGGCTGGGACACTGCCTGCCCTTGCTGCAGCCCTGCCCCAGGTGCTCAGGTGCCCCTGAGCAGCAGGGTGGGTGAGGATTTTGATTGCTTTCATCGTTGAGATAAAGGCAACTCTGCAAGAATAAACTTTCCTAAAGAGATCAAGCATCAAAATCTTATGGAGCTGCCAAAATCTTGTGAGTTTCAAATGAAAACAGATTGTTATGGGGCCAATGTCTCTAATAGCTTTAATTGATCTGTTTTCCAGCTAAGGATGTTATGTATATCTGTCCATTTATGGGAGCAGTCAGTGGGACGCTGACAGTGACGGACTTCAGAATGTTTATCAAGAGTGTTGAGAGGGTAAGACTTCACTATCTACTTGTTGTTTCAGATAGGAATGTTGCTGAAGTAGATTTCAAATTCAGTGAAGTGTGATGTTTCACAGCAATCTACTAAATAGGAATTACTGTTGGCTCTAATAAAACACACATGAGTAATATTAATTTGTATTTCTTCTAATGTAATAAAATCCGTTTGTTTTGTATACAAATTTCAGGATCCACCTTTTGTTGTTGATGTTCCCCTTGGAGTTATAAGTAGGGTTGAAAAAATTGGAGTACAGAGCCATGGAGACAATTCATGTGGTATAGAAATAGTTTGCAAGGTAAGGCATGGTAGAGATTTATTACTATTAAAGTATTTTCTTTTCATTTTTCTGTAAGAGGAATCTGCCAGCCCTTGTGCTCTTTTTCTGTCTGATCAGTTTCCTGTATTTGAATCATGCTTCATTTATTTCAATTCCTCTATGATACTTGCAGTCTTAAACACTTCTGCCTTTTGTCTGAAGAGTGAACTCAAAGGAAAAGTGGTGATTTTTATATCAAGCATCTCTAATGACAGTCCTGGTTATTTCATATGAATGCTTGCAGAACTCTGTTCTCTGGGGAGTTAGATGATGTCAGTGACTTAGTGTTCTATATATGCCTTCATTCAATCAGATGTCTTATTCTTTTTTAAATTTATCATAGAGTAAAACTGTAACTTATTTCTGACAGGATATGAGAAATTTGCGGCTGGCCTATAAACAGGAAGAGCAGAACAGGCTGGAGATCTTTGAAAACCTTGTAACACGTGCATTTCCTGTTTCTAATGGGCTGGTAAGTCTTAAGATGGAGAGGAGGCTGTCACTTGCTCTCCCCTTTTGGGAAAGTGTAGGGGAGGAAATAAAAGGGCTGTATAACAAACTGTGAAGTGTTGATTCATAAAATCTGGTGCAGAGCAGGCAGGCCACTCTGACCCTGTCTGCTTTTTGCATTAATTCATCAAACACCACTGTGTCCTGCTAGTTAATCTATACATAACCCTTGAGATCTAGGTTTGCCTAATGTTGCTGATTAAAAATGTGTATGTGTTGGCTCTGATTTTCTAGATAATTCAATCTGTAAATTCTGTTTAATACAACAAATAGGTACAATTAGTCTTCTATTAGTTAGCTGCAGAATTCTATTTCATTTGCTTGTGTAGGTAAGGAACTGGTTGGGAGGTAGGAAACCAGTTTTCTCATCTTGGCATTGCCATTGTTGTGTTGTGTGATCAGAGGCAAGTAATTTAAATTTTCTGTTTCCTATCTTGGTTTTGTTAACTTTAAACTCAAACTTAATGGAAAAAACTGTCTTCCTTCTAGCTCAATGTTTTCCAGTCTTGACTGAAGGTGTTATGTCTGCTGTTCAAGAGTTTTAGAAGTGTTAGATTTGAAATACTGGAGTGTTGACTGTTCTGGAGTTATTGTGCATACAACCTGTCAGGCAGTAATTTATCGTTTTCTTTTCTTGTTTTTAGCCTCTTTTTGCATTCAGCTATAAAGAAAAGTTTGCTGTTAATGGCTGGAAAGTGTATGACCCAATGGCAGAATATAAGAGGCAGGTAAGTTATAGAATACTTGGTGTATTTTTTTTTTTCTCTGTCTCCCCGAGAGCCATTTAAACAAGGAAAAAAAGTTACAGAAAACTCATCATTTTCAGCTCTTGCTACATTGACTGATTGTTTACATCTCATGTTTAAATAATGCAGGTGGCCTGAGTTTGAGTGCATTGAGCACCTGCTGAAGTTGGGGGAGATACAGGTGCTGAGTATTTGAGCAAATTGGTCTAACTTAATATGGTTCTGCAATACACATTTTTCAAGTGCTGTTTCTACAGAGCACACGCTTTATAAAAAATTGGATTTGAATAAGCATCACTAAACAGAAGAGTAACTGTAGTTTGTAATTTTAAATCTACATTTTCTACATGGTTTTTTCCCTTATCAGTTTAGTAGGGAAGACTTCCATTGGTTTATGATTCAGTATGAAGACCTAAGTTTATAGCTTATTTTTTAAAAAAAAAAGTGGGCATGCCTTTTTTTTTAAAGTATGCAGCACACAAAATTTTTCATTGCCCCAAACTCAGATATATAAATGTGTAACCTGAAAAATGCCAAATTGTTTTGTTTTCATGCAGGGCTTGCCCAATGAGAGTTGGAAAATATCCAAAATTAACAGCACCTATGAGCTTTGTGATACATATCCTGCTGTTCTCGTTGTGCCAACCAGTGTAAAGGATGATGACCTCTCAAAAGTGGCAGCATTTAGAGCAAAAGGGAGAGTTCCTGTAAGTGAGATTTGTACAAGAGGATATAAGTGTTTTAGAAATTATTAATGTTCTTTTAGGCTTTGTTTTTTAAATAACAGTGGGATGGTTTCCTTCCTGAGATGGGGTGGGGGGCAAAGAAAGAAGAATTGGACTCAGTGGGTTTAGAACTGAAGGGAGCAACTCAAGTGTGAGTTCAGTTGCACAATTATTGTGCTATGTAGTGAGTTTTTTGTTTGGATTAGCACTCGTAGGCCACAATGGTGTCTGATGCTCTGGCATGTGTTAGCTTGTGTTCTGATTTGGAGTAGAATGTGTCCTAGCCATAGTGCTTTGCTTGAGAGTAGACAAGGTAGCATTAGAGCCCCTTTAAATGTGTTGGATTGTGTTGGTTTTCATGCTTAGCAAGGTAGTGTAGATCCATAATCTTCCATCTGGAAGCAGGTTTTATTCTTCCATTGCCCCCCTTTTTTTTTCTCCAGTTGGAATAATACAAGCTTAGTTGCTGTTAGAAATAAAAGCTGACATGTTCAGCTTCACTCTGTATTTCAGGCTCAGATCTGGGATGAGCAGTCAGTGCTAGTGTGCTGTCAATATGTTTTTGCATCAGCCTGTCCTTAAACTTGCATTTGTTGATTTGCCAGGAAATAATGCCAAACAGGCAATGTGATTGTCTGGTTGTTCTCTGGACTGCTGCTTTTGTAGTAGGTCTAGTAAATGAAATAGTTTTCTCTTATTCCAGGTGTTATCCTGGATTCATCCTGAGAGTCAAGCAACAATAACACGATGCAGCCAGCCATCAGTTGGCCCAAATGATAAACGTTGCAAGGAAGATGAAAAATATTTGCAGACAATTATGGATGCCAATGCTCAGTCACATAAACTTATCATCTTTGATGCCAGGCAGAATAGTGTTGCAGACACAAACAAGGTAGGTTTGTATTAAAACTGGCATTAGTTCATTATTGCAAAGCTGAAGCTAGAGCCAGGTATAAGGATGTGGAGAACCTGATGTTGAAAAGAGATAAGAAAGGGTCCCTAAAGAGAGCCAGGAGAAGGAAGGTAAGTTCTGGCTGGCATCAAAGACAGCATGAATATATAGCTGAGAAATTATGCAGTAAAGCTCACAGAGGACCAAAGCTTTCATTAATAAAAAGAGGAAGGTATACGGATGTATTATCAAATGTAGCCTGTTACTATTAGAATTTCTTTCACCTAAAAAAGCCTCCAGGTTTTTTTAGAAAAACAAAGACCAAAAATATGGGGGGTTTTTAGCACTAAAAGAATCCCTTCTCTCAGAAAATGCTGAAACTTGAGTAAAATAACTCTCTCTGAAGTCCTATACATGCTCTTCTCATGGTCTGTTTCTACCTTTTGAATGACAGGCTAAAGGTGGAGGATATGAAAGTGAAAGTGCCTACCCAAATGCAGAGCTGGTGTTTCTGGAGATTCATAATATCCATGTCATGAGGGAATCCCTGAGGAAACTGAAAGAAATTGTTTATCCCACTATTGATGAGACTCGGTGGCTGTCAAACGTGGACTCCACACACTGGCTGGAATATATAAGGGTGAACAATCAATTACTTTTTAAAACCATGTGGTTTTTTGTTTTTTTTTTAACTTGCACTTCTGAAAGTATTGCTAAAATGATGTTGAAACTCAAGCACGTTGCTTTAATCAGAATAATCTTGGGAAAAAGTGTAATTTTTAAATGGTCACTTAGAACGCAGCATTTTAAACATTCTGTAATAACTTAGTATTTCTACTTTTATGTACTGGCAGGTAGTGAGTTAATTCCTGATAACACAGTATCATATTTACTGCTGTGTTTTATTTTCTTGAGAAGGAATGTTTGTGGGCAGTCCAGGGTTGTCCCTCTTGTTTGGAAGAATGCACTGGGAACTTGAGATTATATTTGAGCCACTGCCAAAAGGACTTGACTGTGAATTCCAGAGTCTTTCTCATCCTTCCTTCCTTCAGTGCAATGTTACAGTTTTTGTGGTGGGCACCTGCATTTTCATGAGCTGTTTGTAGCCAGTGATCTATCATGTACCCTATTATTTAACATAATATTAAAATAAATCACCACCACATTCAGTTTTACAGTCAGTTTCACTAACCTTTGAAATTATTTTAGAGTAGATTATTTCATTACCACATTCAATCCCATGTTTATGAATAATATGGATGGAGTGTGATTTGTTTTATTAGCAGCTGGTTCAAATGTCACTCATGCAAAACATGTTTGGGATCATTCATTAATGTTACTCTCTGTTAAGCAGTGCCTGCTGACAACTGCAGCAGAGCCAGTAGAGGGAGCAAACATGAAATTAGGAGTCAAATTTAATGATATTTTGGGAACAGGCTCCCAGCCAGGGGTTTCTGGGTTTGTTTGGGGTGTGTTTTGATACAGATTAGCTGGAGGATTTGTCCCTTTCTCTAAACTCAGTAGTTTCAGTTGAACTGAAAATGGAGTGAGAAAGAGTGATTAATTAATGTGAAGTGAACTTTTGAAAACCTCAAACTTCAGCCTTTGGAATAGATTGCAGTATTTGTGTCTTTTCATCATAATACAGAATATCAATTAATTTAGAGAAGGGATTCCCAGGTTCATTTGTTATGTCCTGCTAGTAATGGAGATCTGGTAAGAGCTCTGTCCTGGACAACAGAGTGTACACAGTCTTTGTACCTCTAGGAATATCTATACCACTATTTGGAAATCTCTGATTTAAAGCATTGTCATCAGGATGATTATGTAATTAATCCGACGTTTTAAAACATAATGACTTAAAGAGTATAAAACCTTAACTTTTTTTTTTATTATTTAATATATAGAGTTTTGGTAGTATTTAATACTCTTATTTCTTCATTTTTGTTTAAGATGCTTCTTGCTGGAGCAGTAAGAATTGCAGATAAAATTGAATCTGGTAAAACCTCCGTAGTGGTGCACTGCAGTGATGGCTGGGATCGAACTGCCCAGCTCACTGCCCTGGCCATGCTCATGCTGGACAGCTATTACAGAACCATCAAGGGCTTTGAAGTTCTTGTAGAGAAAGAGTGGATAAGTTTTGGACATCGATTTGCAATGGTAAGCTGGAAAATGTTGTGTGCAGTTTGTCACCTTCAGGGCTTTTACTCCAAACAGCACCGTTTCTTCACAGCACTCTGCTGTATTTTAGTTATTGTCTCTGGTATCCTTTTGATGGTCTGAGTGTGTCAGGGAACTGTGACCCTTTCATTTCTAACAGGAAACCTCTATGTGATGCATAATACAAAGTAAATAAAAATGGTTTGAATGCAATGGTGAGAAAAAGTCACGTGGCTTTTTTATGAGAATGAGGGATTGTAACTTATGTTATGGAGCTTATGAGTGGAGAACCAAGGAAAACAATTAAGGTTTCTGAAATGTAAAATGGCTGGAGTTATTACTCTGATTTAAGGTTGAAGTGTTTATTTAACACGTGGGCTAATGGGGAATTAGAATAAATTGTTATGACATTCTGTGGCTCTGACTCTTAAGATGATTTAGTAGAAATGCCATGTAGTTATGACAGGTGGGGATGAAGTAATCATTTTTGCAGTTCAGTCTTAATAAACTCCTACCAGTTTCACCCACTGGTAGCAATCAGTGGCTGTGCAGTAGAAGATGGGGAAGCAACTGGTAGAGCTGTGTAGCTCTGCTCAACACTGAGGGCATGTCCATAAGTGAATATTGGGGTGCATTTTTAGTAGTTGAAAAATGCAGGTTAACCTTATGGAAGACTTGCTTGTCTTGTTCACTGCTGGAACATGTTTAAGAGCTCCTGAGCTTTGCAGTGCTGGGATGGTGCTGCATTCACACCAGACTGAAATGCAGTGTGCTCTGACTTGCAGCGAGTGGGACATGGAGATGATGATCATGCAGATGCTGACAGATCTCCCATTTTCCTGCAGTTCATCGACTGTGTTTGGCAAATGACAAAGCAGGTAAGGTGCTGAGGAGTGTATTTCTGTGAGGTATCAGTCTTTATCTTGGTTGCTTTGTGGCTGCACTATGTACACAGAAGGAAATTTCTGTTCAAAGGGAGTACAGGGAGCTAGAGCAGAGATTTTTGTCTTGAAACCAAAATACCAGCAACTTTTTTTTTTCTGTTTAAAATAGGCTTTAAAAGGATTTGCTATTTACATAAGTAAGAGTTGTTGATGAAATAAATTATTTGTGTTGCATGTTCACTGGTGGAGTAAATGTTCATATGGATTTATATTGTCCTTAAGAAACAGGAAAAATCTGGGCTGAGCAAAAACCTAAGCTTTTTTTTGTGCTTTCATATTGCCTTCTTTAATGGGGTTATTGAAATAAACAGGTTGTCCATATGAAGGCTTTATATCCAAGTGATTTAGAAATTCTTGGTGCTTGACTCCTTTGGTTTTTACCTTCCCCTCTATCTTTTCTTTTTTCTTTTCTCCTTTGTTTTTTACTTCCTCAAAGCCTAACATGGATCTGTGCTTTTATGGTAAAAGCTGTTCTACTGAAGTCTCTATAGTATGGGATTTGTTTTGAAGGGAGGAGGGTAACAGTCTGGTTCCATATGATCCTAACATTCCCAGATCTCTTACCTCATCTTCTTGTTCTGAACACAGTTCTTAAAACTTATATCACAGTTTCCAAAACTTGTATTCAGAACAGTCATCTTTGGTGCTTTATGAAAGTTCCCTGCTGTTGTACTGGGCCCTTGTCCAGGGGGTCTTGTAGACTTTCTCTTTTTGTGTGTCTGTATTTCAGCATTAATGTGCTGTTTGGTATGGCTGGAGAAAAGAAATGAAAAATTCAGTCCCTCTTTCAGAGGAAAGCTAATAACAATAGCATAGAGGAACAGTTCTAAACACCTGGTAGGAACAAAAGTCCTCTGGGGAGATCCTTAATTGAGAGCAGCCTCTTCTGGTTTTGTGATCTCCCTTGCTGCCTCCTATTTCTTGCTATAAACAGTTTAGTTCCCTCTAGTTTAAAAAACAGAAAGGGATGGGGGCAGAGGGGGAATCTATGAAACATTTTGCCAATAGCACATCTGTTCAAAACATGGATCTAGACATTGTTCTGAAATTCATGAACAGCAGTGACATTGAAAAATCATTAATGTTGCACAGGAAAAAAAAAATAGAAAAAGTTATTCTTGAACAGTTCTTGCCCACTTATTTTAATTTTTCAGTTGACTTGAACACTTAGAGAATAGGTGTGAAGACTGTGATTACCTTGACACAGACCTTTGAAAAACAGGGTTTTATTTTATCGTTGTGTAGATCGTTGGCTCATACAACAGTGATAGTTTTGTGCTTTAGAATTCATGGTAAACATATGTGAAATGTTCCAAAGTTCAAGTAACTGTTAATGACTGCAGGAGGGTGTAAGGACTCTGGTTTGGGCATGGGCTAAAATCAAGCAAATAAGTTCTTTGGGATCTAAGAGTTACATTCTTAAAACAGTGAGAGAATCTTTAACTTCCCACTAAGATACAAATTTCCAGATAGCTTCAAACATTGAAATTTAGGCCTTGATAGCCTTATATTTTCCCTTGGGGTTATGGTCTTCATGACACACAAATATAATAATGGAGAACTTGAGAGAAGTACATTGACATCAGATTTTAATTAAAAACCATATGGTGGAGTGATTTCCCTCCTCTGTTAGTAAATTCTGGTGATACTGAGTAGCAGATGTCAAATTGGAAAGGCCACATGTGAGCTGATGAAATACTGATGCCTGGTTAAAAATGAAACAGAACTGTAAAATTTGCATGTAGCACTGCAGTTTAACTTCCTATCTTTCATGCACAGAACTCTCACAGGAGGAAAGTCTGTTTAAAGTCAGCACAAAGTTTCATCCTGTTTGTTACTGGCTGTCAGCTGTTGCTGGAGATGCATTTTTCACTGGATTCAGCAGTGCACTGTTCCTCTGTCTAGTGTTCAATTAACCATTATTGTCCATTGCACAGTTGTTCTGCCAAGTTTTTCAATGTTAAATGTTACTGTAGTACAGAACGAGTTCATTGATTAAAAGCAAGTGTATTTTGCATGTCTCTGAATCAAATGCCACTTGTCATCCTCAGGCTTTAACAAGATAATTTCTTTTTTCAAATGCCACTTTACCAAAACTCCCAACAACTCCAGCAGCAACAAGTGGGAGATTTTTAATGACCCACGTGTTTTCTCATAATTAGTGGATTTGAGAAGAAGTAAATTTCCATTTGGGGAATTTTTCCACCTGAATCTTCAAGCAGACGCTAATAGGCTTGGAACTAGAGAGGAAGGCATTTTTAGGTCAGTGATTTTTCAGCAGCAGTAATAGAAGCTCTACAGTCTTGATACATCAGCTCCAACAGTACAACTCTTGTATCCAAAGACTGGGTTTCAATAAAGAGCTATCACTTATTAATAAACTAGTTGGAGTGCAACCACTGATGTATGGAATTTTGAATATGCTTCACTGGATTGGAATAGTGGCCATGTTGGCCTCCTTCTGATTAGTATGGACCTGTCACAACACAGAACCCTGATGTGACAAGGCTCATTAAATGCTTTCAGTTAAAGAGAGTCCCTTTAGGAGACGCTTTGTCTTCAAAGTTTTGGTTTTTTTTTTCCAAATATCATTTTTGCAAATTATTTTTGCTCTCTGTGTCTTATTGCTGCTTTGAGCTGGACACGGCAGGCTTGAGATCTGAGATGCAGTGAATTTTCTCCTGGCTTGGTTCAGCACACCTGTTTGTCAAGTTCTGTTCATACTTCCTTAAAGTAATAGCTGTGTTTTTGAACATCATTGTTCTGTAATTATGTTTTGGCATGATTTCCTAGAGAGAAGGAAGTTCAAAAGTAGTAACTTCTGAACATGACTGAAAAAGAGATTTTGATAATCTTAATTTCCTCTCTGCCTTATGAAAACAAATGGTGAGGAGGTTGTAAATAACCCTTGATTTACAAGAGAAGCCCCAGTGTGAGCACACTGTGCTGGTGAACAGTGCACCATCTATAGCAGAGTCATAAGAAGGCTCCCATTCATTTTCCGTGTCATGGTGCTGATAATTTCCTTACTCAAAGTTTTCAGTCAAAAGGTGGTATGTATTAGCTTGAGAAGCCTTGGAAAGAGAATGTTTTTACTATGCTTGTCTTAGATCAGTTTTCTTTTTTATAGGACATTGTTTAAAACTTAGATCTTTCTGGCTTTAATACAAGCACACCCATTGTGTGTTATTCAACTCTTTACTTTCAACATGAATAAACATTTGCCCTTCATAAATCACAGCTGACACTGAAGAGGAATTTCTGGATCAGCTAGTTCACCCACAGTCCCAATTGCTGTTATTCCTCCCAACTGTAGGAGTCATCTTTATTTTGAGTAGCTCTTGAGTCATTCACTGAGGTATTCAGTGTTCTTTAGTGGCACAGAACAGAAGCCAGTCCTCTGCTTTCTGCACATCTGAAATATTGACTGAAGGTTTCTCCATATAGCAGGAAATTCTGCTTTCTGAATCTAAAACTTTGCCTTTTAGACTTCTGTGAAGATGTACTCTTTCAGAGGGAATGCACAAAGTTTGTTTTGTTTGTCCTGAACATTATTCTCTTATTTCATGCTCTTCATTGTTCTCGAGAGCAATGCTACCTCTTAAGTTTTCCTTAAGTCTTCCCTATTTTTTAATTCTTCTAAATGTCTATCATTGCATGTCTGTGTTTGCTACCCTTGTCATACAGGACACAAAGTTATTTTGGCACATCAAGCAGTTGCCACATGCAGTCTTACCCTAACATTTGATTGAAGAAGGACTTTTTTTCATCTGAATGGGCAGCAGCCCATGCAGTTTACAGTTATTTCTTCCTATATGAATTTTTAGAGCACTAAAGTTAGGAGAAACATTTTCAGATTTCTGACTGTTTGTCTTAGAATGTATCAGGTAACCTCTGCTTGTGAATAAAATACCTAATGGTGCTCAGGGGAATAAGAGCTCTTTCTTTTCAGATGTACAGGATTTACTTTCCCATAGAGAAGAAGAGGGATTAAAGGCTTATTGTATATAGCTGATGGTAAACTCAGAGTGAAATGGAGAAAAGTAACTTTTACTTCAGTAGAAAGTGAAAGAAAAGGTTTAAATAAATGTTAAGCACAATGTATGTGTAGTAGTCTTTATTATTCAATTCATTGCATGTTGAGGTAGGAAATAAGTCTTTTAAATGCCATTATATTATTTTTTCTCTTTTTTTTTTTCCCCCAAAATGTTTTCTTGTTCTGTAATAAGAGATATAAAGCATATGTTTAAGAGGGTTTGGGGTAGAACAGAATACTGTTAGAGCTTCTTAAAATGGATTACTTTGTATCACCAGTTTCATATCAGCTAATGTTTATATTCTGGTATGCTTGGATAATGAATGTAAAGTATAGCTCCAAGAAGTATTTGTAAAGAAGTACACAGGTGAAAATTAATTATTGAAGTGGGAGTTAGAGACTAAGTGCTGAGTTTTCCTGAAAACAGTCCCTGAATAGGAAAAAAATATTACCTGAATTATTTGGTTACTTCTTATGTCTAACTTTCTTCCTTTCTACTCTGCTTAAAATAACACTTAAGGTAATTTTACCTTTTTTTTTAATATCAGTTTCCTGCAGCCTTTGAATTCAACGAGTTATTTTTGATCACCATTCTGGATCACCTTTATAGTTGTCTCTTTGGGACTTTCTTATGCAACTGTGAAAAAGAGAGATTGAAAGAGGTAAATAATTAGTATAATGCACATCCTTGGTTTTCTGATTTTATAAAAAAAATGACCTAAGAATGTCTGAGCTGTGTTTTTAAATACATTTGTCACACACTTGTAAAAAACAATGCAGACATTGAATTTCGTGGTGTGAGAAATGCATACTGAATGCCCTGCTGTTAACTGAGGTGGCACTTGGGTTTCTTTAGTTATCATCTCTTTGGGGGAGTTGAGGCTGTTACCAAGTCCTCTTGCAGGTATTTTTAGCCAAAATACAAAATTTTAAATAATAGTAATTATCAAATTATGTTAGCATTTCTTTCACTATTTCTGAAGGAATTCCTATGGATGACTTGGTAGGTTACTGTAGGACAGAACTGGATGGAACTTGTGGTTGAGAACTACAGAAATTAAAATTATCTAAATGAACGAAGTTGGACTCAATGCAATATTATGTGTTTGTGAAGAAAAACTGATTTTTTTTTTTATTATTCCCAGTACACTTTTGTTTACTTGTGCCTTTGTTTTTACTATCTCATTTTTTTGAGCAAGTTACAATTCCTTCTTATATTTAGTTCTGTCTTTTTTGTTTGTTTGTTTGTTTTGGTTTATCTCTGCTGCTTCTGTAGGGGAAAAGTTGCATGTAAATACCACAAGATGGAGCTGAATAACATGTTCTCAGCAAATGCAGGGTTTCCAGACAGCTTTCTTTCATAAATAAATAGTCAGATGCAATTCTCAATAAAGAAATGCAATTTAAGACACAGCGGTAGTAGAGACACATACTTTACAGCACTGAAGGAGTTTAAATTTGCAAGATGAATCTGATGTAAGTTCAGATTTCCAATCTTTGATCTAACCATTATTATGCTGATTAAATTTCGAATAATAGAACTTTCAGAAGTGCAAATAAAGGTACCATTAATCAGTTAAAAGCATAGTATCAATTATTATTGATACTGAGCAAATAGTATGAGTGGAAAAATTGAATAATTATTATCCACAGACACTGTTTTGGATCTTCCAAAATATATCTCTTCACTGATATTCTTGTTAAAGCTAATCTTTAGTTGGTTAGTGTGTAACCATGTATTTAATTAGCTGTATATTTTGGTGCAAATTATGAGCATACAGGGTTCTTTTGCTCAACTTGACTTCAGCATCTCTGAAAATAATGTCTAAATCTCCTTTCTCTATTAGCCTTGGAGCAGAATAAGTGCTCAGGTGTCTTGCTAAAGTTTTAAAGCTGTTTAATGATCAGCTATTGGAAGTATTCTCAGACTGCATGTAATTTTCTAGCAGATAAGGTAAAATTCTGACAGAATTACTGATACGTAGATATTAACGTCATATTTTAAAATACTGCAATAGACATCATTAATTTTTTTTTTTAAATTTTTTTCCCATTAGGAGGTGAGCACAAAGACTGTATCTCTGTGGTCCTATATAAACAGCCAGTTAGAGGAATTCACCAATCCCTTCTATGTAAACTATGAAAACCATGTCCTGTATCCTGTTGCCAGTCTGAACCATCTGGAGCTGTGGGTGAATTACTACATCAGGTGGAACCCCAGGATGCGGCCTCAGGTAGGAGCTCTCACACATCTTCAGTGACACAGAGATGGAGAGAAATTATGATTTCTTAAGAATCATAAATTTAATCACAGAGATTAAGAGAAATTATGGTTTTTCCCCAGTGTCAAATGCAGCATTTAATACAAAAGTGCTCATCTGTTGCACATATTTCAGCTGATAGGGAGAGAGGTGTTTGTCATGAAGAGGATGCAGGGTGATGTCAAATTTGGGAAAAGGATGTTTTCATTAAAGTCACCCACAGACTAGGGAGTTACAGTATCACTGTATTGGCTTGTAAAGATTAACAGTCTTTTTTTTGTCAGAAGATTACTTTTATAATACTTTTATAATACTTTGTAACACTCTTTAATACTTTTATTGCCTTAACCTTCTCCCAGTTTTTGTGTATCTTCGTTTTTAATCATGCTTTGCCCTTTCCCCAGCACTGACATAAAATACACCAGCAGTTTGTGAAAGAACTGGGCTGTACCAACTCATTTTGCAGGCTTTCTAGACTAAGCATCCCATGGATGCTTGTTTTCAATTGACTTTTATAGTTTTTAGCTGGCATACTAAAGATTAAACACTCCCCATACATGCTCCTTGATTCCTCCAGTATTTGTTCTTACAAGTAATGTCTGCTATTCAGATAAATCTCTAAATCTCATCAGACAAATGCTCCATATGCTCTCGTGCTTAGAAGTCTGCAGAAAGAACATTCAGATGGTGTCACAACTATAATATATCTGAGTGTGCTACACCATCTCTTTATTAAGGTAACATTGCAAGCATATTATGATAAATTACCTGTATTAAGTGATTGCTCGAAAGCTGCTTTCATCTTCTAGCAGTTGGAATGAGATGTGAGTTTCAGATTTATTAGACATCCACAAGTCAGAGGCTGTTGTAAAAGATGGTGTTCCAAGGTAAGTTTCAAGGACATTACCCTGGTAGAAGTCCAGGTATCTGAGAAATACCTTTTAAGGTCCTGGCAAAGTCTGGATTGCTTGCTTTTCTCACTGAGGTGTTTCCTCTGAGCTGCTTTGTTTCTCTTACTTGTTAAAACTTTGAAAGATGGTGTGTTTTAAGTTATAAAATTTTCAAGTGAAATTGTCAGCTGCTTTTTAGCAAAACACAAACTTTCCTTCAGCCTGTTTGCTGAGTACCATTTGGGTGGTGTTTGCACTACCTGCAGTGGTGTTGCTTTATGACTTGTATTGGATTGAGATCTCCAGGCCCTGAGAGTGAGCAGGCTTTGTGAACCACGTGAAAAGCAGTCCTGGTCCAAAACAGGGAGGGTGGGGAAGAGATAATGACAAAATACCAGAGCTGTCATCATTTAGTGAAAGCTCTGCTCACTGCCTGTCACTGAGTGCTCTGCCTGCTTCTCTGGGAGATGCTCCTCAGTCACTCTACATGAGACTCATTCAGTGTCTGAGAGCCAGGTCCCTCCATCAGCAGCTGAAGGGAACAAAATGTGATGGTCCTGGTAACTGCCTTAACTTTCCTGCCACCTGCTTTTCTTGAAGTACTTTAAGAAGTGTTTCAACTTTTTAGTTTTGTCTTGATAAATCATCCTTTTCCTCTTGTCTCTGGCCTGAATTTATGTGATGTTTATGACCAACATTTGGGAGTGTTTCACATCTACTTAGATAAATTAGCAGCAGAAATGACAATTTTTTTTTGTTGCAGAATTGCATTCACCAGTCTAATTATGAAAGCACAAACTCATACAAGCAAGTAAATAAAGAGTTTCTGCAATCACAGTATGCTAAGTTTGCTTTCCTCTGTGTTTGCATTGTCTGGTGTCACACCCTGTTAACCAATTCAGTAACATTCAGATGCATTCAGTGACAGAAAAAAAAAAACCAACAATGACCCTTGTGACACCCAGCAGGTCTTCACTTATCTTCAGTGAAAAAATTTCTTAATCAGTGGATTTATTAAAATAATGGGCATCCCTGCCTACTGATAAAAGGTGATTTTGTTGAATACCTTTTAAAGTGTTCTCTTGATTCTCAACCAAATATAAGAGAAAATAAATATTTAACATGAATAAGTTCCCTGATGATTAGTTCAAGGCAACCTTGTGCTGCTTTGTCAGTTGCAAAACATCTTTAGAAAACTAAAACATGTTTATTGTTTTTGAGGAGCTCACCAAAAAGGAGAGAAAGCTCAATAGGTGAATTTAAGGGAAGGTGAGTAATAGTACTTTGAATATAATCAGAATGGATTTTTGATACCTTTGGTGTTATGGGAGAAAAATCTCACAGGAGCAGAAGGGCAGGTTTTGGTTGGAGGCAATATTTTAGTTTTTCTCATTTCTGCTTGATTAGTGAGCTTGATTTTTCAATGGACTGAGAGAAGTATCATTGCACTTCATTGCCTTTTCTATTGGAAACGAGCATATATGGCCTGTAATTTTTTTTTAATTTGAAAATTGCTGAATGCTAACTTGATATTCATTTATTTTTTTATTACTGTACTCTGTCTTCAGATATTTGTGTCTTGACCTTTACTGATGTGGTATGGTCTGAGTATATTCTTCATTGCTCTAGGACATACAGAGTTTAGCACTATTCTTATGTTCTGTAAAGATTGTTTAGGATGATATCACTTCAGTTCTCTCTAAGCTTTGTGGAAGCCTGAGATGGTTATTTGGATCATGTTTATTTGCATCAGGAGCCCTGTTTGTGTTGCAATAGATCTTGTGCACTTAAAGGACACACAGCCTCTTCCCATAGGGTTCAAAGCTCAGGAATCTGAGGGATGAACACTTGGAAAGTTCTAGGTTAAATGTGGACATCTCTTGTTGCTAAATTGTGCTTCAACAAGGTCATTCTAGTTCTTAAGTGAAATAAAATGCTCTTTGGTTTGAGTTTGGAGGTGTTACATCATTATTGACTTCTTGTCCCAAGAAAATTAGATAGATTTAAGTTCTGTCTTATTTGAGTTCATTGACTGAAAATAGCTTTTTCAGATTTGCCCTTTCTTTGAGTTGGAGAAATGTCTATTTGTATCTGGCATGTGGAAGAGAATCTCTTCCATTCTCTCATACACAGGTGTAGGGTCTGTGGGTATGGCCTTACAGGTGACCCTGCTAGCCTGGAATACATTAGATAATATCATGCTTTTGAATTTTTTCAGTTGATATATTTTTTTCCATTTTCTATGTAGACATTTCATCCTCTTCTTGGTACTGGTTTGAGGAGTTCTGGCTGCCAGATGTCATTAGGTATCTCCTTGGGCATCTCTGGAAGGTGGAGAGAACACAACAATGATATTCTTGAATTTGATCTCTGCAGGGGCAGTATTTTTGAACTAACATACCCCATCATTCATATATGCAGAGCATGAGTAAAAGTTCCAGTCCTTTCAAGTCAAGCTGTGAGAGGCAAGGAAAATAATGCATTTTCATCACCAAATTTTGCACAGGCCATTAGGATATGTTTAGTTCTTTTTCTGCTTTCTTGGAAATTATGTTTTAACCCTTGGAGGACAGGGCTTAGTTTAATTTTGGGATTACGTGGTTTTTTTAATTTATTTTTCTATGCCTGGTAATTTTTCTTCAAGCCCTGTTCTGTAAATTTGGCCACAGGGCTCATGTTAATACCATAGAAATCCCTGTAATTTTTCAAATTCATTCTTTTCTTCATGTGTGTGGACTGTCATCCAGAGTAAAAGGCTAGCACCATCTATCACCTAGAAATTCAATTCAGCTCCTCTAATGGGATCATCTGCTAAAGGCAATCACAAAACTTCTGTGGAAGAGTCAGGGAAATTCTGTTGGCTGGTTAGCAGCTGACTTAAAGATGTGAAAGGGAAAGGTAGGAGTAAGTAAAGCTGTTTGTTCAGTATATTCAGAAATGACTGTGAAGTATATAAATAGCTTACAATTGCTGCTTTCATTTGATGCTATTGCAGAAGGATTTGATGTGTTGAACAGTCGAGCAATCAGACGTTAACTGAGCTTCAGTGTCAATAAACACAAAATATTGTATAGGGAAAACAACAGATAAGATCCTGAGTGTCACTGGGAAAATTGCTGACAATAAACTGGAAAGCACAGTTACTGAAATGCTTTATCCTGCATGTAACAGGATAATGTGTGACTTACTGCACAAAACTCACTGTCTGGCACAGGGAGTGTTCATGTCTTTATCCCTGCCTTCAGTCACACTGCCTGCTGTGCTCCCCTCTGAGCAAGGTGATGTTGGGATATTTTGGAATCTCCACACCATTGCTTTATCACCATTTTGTGGCAGGACAGAGCTGTCATATGGATCTGGAACTGCCTGGCATTGCTGGTCCTGAGGCCCCCTTTTTGGATGAAAGAGTGAGGCAGGAGATGTCAGGAGAAGGAATTGCCTTGTGGGTTAGACAGCTGAGTATTCCCTTAGCAAAGCAGATTTCATCCCTGCAATTAGCAGAGTTTCTTGGGAGATGAGGCAGGTTTTGGCCAGTACCTGGTAGTTTCTCTCTAGCTGAGTGTCAAGTCAAGATTTCCAGAGTCTAATTTACTGCAGATAATTTTCATCTACAGCTAAAAGTCTTAGTATTCAATCAGTATGGAATAAAATAAGACTAACTGCTTATCCTGGATGCTGAAAGAACTGTAGTTACCTAAGAAAAAGAAATTGGTATCCTATAGTGAGCATCAGAATGTGCACAGAATGGGAGAAGCTAGTACTGTGCAAATAATCTTCATTTTCAAGAGTTTCTAACGCATTTTGAAGGGCAAGCACTCAATTTCTCTCATGCCTCAGATGTCTAAATCTAAATGGGCTGTAGGTTTTAACAAACAATGGCATCAGCTTGTAGCATATACACTTTCCTGAGTCTGGAAATCTATCACTTGTTCCAGCTCCTACCTGGTAGCATTCATAATTTCTGTCCTTGCCTTTCCAGGGGGCCAGGGTTTTTTTTTGCTTGATTTCTCAGGAGCACACCTCTACAAGAAGTGTGGAAGTACTGACTGCTGTTGAAAATCACTGTCTTCGTCATTTGAGATTGCCTTTTGCTACAAGTGTCCTGTTAACTAGGCTGTCAGAGTTCCAGCTCTTCACAGAGGGGAACAAAAAGCTCAAGTGAAAGATATTGTTGTCTTTCCAATGCACAGAGCAAGCTTTTGGAAAAGTGACAGTCTTAAGTTGAGCAATGAATTTAAAATAACCATTTTCTTCTGCGGCTTTTCTTCCTTCCCCGTTGCCAAAATAGATAAAGTGTGCTCACTGAACAAGACAAAATGCATTCACTGCTGAACAATTTTCATGTGAATGGCAGTCCTTGAGCTAGCAGGGTAACACACAGTAGATATCCATCCAATTAAGACTTGGTGGTGCTATAAGTGAGTAGCTATTATAATTTCTCTTACATTTCTCCTTGTGTTGACAAATTTTGCTATCCAAAAGCACTTCAGGATCCTGAAGGATTCCTGGGGAATGAAAGCCTGAAAATCAATACTGAAAGTGAGCTGTAGTAATTCCGTGACGAGGAAGGCTGGAATTTTTGAGGAAATGAAGCTGTCTTGTGTCTAGATGGTTTTTATGTGGGATGTAGTATGTATATGGTGTAGCATAACTATAGTTTCTCTGTGGGCATAGTTTAAAAAAAGAAAAAAACCACTTTATTTTTCCTCAAATCCTTCCCCAGCAGGAATAATTCATCATAACTGTGGAGTGGCCTGTGTTCAGCATTACACTGCATCAAGTTCTGCTGTTGATTTATGTGGATAATTCAGTTCAGCAAATAGTTTCATATCAATGATATTTTTAGCAATAAAGAATGTTTTTAGCAGTGTTCTAAGTATTTTTCTGCTCAGTGTAGGCAGTAGGTACCCTGTCGTTAGGGTGGAGGAAATCTGAATGCTTTTGAATGAAACAGGCAGCAAAGGAAGCTAAATGAGGAAAATAACAACCACCCATTTTAACTGGTTCATTTGCAGAAACCTACAATCAGTTCTTCCTTAGTGAAGAATGTTACTTGGCTCACTCAATTTTGGCAGCATTTTACTGCTTTTTACTGGGTGGGGAAATGGTTTCAGATATTGCAGGTATCATTAGAAACTTAGAGAAGTGTTGAAACGGGGAAAAAAAAACAAGAAAAAAATGTGAATCTCCCTAAATAAAATCTTCCCGATGAGTTGAGTATTTTTTTTTTTTTTTTTTTTTTAAAAAAAAAAAATTAGTTCTTTAAGTAACTCAGTGAAAGAGAGGTAATTGAATAAAACTAGGGATTTGAATGTGATGGTACAAAATTTGGTTAGAGCTTAAAGGCAGGCAGAAAGATGCCAGGGTCATGGACAACAGGGAGAAGTCTATAAAGCTTATATTTAGTGCTGAGGGTATTGCTCAGGACACGTAAAAGGACTTGGGGCACAGGGTTTGGGTAAGAGGTGGGGAAAAAAATCAGTTGTGAGGTAAGGGAACAGCATGTAGTCTGACTTCCTGAGTCAATATTACAGTAACAATTGAAAAAAAAAAAGAACAGAAACAAAAAAATAAGGTGGGGGGAGGAACAAAACAAATGCCAACACTGAGAAGACTCCTTGAAGAGTTTCAGGTGGATTCTTCTCCAGCTTTTACTGGGTTGGCTTTTTGGTCACTGCCTGGAGTGAGGTCAGACTTCCCAAGGATCCAGCCCCTTGTCCCCACTATTTAGTGCTGCTGGCAAACTCCATATTCTTGTCCCTGTTTGCTTCTGTTTTAGCTATATTAGAAGCAAGTGGCAGTTTTGTTTTGGGGTGATCAGTTTCTAACTGTTCACAGTAAATGTTACGTGACTAGAGAAATAGATTTCCTATAAATAGCACATGGCAGATTTTTTTCATGAAGTTAACCCTCCAAAATCCACTGAAAGGTATGCAGTACATTCACCCTTTATGTTTCTACTTCATTTTTACTGGACTATTGTGTTAAATCACAGAAATGAAATTTACTGGTTTTCAGCACATTGAGAGAATGGTTTAATAAATAGCACATGAAAAAAACATCCTGAAGAGCAATGACCCAGGCAATTTTCATAACCCAACCAAACTGTAGATGCACTGCTGGGTAGAGTTTCATCTGTGTATGCTCCTCTCATGCAGCAGAAATAGTTCTGTGCTTTTAGCTGGGTTATGGACAGAAATGGACCTGGCTGTAGAAGCTGAGTGTTGCCTGGCAGCATCACTGTGGGGACACTGGTGTGACAAAGGAAAGGATGCACACTCTGCTGAAAATCTGCGGACTAGAGCAGCAAAAAGAAGTTGAATGCAGCTGGGTGATAGGTCCAGAGTCATCTTTTGAGCTTCCACTCCTAAATTGAGAGGCAGAATGAGAGTGGAAAACAGTACAGCTGCTGTCAGCTTCCCAACAAATTCATCTCGGGCAAACCAATTACATGATTTCTTAACAAGGCAGTAATAAAAGCTTGCCTTGGAGACACACTTTTAGGGTTAAGGAGGTAACAGATCTTTTAATAAACGCTCTCCTTCAAACTTCTTGTTCCTTACAGAATCTGTCACTCTTCCACTTCCTTTCATTTAAACAGTGACAAAGTGGAGGAGAGCCTCGTTCACAGCGAGCCATTGCAGGTGATATTGTGAAGGTTGTTGGACCCATCTCCTCCTGAAGGAGGTTTCATTTGAGAGGGGAATCTCCTGATGAAATGGAACAGGGTGAAGTGGCAAAAATGGAGATGTTGTCTGTAAGAATTTGTACAGGATGGTTTGAGGATACACTGACAGCAACAGGTCTGCCTGGGAATAAGTCTTTAGGAAGTGTGGAAGTGAACAGGGTTTTTTTAATTTTAATGTTTTTCATGACAGAATTTAATGATGCTTCATCTTTTTACTCTTCATCCTCCATCTAAGATGGAAGGAGGCTTCCAGAAAGCTGTGTAATTCCATGGGTCTCTTAATGGTTTTGTTTTAAAAAAAAAAGGACCCCAAAACACATAACTTGAGGTTGAGGCTTTGTTTTGGGCATTTCCCGCCCTTTTCACTCTTTATTTTCATTCTTTCACATTTGAATTTGCTGCTTTTTTTTCTAATAAAGGACAGTTACAGTAACAGAACTGAAGACAGATCTGGAGGAAAACGTGGCTTCTCATGCCAGGCTGCTTTTCAGGTCTTTTGTTGGAACTCCTGTGATACTGCAGTGCCTGTACCACATTTTCCTTACCCCATGATAATGTAATTTGAACATGAACCTTTATTACTAAAAGATCAGCTATTGTCAGCTGCCTGAGATTTTTCTAGACTGAATTTGGCACGTTATCTCATGAAATTGAAGTGTGGATTGGAAGCTTAATATGTGAAACCTATTTCTGGACTACTGTTGTTTAATATTGTGTGCATCTACATGGTGCTGTGTTAATGGCAATCAAAAAGAATCTTTTCCTGGGAAAGGCATCATATCAGAAAACCCTTTGTGTTTACACTGCCAGATGAAATGGCATGATGATATTTATGTGGAACTCTCTTGTAGTGTTTAAATCTAACATGCCCTCACTAAAAGATGGCAAATATTTTGAAGGTGACCCCCTTTTTCTTCCCCAGCTATAAGATCCTACTCTGCCTTGCTTACAGCTTAGCTGGGCTCTAATGGTTTGCACTGAGTCCTCAAGTTTGTGTTTCTGACTGAATTGTTTTGTAAAACTTCATCCAAGAAGGTTCAGCTGCTTATGAGAATGTGACTAAGAAAAATGTTTTCCCATATGAAAATACTGGGAAACTTATGGGACTTCTGTTGGGGCAAGGGGCTGTTTTTCTATACATGTTCCATCTCCAGGGCAAACATGAGATTTTAGTCAGATTATATTTCAGAAACTGTCCTGCTCATATCCGGGCAGAAATCCCTCCAGTTTGGAGGTGTGAGGCTGCAACAATCTCAATGAATTCTCAAGAACTGGGAATAAATAAAAGGACTGAGAGATGGATTTTATAGAGTCTGTGAGAGAGTTGTGGCTAGCTGGGCACAGGAGCTAGGAGTGAATAATGCTCTGGGTGCTGGAGGTGTTTGCTTTCTGTTCTGTTCCATGAAACAGAGTCTGGGAAGGAAGGCTGGAGGGACATGGCTGCAGGCAGAGTTGTCCCCTGAGAGAAATGAAGTTTCTCTTTGCTGCAGGATTCCTGTGTTGTAAGGGAGCTCTCCTGGAGCAGAATGGTCCCTCTGTGTGTCCAACTCATTTCCTGGGTGTCCTGCTTGATACCCACATGCCTCGGCTGCAGAATTCCCAAGTTCTCTGTTAAACCAATTTGAGATCCAAAGTCTGCAAAATTAGGAGGTGCTGGCTTCAGATCCTTGTTTGTAAAAGTGGAGTGTTGATACCCCCATACCTCATTAGGGTGCTGCAGAAAGAAATTTGTTTCTTGACATGAGATGAAAGTACAAAAAAGGAAACTTCAGCATTTTAAATTCAGAAAAATAAATAAAAGATGGGGTCAGACACTGCAAAGAAAACTAAATATTGAATAACTTCTCATTAATTAAGTAGCATCAGCCTGTGCACTGAGTAAATGA
Organism: Rhadina sibilatrix; assembly: GCA_013400275.1. Lineage (NCBI taxonomy): Eukaryota > Metazoa > Chordata > Aves > Passeriformes > Phylloscopidae > Rhadina > Rhadina sibilatrix. The sequence continues at coordinate 146,115 of VWYO01019714.1, read as the reverse complement.
GGAATATAAGGGGGGAGCTAGTATTTTAATATTTATTTGACCAATGATTTTATACAGATGTACAGGAACGCCTGAACTGAGGTTGGAGGATTAATCTTCATTCTGACACCTAATTCTTTGAGAGCACAATTTTTACACTCTAAATGTTGAAGAACTTTGTGTGTGACTTGAATATACACAGGCTTTTTAAATGCCATTATTGTTATTTAGCTAATTTATTGCAAGGCAGCTCTGCTCTCCAGGATGGACCTGTGGGGAGAGCAGCACTTGCGTCAGAGCTGGAGCCTGTGCCTGCTGGGTCAGGCTCTGGGCATGCAAAGGGATTGAGAGGTGCAGCCACACTTTTCTTCCTCAAAGCACTTCTCCAGAGCGTGCCAAATCCTGCAGCAGCTTTTGTGGGGTGTATCCTGGAAAGCTTTGTGGTGGGTTCCCTGAAAGGCAGTTGTGTGGAGCTGCTCTGTGAGAGGGTTGAGCTCTGCAGTGGCAGCCAGCAGCTGATGCCCCTGTGAAATGTGGCTCAGAGGAGTTGGCCTGGTGTGCTGAGTCATGGGGAAGCTGTGCAGAAATCAGGTGTAGAGACCTCCCATGACCCAGTGTGACTGATGATTCCCATGGTGAATCACTCTGTTAGGGACCTAAATGCCTCAGGAAAATGCTTTCCTAAAGAAACCTAAAGTAGGAGTCTGTGAGAAAGGAATCTTTTATTGAGGGAAAAAAAAAATAAATACAGGGAGTGCCAATTCCAGAAAATCTCAATCTCTACTAGAATTTTGAGTTTTCCAAGATGTGTGTGTTACAGCATCTTGGATGATCTTCATCAGCAGGCTCAGTTTTGCCTGTAGGTGTATCCACTTTCTATAGCCTACCTCAGAAAAATGAGAGTGGCTTTCTGGAGGGTGTGCTTTGTGTTTGATTAATGAAGGGGATCTGTAGGTTTGTGGCCTCACTTGCTGAAGAGCTTGTATAGAAAATGTAGGGTGAAACTGCAAGAGAGGGAATTAATTGCACAGTGAGGGCAGGGCTCCAGGGTCATTGGGAGCTGGTGCTGTGCAGGGATTGTTCTGCTGAAAAATCCAAAAGTTAAGCTTTTAAAATTGCTGTAAATGACATGCTGGATGAATTGATGACTCCCGGGGTATTGGGAGCAGCACCTTCTCAATACACTGAAGTTTCTGTTTATGGACTAAGCCACAAACTAGAAAAAATTGTATGGCCAAAAAAATTAGATGTAAAAAGACCTTTGGTATTATTTTGTTGGTTTGAGTTAGAACAAGAGTTAAAAATTAAATGGCATTTTTCTGTGGTAGCTTTTGAAAATACCAATATCAGATGCATGGATTTTGGATGTTTGTTCTTTTAAAAAGTGAGAATTCACAGAAATGTAAGTTGTGACTCAGTTGTGTATTGACAGCAAGTAAAACCCTTTCTGGTTTTTGCTGTTTCCTTCACATGGCACCATGAGCAGGCTCAGGTGTGCAGCCCAGCCTTAACAATCACTGCTGAGCAGCAGGAGCTGGTAGTGGGTGAATGCAATTCCCTGGAGCCTGGCATTCCAGAAGCCCAGGGTATAAATTACTCCTCTAGCAATCCATAGGTCTCCCAGTGCTGCATTTCCCCAGGATTGTTGCATCAGTGCAATTAAATTCTTTTCTTGTCTTGCTCTTTCCAAAAGCTATAAACAATTAAGAGTTTGTACAGGATAAAATAAATTAAAAGCAACTTACAGTAAAACTTTTTTGGCCTTGTTGTGGAATTTGGAAGAGGGGGAGGGTTCTCTCTGCTTGCCTGAGATAACAAATCCAGCTGGAAAATCCAGTATGGCTTGAATCTTCCTTTGGCCACGGTACAGTTGAATGTTTCAGATGAATATGAAAGGGCTCTGGTGCAGAGTGGTGCATCTCTGATGTTTGTTGGGTAATGTCAGGAGCAGAAACCTGTACAATGCACTTCTGTGAAAGATTTCTTGGAGTAAGACTCTGGGAGGTCCAGGCACCATTCACTTGGCTGCTGCACTTTTCTCACTTGAAGGGGTCAGACTCCTGGAAAGATGCCTGGTTAGAAGAGTAACAAGATGCTCCATATGGAACCAGCTTTGTGAACTCTGTACAAAGTAAATTCTGTCCCAGCAGGTCGGAGAAATCAATCCCAGGAAAGGCATTTTAAATTCAGCTGACAGTGGCATTGGTAAGGGATGCAGGTACATTTACTGGAGTGTATTTGGGATCCCATCAAAACCAATTGCAAACACTTTTTAATAGGTTCCCTGCCAGTTCTGTTGTCAGAAAGGAACAGTTTCCTGCAGTGTTTAATTTCAAATGACTAAAGAAACACTTTCCCTAAATACTGACATAGCGAAATCCACAAGTTGAATTCCTTGTTATTGAAAGCAGCAGCAGAGGCATTGCTGGGAAAGGATAACTCACTCTGAGAGTCAAAGCAAGCCTTTTCTTTCTTTGCCTGGCAGGTTCCAATCCACCAAAATCTGAAAGAACTCCTGGCCATCCGGACAGAGCTTCAGAAGAAGGTGGAGGATTTGCAGCGGGAGGCTGCCACGCGTTCCATCTCCTCCTCCTCTGACAGAGGCTCATCCCCTTCCCACTCTGCCACACCAGTGCACACCTCTGTGTGATGTGGAACAAAAGCCATGTGAAAAAAAAAGCAGTGTCAGACAGCGCAGAGGAGGGTGAAATGCTTTTCCCATCACAAAAGGATTGTGAGTGACTCGTAATTGCTGTGCTCTACATGCCTTACTCTGTGTCTGATGCTATCACAATGAGGCCAAAAAGAGCTTCAATAGATGTGATGTGTTTTCTTGTTGGCAGTTCCCACATGTGTTTTGACACTCTAGCTAAGTCACCAATCGTGAAATTAAACTTTGTTTTGAGCAACTAACAATTTAACCATTTTAGAAAGGAATCCATCTGCCAAGCAGACAGAAGAATGCCTCACACTGTCTAGAGTACTATGCCTGGTTGAGAGAATCAGATGAAATGCCACATGATGCTTACACAGAACACAAAATGTCTTTCTGAACGGGAGCTCCTTTTTTCACTCAGTTATAGATTTTTTTTTTTTTTTTCTAGAGAAATTTATTTTTTTTAGGTGAGGCACTTCGAAATTGATTTGAAAAGAAACCTTTTCCAGTGTAGTCAGTTTTACATTTCGAACTAAATATGCCATTAAAAGTGGATGAAGTTGAGCTGGATTTATCAAGTACACCACACTGACTGGTATGATGTAATATATTTGGTAAAGCATGTATTTTAGGGTGTTTTTTTTTTAATGCCTTTTGTACAAGTTGAAATAAAGTCTTTTGACTGTTTAGCTTATTATTCAGTTTCAGCCTCCTGAGCGAGGGGTAAAACTTGCTCACGTCAAAGTCTTGTACAAAGTAAAAGTTTGTTTTCTAGCAAATGGTAATATTTGGGGTTGGAATGACACCCAGCTGTGTAAATTGTATAGTCTGTATAGCTCCACATTGTGAAGTGTGTTTTGTTTCTAAGTGTACACACAAAATGCAAAGCTGTGTGTGTTTACACCCATGTGTATGTGATGTTCCACACATGCAGCCTCCCGTGGGTTTGAGCTGTACATTGAGAACATGGATCCTGCCTGTCCAAAACCCTTCTGAGGACCTTAACTTGCAATGACTTTGTTTGACAAAGTTTTTTGAATAATATGGTATTAATTGTTTTTCTTGAAATAAAGCCACTTGACTTTTTGTTTTTTAAATTCCTGCTAGCATTTTTTTTTTTTCTGTAAAGGAATAATTTGTGTTGTCATGTTAAATATACATTCTCAACTTGCATCTCCCCCCAGAAATACTCATATTGGAGGGATTTGATTACTGTAACATTCCTCCTTTTAGAAAATTACTCGCTGGCATTCTTGGAAGGCCTAGAAATGGTGCATGCTGCAAATTTTCCCTGGATGGTTTTCCTTGCTGTGTTTCATGAAAATCTGGTTCTTCTCCTTAGGAAACTTAAATATTGCAGCTCTGCTTTTTGACTCGTGCTTGCATTGCTCTGGGTTCTGCTGGTGGGAGTTAAGCCCCATTCTTGAGAGCCAATTGATTCTTTATGGTGATTGTGGCTTTTCCTGACTGTGAGGGGTCGTTTGTTGCTGCACATTTGTTCCCAGTACACTTTCCTGTGCCTCCTTCTCTGCATTAACTCTACCCAGCACAATGTTAAAGAGTCAAGTGAGCTGCTGAGCACCTTCCCAGCTTCAGCTGGACAGGCTGAAGTGCTGTATCCAGCCTTACACGTTTTCTGTGCAGTGCAGGGTTATTGCCACGTGTCCTTTTCGATGTAGTGAATGCTTTTTATATTAAATATTCACCTACACAAGCACAGCTTAGGAAGGCTTTTGCAATGTTGCATCTCTGAATCGACCTCAGGCTTTTTTTATAAATAGATGAAAGATGTTTTCCTGTGAAAATGGTTCTGCTGAACAGTGTGCCAGCAGTGAATTTTACATTGCCAAAATATGTTGAGCTGGTATTGAATTAAACTCTTCCGTACTTCAGATTTCCTTGACATTTCAACTGTATATTAAAGTAAAGCACATTATCTCCAAAATGCAGTGCTAAAGAAAATCTTTTGAAGTTTTTTTCTCTGTATTTGTGTTAATAATCACAACATTTTCTCTGTAATTATTGCAAAAGCGATGACTGGATTAGCTTGGGCGTTGTGAGGTTTTTTAAAGCTTGGGTTTCAAAAGCTAAAGTGAGAATCTGGTTTTGCATAGAAGAGCATCAGTTATTTCAGCTGGCTGGCTGTGCATCCAGCAGTTTGAACACAGCTCAGAGAGTCTGTGATGTGCAGGGAGAGCTCTGGGGGAGGGTCCTGCTGTTCCACGTGTCAGCACAATGGATGGGTCTGTGCATACTTAGCATGGAAATATTCAGAGGTGTTCTGCAGCTCATATGGGCTGGTTAGAGCATGGCTTTACACTGAGGAGATGATGGTTGTTGTACTCAGCCTGCTTCCTGATAAGCAGGTTTTTTCCTATTGATTTAACAACTAATTCTTTTTTTTTTTTTTTTAATAAGGCAGTATTGAACTAGCTAAGGGAAGAGCAGAATCCTGTTCCCTGTCTGATGCACCTTGAACAGAGCTGTTAACTTCTGGTTGAAAAGCTAGATCTGCTTTGGTTTTTGGTTTTGACTGCTCTGTATAAAGGGAATGTGTAAAAGCAGCAAGAAGTCACATTTGGCTTGTAGGATTTTCCTGTTGTCAGTGACATGAGAGGGGTACAGCCTGAATCCAGTGTCCCAGAAGGGGACGAAGCCTTGGTCACCAGCTGACACATTTTTTGCTTGTAAAGTAAGTTAAGTGAATCCTCAGCATCAGAGACTTAGCCATTTTAGTCCTGTTTCAGAGCTGAATTTACACTTCTTTCTCCTTTGTAGATAAAAGTAATTTTGTTGTTGTTTCATTAAAATGGAAGAAGGCTTTTAAAGCTGATAAACACTCCTAAACTGCCTGGCTGTGCTCCCTGCAGAGGCAGCTTTCTCAAGGAGTTAGAGCTTTAAACGAGGAGTGTTTCATTGCTTTCATTTTCCAAGAGAAGCTGCACTGATTCTTGTGTTGTTGTAGTAACACCAAGAACAGCTGGTTCTCTGAAAGCTGAAAACAGGGAATCAAGAGCTCTCATTCATCTGCACTAAGCCTCACAACAGAGGACACAGTAAAATGGGCAATTCAGACTATTCCCCAGGTGAAACATTTGTGGTAAAGAGTAAAAAGGAATGTCCACTTGCTGAGACCCTATCTGCTGAACTAAGAGGGCACTGACAGCTTTTAACTGCCAGATCTCCTGCAGTTGGGAGGAAAGAGTTAAGGAACAGGAGTCAGAAGAAGTCAGTTTGAAATACAAACCACCTTTTTTGACTGTGAGACTGAGCATTGCATCATTACACAAAGCTTAGTTTGCACTGCATGGGAGATTTATCTCCTGGGTGTGAAAATGTAAAGAAAACTGCAGAAAACCAAGGGCACTGCCTCGAGTTTAGCTGCTGGGTGACCAGAGGGGGGAGAGTGTGTGTGTGTGTGTGTGTGTGTGTGTGTGTGTGTGTGTGTGCAGGCATGCAAATTCTCCATTTTTACCATTAAAATTTTCACTGTGCTATTTGTTTTCTCACAAACTCCACTTTGGATTGGTTTTTTTTTAATGAAGTCTTCAATGTAGTTCAAGGAGAGGTGATGTACCATAAGGACATAGCCAAACACTTGCAGCTTACTTCCAATATTAAAAAAAAAAACACAGAAAACCCCAAAAAATCAAGTCAAAAATGTCTTTCTAGTCAATTTGGTTTATTTGGTGTTTTCCAAAGGTAGTTAAATTCTGTGTTTTACCCCCCTGATCCTCACACACACATTAACAAAATGTATTTTGTTACAGGATAACATTCAACCTTCGTTTGCTACAGGTCACTTCTTCAGCAGCAAGGAATCTGTCTTGCCTCTGAGTTAGAACTTCACTCAAAAGAAAGGGTTCTCTGATTTCACAAGCCCATTGTTTCTGAACTTCATTTGTTCCTCAGCCTCATCTGTTAGAGAAGCAATTCTTAAAGCCTCAGCTTGCCCACTCATCCTTCATTTCCAGAATCTGACTCAGTGTTATGGACTAATTCCACTTTTATCACAACAAATGAGCAGTTGAGGATGACAGTGGAGCACTTGCAAGGGTTCATCAGTGGGGCTGCATGGAAATGACTGAGTTTACAGTGCCAGAAAGATCTGAAATTCGTGTCAGAGTATTCTCAGCTGAGGAACCTGAAAGCAAGTACTGCCAAAGGAAAATGCAAGTAATTGAAAGCATAAACACGGAGAGAGCCAGCTGAATTCTTTCAGTTCTCTCTTTTCTCTGTCAAACCTTTGACAAACCTTTTCTGAATCATTTTATTGCCATTTAAAATCGCTTTGGAAGTGAGGTGTCATAAGAAAAAGAGCTCACAACATACATAGTACAAAAACTCTCAGGACGTCTGTAGATGTAGGTTTTGGACTCATGAAAAAAAAAAGGCAAACCAATTTTCTAGTGGTTTATTGCCTTTTTTATAAAGGACAAGAAAGTTCATGCCATGTATACAGAGCTTAAATGCAGGAGTTTTTAAAAATCCATATCCCAATTTAAGTGAATAAATAGTAATTAAATGAAAGTAGAGGTCAGTGCTGGGTCAGCCGTTCCAGAACTTTGATCACTACTAGGGAAATTCACAGGAAACCTCTCAGTTGCTATAATGCTTAAAATACAGATGATGTATAAACACCCTGTTTCTCAGAGACTGGTGGCAGTTCAGATGGAAGAGGGGACAAACCAATAAAAAATCATTTGAGCCTTTGCTGACATTTACCACTAAGACTCTTTTTGTTCTGTTTTGAAGAGAAGGCCAAGCCTAATTTCTCTACTGCAGGATTTGCAAGTACTTGAAATCCTAGAGAAAGAAATGTTGAATTCTGTTGCTTTGGAAGTGTTCTCCTTCACTGTGCATTTGTGGATTTCCACATTACACATTACACTAGGGTGTAAGTAGCATAGAAGAGCCTTGGGCAAAGCAGCAGCTCCTGAGTCCCAAAACCTGGGCTGGCTTTTCCAGTGAAACAGCTTGCTGCCTTTCTTTGTTAAATCTGTGACCTGCAGTATTTTGAATTAGGCTTGTGCTCCCTCTGTGCCCTGGTGTAAGAGTTCCCCAGAGGAGGGGCAGGTGCTGTACTCCTCAAACCACCCTGGCTGTTGGCACTCTGCTCAAACAGGCAGGGCAGGGTAAAACCTGTGACCTGCAGGAACGTGGTCACTGGCAAGGGGAGAGGAGGAATTATGGGCACTGAGCTGGGAAAGCAGCCTCTGGTGATCATCAATGCCCTGCTGCAACACTTCATCTCCAGTAACTTACAGAGAACACATTTCGTGCTACAGCTCTCAAGTGTGTTTGGGTAAGAACAAAAAACAAAGTGCTGGTGCTTGGGACTGGAGATGCACAAACTCAGCCAGCACCCGAGCTCCTGCTGCAGATTCTGCAGACCACACTTCCTCCATGAAAATCCTTCTCTGGGAGTGAGCAAACAGTGCATCCCAACTCCTTCCCGTGCTTCCATTATCTCAGCCAATTATTAACATTTCTTTCCTATTCCAAACACATTCATAAAACAAAGCAGCAGTAGTTCAGAGCAGTATTGTTGTAGCCTAAGTGTTCTGAATAATTGTGAGGCACCTTATAAACCACTGTAGCTGTTCTGCCAGAGCTAGTATAAGGCTTTAAAGATGCAACTGTTAAAAAGAGCATAAAGAATTGTGCAGCTACTGCAAAATACTTAACCAAGTTACTAGGCAATTTCCTTCCAAATGGAGCTGTTAGACAGCAGTGCTCTTGGGCTCATTCACCTCCTGGCAGGGCCTTCTGCAAGTCATGTCTGCCTGAAAGCTGTGAATTTGTACATCATACTGAAAGGCTTGGCTTTCTTAATGCAGGTACATAAAACACAGGATTTGCAAACCCATACAAAATGCTTACATTTCAGGTTTATGTAGAAACAGGGAGTACCTTTTACACCAGGTTAAGTGAAATTTCCTTCACTTGAGAGCTTGCTTTTTAAGCAGTCATCGATTTGGAAAAATGTATTGGAAAGTGGCAGTTACCTACATTTTAGCAGCAGTCAAAAAGGTTGCTGGGAAGGGATTAGAAATCCAAACAGAAATTGTTGCAAGATAGTGAAGGTCAGGTCTAGGCAGCGTGGCAGTGAGTGCACTGTCCTGGTGCAGCCCAGTGTCCTGCTGAGCACCACTCAGCCCAGTGCTCCCCAGGCAGCTGCAGGAACCCCCTGCAGGACAGTGATGGAGCATTCCTCCTCTCAGGAGGTACTGTCTTTTTTAAAGCTTAACCAGTGACACAAAGAGTGAAGCTTAAATCCTTTTTGGGCCTTTGGGTGCCTGGGAGCACTCCTGACAGTTGCTGATAAAAGGAGAGGACTACATCTTGTTAAGCTTGACTTCTGTCGTGGTACTGAGCATTAAAGGTCTTAACAGATACCTGCTTTGTTTATTTTCTCTTGGGTTAGATCTGTCACTTGTTCTAGTGTGACTGAGAGCTGAACCTGTCCTTGAAAGCATCCATATGCACACAGCTCTAACTGTGGTGACAACACAGGTATCTCAAGTCCAGAGACAGAATCACAGAATGAAATAGGTTGGAAGAGTCCAGCCTATGACCTAACCCAACAGCTCCTCATCAACTAAACCATGGCACTGAAGTCTAACCTAAACCTCCCCTGGCACAGCTTAAGACAAAAGTGCATCACTTCAGCTCCATTCTGATGCTCAGCACAGTGGAGCATTCAGATGGCATTTGCTAAAGTGCACACTGCACACACTATCAGCTGTCCTTGTGACTTGGTGTGAAAATCAGGTCCTTTGGTAGAAGCCCAGCGTGGGGTGGTGGTGGTGAAGCATCCTCAACTCCTGGCTTGGGAGCAGGGAGTCACCTGGCTCAGCCCAAGGCCCCACAGGAGGACTCACCACAGGCACTTCATTTTTAGGTGTAGCTGAAGGAAGGACTGCAATCCACCGTCAGGAAATGTGCAGCTTTGTCCCCACCATTGGAAGTGACACTGCCCAGAGCCGGTGGCAGAGGGTGGCTGGAGGCTTTGCAGGGTTTGGCTTTGGATTGCTATTTACAGGCACTTCACTGCCCTCACACCTGTAAGCTCTTGAAAACTGACCACAGCTGAAGTACCTTCTGTGGATTTCTAAACCAGTGCACACCAATCCTACACTACCACTTGGATGTAAACATAAACCTCTTCACAAAAAATAAACGCATGCTACCAGTCTAACCCTAAAGCCTACAGCAATAAAAAGCCAGTTCAAGCCTAAATACACATTAAATAGCTTTGGAGTCAAATTAAATTAAAGGCTAAATTACAAGCATGTGAGATCTCTGTTGCTGCTGACTGGTTATTTTCTAGCCCTGGGTCATGCTTTACATCTTGGCACTGTCTTGTTTTGGTGGTTCTGCTGACTGGGTTCCCAGCACTGAATATTTAACTGGGGAGAGAGAGAGAGAGAGAGAAAAACCCATGAGCACAAGAGCACAGGATGGAAGCAAGGCACAAAGCAACGGGCACCCAGCACTGCCTGACTGCATGTGACACTGGAAAAGCCTTTGCAGCAGCCTTGACTGTCTGTCACTGAAAGAAAGATCATGCTTCTGGGCTGGTTACATGAAAGCCAAATGTTAACTTTAGTGAAAGCCAAATGTTAACTGCCATCCTTTGCAGGGGAGCTCCTTGGGCTCTTCCCAGGCTTTCCTTTGTGTGCAGTAAAGGGGTAAAAGCACCGTGGTGGGTGTTTCACAAAAGCTGCAGCATCACCTAAGAGGTGCCATCATCAAAGGGACACAGCAGCTCCCTGCAGCAGCGGGGACTGCAGGAAGTCCCTGGGTGAAGCTGTTTTTGTGGAGGGATGCAGGCAGGGGGAAGGGATACAAGGCTCTCACCCTGGGGCTCCTCGCTTACAACGGCTTCCATGTTCTCTCCTTTCACATACTCGGCGTTCAGTCCCTCTGAGAAGCACAATAAACAGAGATGGGAAGGGCAGAAAGTACAGTTATTTGCTTTGATGCCTTAAAAACTCTGCTAGTGGGCCTAACAGCAGAGACATCTTTTTGAAACCTCCTCTGCAGTGAGAGCAGCACAGAAGCCTGGATAACCCACAGCCAGTGCTGAGACTTGCTGGGTTTCAAAGTGCCCATGGAGTTTCCTGGCAGGCACAGCTCCAGCAGCAGCTCTTTTGTCTGAGGCTCCTGCTTCATCTTTATCAGGCCAGACAGCCCAGCTAATTCCTGTGTAAGCTCTGAGCAGTGTGGGAGGAGGAAGGCAGGAAGGCTTCCCGGACAGGGCTGCTGTTGCCCCTCAGCACTGAGATGTGCCACAGCCTCATTAAAAGCTAAGTTATGCAGAGCTTCAAGCAGCAGTTCAGAGCAGGGCTGTGGTGATGAAGCAGGATCCCAGTGGGGTGTCAAATCCCGGGTAAGTCCCTCATTTAAATGCAAAGAAGTTCCCAGCGTTATCAACAAGTGGAGCCCAGGAGCCAGGCTGGGCACTGGTGGGCAAGGGTGGCTGCAGGGGGGTGGGCAGGAGAAAGGGGGTCCAGCTCAGAGCTGGAGGTGAATTAAGACAGTTTGGGGGGTGCCATGGACTTCAGGCATCCTCATCAGCCCTTCTGAGGGACAGCTGTGGGGAAAGGCAGAGGTGGGAGTGCTGTGCTAACTGCTGCATCCATAGGGAAGGACCAGGGAAGGGGATTGGGGTGCTGGTCTGTAAATGAAGCCTGAGGCACTCAGGCCATGCAGCACACACTTTTTAGCCACCTGTAACTTGTCTGCACATCTAAATATGGCTCAGGGCGTGGCAGGCACTGGCTTTGCCTCACCACCAGTTTTGGACAGGCTCACTGGTATCTCTCAGTGAAGGAGGGAGGCAGGGAATGGTGCCAGGGCCAGGCCAAGGGAGTGTGGTGGGAGCCTTAGGCAGCAATGGGGCAGCTGCTGTATCCAAGACACAGGAGAAAAAAGGTTCTGCAACTGGCTAGAAAAGCCCCATAAAGTCCCCATGCCAGCAGAGACACTGCAGCCAGCAGCAGCTGGCCAAGCTGTGGAGGCAGGAGAGGTACAGCTCCCACCCTGCCCAGGCACAGCAAGAGCTCAGGGACACCAGGAGGCTGAGCCACAGCCCAGGGCATGGCTGGCAAGTACAGTGAGGTGTAAGAAAAGAAAGTGGGATGAAGAGTTCTAAGCAGCCTTGTGCATGTCCTTTAGAGGAATCGTCAGCAAATGCTCCTCAGAAGGGACTCAAAGCTGAAGGACAGCTGGGCAAGAGAAAGAACCCAGCCTGTTCCTCTGTGTGCCAAGTGAGTGGTCACTGCACACCACCACTGCCTCCACACAGACGTGTTTTGCTGGAATAACACCAAATGCAATTCATGTTTTTCAATAAAAAGTCACTTTTGCAGCAGCTGACGGCTCTTAAGATTTCTGTCATGCACTGCAATGCATCTAAGGCCTGACATTAGCCCAGCATGCCATGTCTGATGGCTTAAATTAATCCTCCTTTATAATTAACTTTAATTTCCTGCTGCCTTTCTGGGGCTTTGTGTCTCTCAGCTTCCTCCTCATCAAAGCCTTTACTCCATTTTTTTTTTATTATTTATTCTTGCCAAAATATCATTTAAGTGAGGGGAATATACAAGGGTGTTTCATTCCATCACATTCATTTGACTTTTCCTGCTGATCTAATTTACCAAAATGCTGTTTGTTTCAAGCACAACTGGGAAAATAGCACGATTCCAACAGAAATTTCCAACCCCAAACACCCTTTCCCTAGAGCAAATGGGACTCACAGGAGATTTCAATTGATTAATTTAAAAAAAAGAGCTGGTAACTCAGCTGCTGGTAACCTCCCTCCCATAAAGAGCTGCAGGAGCCCACCACGGTCAGGTGAGTGCTGTGGGCTGAGGCTGTGAGAGTTCTCCTGCAATGTTTGCACCAAGCAGCTTTCAGGGGCAGCTCCTGCAAAAGGTGTTTTATGGTAATAGTCAGTTCTGCTGCTTAATTTGCAGCTTACTGCACTGATTGTCACACACCTGCTGAGGGTGCACTGGGCCCAAGCCCCAGGTGAAGACACTGGCCCTGCTTCCCTCCCTGCAGCCTGGTGAGTTCTTACTGCTTGCTGAGATTTGGGAGGATTGGTTTATTTATTCTGGGGTAGGATGTGGGGGTTTTTCTCATATTTACTGTGTCTGGTCTGTGTTTGTGTGGGGTGTGAGGGGCAGCGTGAGCTCCTGGGTGCAGGTGGGTTCCTGTCTGTGCACAGCCTGACCATGGGGGCATCAGTGACCTGTGGCTGGGGCTTTGCTCTGCCAGCTGGGGGGCACTGGGGTGGGGAATGGCAGTGGGGCTCAGGGGGGAGCAGCTGTGTGCCCTGGGCTGCTGGGGGAAGCACTTACGCTGGATGCTGAAGCAGAACTTCTTCTGCTGGTAGGAGATGTAGCTGGAGACAGCCCCGATGAGCGCCATGGCCAGGCCGCTGGCAATGCCAGCAATTGTCCCTGTCTCTGCCACTGTGGGGCACAGAGAGAGCTGGGTCATGGGCACACACACACACACACACAATCCCCTCCCTGTCACCTTCCATGTGGGGCACAGAGCTGGGTCATGGGCACACACACCCCTCCCTGTCACCTTCCATGTGGGGCACAGAGCTGGGTCATGGGCACACACACCCCACCCCTCCCTGTCACCTTCCATGTGGGGCACAGAGAGCTCTGTGGGTCATGGGCACACAAACACAAACACACAAACCCCTCCTGTGTCACCTTCCATGTGGGGCACAGAGCTGGGTGATGGGAGCACACACACCCCTCCCTGTCACCTTCCATGTGGGGCACAGAGAGCTCTGTGGGTGATGGGCACACACACACACACAAACCCCTCCCTGTCACCTTCCATGTGGGGCACAGAGCTGGGTGATGGGAGCACACACACCCCTCCTTGTCACCTTCCATGAGCGGCACAGAGAGCTCTGTGGGTCATGGGCAGACACACACACACAAACCCCTCCTGTGTCACCTTCCATGTGGGGCACAGAGAGCTCTGTGGGTCATGGGCACACACACCCCACCCCTCCCTGTCCCCTTCCACGTGGGGCACAGAGAGCTCTGTGGGTCATGGGCACACACACCCCACCCCTCCCTGTCCCCTTCCACGTGGGGCACAGAGAGCTCTGTGGGTCATGGGCACACACACCCCACCCCTCCCTGTCCCCTTCCACGTGGGGCACAGAGAGCTCTGTGGGTCATGGGCACACACACCCCACCCCTCCCTGTCCCCTTCCACGTGGGGCACAGAGAGCTCTGTGGGTCATGGGCACACAAACACACCACCCCTGCTGTGTCACCTTCCATGTGGGGCACAGAGCTGTGTCATGGGCACACACACCCCACCCCTCCCTGTCACCTTCCATGTGGGGCACAGAGAGCTCTGTGGGTCATGGGCACACACACCCCACCCCTCCCTGTCACCTTCCATGTGGGGCACAGAGAGCTCTGTGGGTCATGGGCACACACACACACCCCCCACCCCTCCCTGTCACCTACCTCCGCTGTAGTCATTGTTGTCGGTGTTGCCACTGGCACCTGCAGAGACACAATCCTGTCAGTGCCCCTGCTCCCCCCACTGCTGTGCTGGCAGGGAGGGGACACACAGGAGAGGGGTGGCAGGGCAGCCCTGGCCTCAGGGTGGGCAGGTATCTCCATGGGATGCAGCATTTCTGCTGCCCCACGCTCCACTGGGCTGCTCGCTTCTGCTCCTGAGGGCTTTGAAGCTGCTCCTCTCCCTCTGTGTGTGCATGGGGGGAGTTTTGAGGCTTTTTTGGGAGTTTTTTGTCCTCTGTATGGGACACCTCTGCCTGTGTCTGACAATCACCCTCACCTTTTACACCTCCACTGCTCACTGCCAAGGGAACACCTGAAGGGCTGTCAGAGTGTTACACAGCACGTGGGTGCCATCACAGGGAAGTGACTTCCCATCATGTCAGGGAACCCTCAGTTGGCTTGAATGTCTATTTTGACATCACCTTCCATGGAGAAACTGGGCTAGGAGGAGAAGCTGCTCCCACTGGAAGCTGCAGTCCTTGCAGAGTCACTCACATCCTGAATTTATGGAAGCAGGTCAGCGTTGTATTAATGCCTCTGATGCGTCTTGTCCTTGGCACGGGGATTTATTAAATGTTGATCAGGCTCATGGTGTTCAGCTCTTTATGTGACTGCTTTTAATATTTAATGCTGTGGATCCTTGTGAACAGCTTATCCCATTGTTGCTGGATTTCCCCCTTGTTGCAGACATTGGTGGCCGTGTGGTGGAGGGCAAACAAAGGCACGTAACCCACACGTGGTGACAGGGGAGACACAGGCCCTGTCTGCCCTCCTGGCAGCTGGGGCTGCACAGCCTCCATGGAATCAAAACCAAGCATCTCCAACAGCACCAGGCATGATCACAGAGGCCAAGAACTTTCCCCTTGGCTCCATGGCTGGGATCCCTGCCTTGGAGGTGAGCACTGCTGTGCACAGGGCTCCTTCTGGGAGCTGGGGGTAACCCCGAGCCAGGACTGCTAAAGAAAACAAGCTCAGCACTTACCCTTCTTCTTGTCTGGGCTGTAGCCACCATCCACAATGCTGGCCAGGTCATCATCTGAAAATCCTTTAAAAGGAACAGGAACAAACAGTGGTTGGCACCTGAGGGAGCCACAGCTGTGCCAGAGGTTGGGATCATGGGCTGCTCCATCCCCACTTGGGAGTTGGGACTGGTCAAAAGGTTGTGCTGCTTCTCTCACAACTACCTGTTAACCCTGAATTTAAGATCATAGAAGAGGTCATAACTGACTAGTTTAAATGCTACTGTATTTTTTTTTTAACTGAAATGACTGATTTTACCCTCAGTTGGCTTGTGATAATCACAAATGACTGATAATTTAAGAGTTCATTAAATGTTTTGGTGGTCAGCCTCAGTTGAGAGTGGAGGAGGCAGGAAGAAGTGGTTTGTGTGTGCCATGGCCATACTGCTGGGGGCCAGTGAGCCCCTGGCTGCACCAGCTGAGGTCCTGCAGGCAGGAGCTGACCCTCATCCTTCCCAGAGGGACAGAACAGTCCAAGGGGAAAACTGAGCACCAGCACGTTTTGGTACACATGAAAAAGTTACCTTGTAGTGGGCAAGTCTAATTAATGCAGGAAAAGCACAGAGAAACAGGGTCTGTGAATCTGCAGCTGAATAGTGGTGCTGTTGAATGTCTCAGCTCCAGGCCCAGAGGGAGCCCTGGGGTGCAGCAAGGTGAGTGATGGGAGCAGAGACCCAACACTGGGACAGCAGAAGGCTCCTCCTCTGATGCTGTGCATTGGGAAGGGTTTCCTTTGCCTTAACAGCGTGGAAGAGACTGCCTTATTCATCAGCTTCCCACAAAAAACCAGATTTATGGGCTTAGTAATGAGTGTGAAAAGAATGAAAGCCCTGACTATGGCAGAGCCTGGAGAGGTCCCAGGCAGCCCAGGGAGCAGCGGTGCTGGGGGAATGTGTGTGCTGGTTTGTGGCCAGTGCCACATTCCAGCAGTTCAACGCCTCAGCCTTTCCTGCAGGAGCCTGAAAACTCAGCAAGCCCAGAATACCAAAGTGCAGACAAGTCACCTAGTTAATACAATGTAATAAAATACCTGCCTGTTAATTACAGATGTGAGCAGGGGATACAGCCATGCTGCCATCAATAAACCGGCCGTGCAAAGTCTGCTTCCCAGCCCAAGCGCTCAGGGGAACAATCCTCACAGACAAATGATTCATTCACTGGAGTATTTCAGAGGTGGAAAAAGAACCCTCCCAGCCCACAGAGTGTGTTAGGCCAGGACCTGAGCCTGCTCTAGATTTACAGCTTGGCAGTGACTGTGAACCCCAGCAGCCCATGCCCTCGGTTAAAGAGCTGTTAGGGGGAACTCAACACAACCACTGCAACTTAATGGATCAGAAGAGACCCTGAGGGGAAAAAAACCCCTGCAGACAGACAGAGAGCAAGTTCTTAGGAAGAGCTCCTCTCTGCCAGGGACCATTGAGGAAGAGGCTCCTTCCTTCCCCAGGATGAAGCTGCCTGTGGAAATGTCCCCACTCTGAGCAGGCAGGACAGGATGGATGCTGCAGTGGGCAGGACATTGGAGCAGGCAGCACCTGTTTCTCTTTATCCCATCACTTGGTGGGAATGGTGTCAGGCTGGGAAGGATCTCTTGCAGGTCCCAGGGAACTGGTAGCAAGCAGGACAGAGAGGAGAGGTCAGCCTACCTTCACCTGGCCTTACATCCGGCCTCCCAGGATCTTTCCTGTCATTCTTATCATCGAGGGCATCAGCCAAGTCAAAATCCATAGGATCCTTTTCTAGAAAACAAGACCAGGGTTAGCAGTGTGGTGACAGGCTAAGGAACTCTGCAATTAATTCATTAATCAGGGAGGAACACTGTGGAAAGAGATGAAGCTTCAGACACAAGCATTTCTGAATTCTGCTATGGGGCGTCATGGCAGATCTTCCAAACCCATCCTGTTCCATGCCCCCAACACTGCTGTGGTGGGAAATGCCATGTCCTTCCTGCAGAAACAGTATCCTCACAGCTGGAGTGCCAGGCAATCAGATAAATGAGGCCAAGTAGGAAAAGTCAGAGCCAAACTGGTGCCCTGAGGGCCCAGCCAGTGGAAGGGAGGAGGGAGGTGGCTGTACCATGCTCACGTGCCTGTGACTTGATTCCTTGGAGTTATTTTCCTCTGTGAATGCTCAGTTGGTCCCACGAGCTGTCTGGCTCTGACAGAGGATATTGTCTCAGAAAAACAGCAGCTAAAACCCCAACACAGAGCCAAGTGAGCTCCTCAGCCCTCCTCCCACCAGTGCGCTCCTGAGTTTATTCTGATCCAAACCTGGGCAGGCAGCAAAATGCCCAGCTGGCAGGGTGCCCTGAGCCTGTGAGTGTCTGCCAGGGGAGCCCAACTGTGCCATGACAGGGAGCACAACCAACTCACAGCCTTCCAGCAAGCATGACAATGAAACAAGGTCCAGAAACCACCAAGGTCCCCTGGGAAATGCAGGGTAGTGTTCAGATGCCCTGTCCTGAGGTTTTTGATATTTGTTTTTTTTCTCAAGGTGTCTCAGGTGAGCAAACAGACCAGAGGCTGGAAATACCAGGGTGAGGGCAGTGCCACCATCATTGCAGATCCCAAATCCTCCCCCTGTGCCAGCAGCAGGAGCTGGGGAGATGTTGCTCACCTGGCTTACGTTTAGGAGGGGCTCTTGTAGTTTTTGGCTGCTTGGTCGTGGTGGTGCGAATGACATCCCAAAAACCATTGTCTGAAGGGAGGAAAAGAAAAAAAAAAAAGACCAAAATGATGTTACCCTCTGAAAGGTGAGTTGAGATGAGTGCTGTGTGGGGAAACCCCCACGCTGCTGGGAGGCACTGGGCCAGCTCAGTGCTGTGGTCTTTACACAGTTTCAGCTGGCATTGGGGCACCCCTCCCTCTGGGGGTGCTGGAGCCTGCAGGGAGCTCTGCATTACCTGGCTTCCCTGGCCTGGGGAAGGGCCTGGGAGTGGGCTTGGCTGGTTTGGTGGTGGTCTCCACAGGCGTGTCAAAGTAATCAGCCAAATCTAAGTCTGCAGGAGAGAAAGGATTGTCACACTCCTGTTTGTGGGGACAGCACAAGGCTGCTGGCACACACCCTGCTCTGGGGGTGTTGTACAATGCTGCTGCACCATTGCCAGGGCCTCCCACATCAGGCTGGGGCTGGAAAGGGCATCCAGCCCCTTTGCTGCTGAATCGTGGGTTCACAAAGGCTTCAGAAAAGCCTGGCCACCATTTCAGTCTCCCCATCCAAGCTGTGGCTGCTGCCCAGCCCCAGAAATCCCAAAATAATTCACTTTTGGGCGAGTCCTGCTGGTACCTGCAGCATCTCCTGAGAGCTGGCACAGATGAGAAGGGGCTGTGGGGCCGAGCCAGTGGCTGGGATGCTGCTCCCTGTGCAGCTGCCCGTGAGTGACCTTGAGCTGAGCAGGGCATGCACAGAGGGGCCAGGGCACAGGAATCTATTAATCTATTCACCAAAAAACACTCCCTGGGGAAGAAGCAACTGGCTGAGACAAAGCCTCAGCCTCCAAGTGTCCATTTCCCAGGGGGAGTTTATGGGTTGAACAGCCTCTTGTTCGGGCTGCCATCCAAACACTGAAGCCCTGCCTGTGCCTCTGGCACTTGGCTTTTCTTGTCCCTAGCAAAGACCATGGTGGC
Source organism: Rhadina sibilatrix (assembly GCA_013400275.1). Lineage (NCBI taxonomy): Eukaryota > Metazoa > Chordata > Aves > Passeriformes > Phylloscopidae > Rhadina > Rhadina sibilatrix. The sequence continues at coordinate 127,262 of VWYO01019714.1, read as the reverse complement.
CAAGGAGCCAGAGAGTTGAGTTTGCCTCAGTTTGTGCCAAGATCCTCATGCAGGGGTGAGGATTTACTTCTGAGTGCTCCTGTGATGCAGTTTATTGCAGGCTCCTCCACGGGGCTGAGCAACCCTGCAGCTCCTGTGACTGTGCTGTGTTTTTAACCAGGACTCTTTGGCCAGAACTGAGCCAGAGGAGCTGCTGGCAACAAACCTCGTGTGAATTTAAGGGAGCTTCCTCAACCGTGGCACTGCTGGGAGCTGGCCAGCCAGCACATTTGATGTGCACCAACAGTCAGAGACCCATTCTCCCCTGGACGGGTAAGTGTCACCAAAATGGGACTTTCTGGGGAGGCTGGGGATGTCTTGGAATAAAAAAAGGAAGGAAAATATCCTCTGGGCTTCCTCCTGGAAGGAAAGCTGGCAGGTGCCATGCAGACAGGAACAAAAGCCCTTGTGTAGTAGCTGAGCAGTGATTTGTGTCTTCTCCATTAGGATACTGCAAAGTGTGTGAAATTCTGCCTTGGCTATAAATGCTCCACTGCCACTCACCTTCAGCACGGAGAGAAATATCAATATTGCATTTCTGTGGCTGCACAGGAACAGTGCAGGTGCACACACCAGCTCCAGCTTCCCCATGGGCAGGGGGTCCCAGAGCAGCTGCTGACTCAGCCACACACGGGCAGCCCACGAGGGCTCACAGAGTTCAATCCCACAGGAAGTGCACCCCACACTGAGCTGAGATGATGTGCATGCAAGAAGGTCTCACCTGTCCCACCTGCTGGCTTTCTGGGGCCCTTGGGAGTGGCTGTGACAAAACAGATGGGGAGGAAAAGTGTTAGTCATAGGCATCTCCAAAAATGTCACCTCAGGACTGAGAATGAAAGGCAAGGATTTTCACCACAACCTTCTGACACCTGCATTTGTGAACTCAGGGCACAAGGTCATGAGCACCCTGCACACAACGTGTGCCCACAGGGATCAGGACTGCCCATGGGTGAAAATGGAGCCCAGGGCTGCACAGGGCACTGCTGCCTTGAGCTGAGCCAGCATCCCATCCCAGCTGGTGGAGAGCAGGGAGCTGCTGCAGTCTGCTCTAAGGCTCCAGCAGAACAGAGTGGAAGGCAGCAGCGAGTTGCCAATGTTTTGGTGTCCCTGGCCTGGTCAGTCAGTCCAATGACAGATAATTTCCTGTGCTGTGTTATTCACAGGAGGTTCCCTGTCAGCTGGAAGGCTTTCAGTGACACCCTGATACTGAGATCCCAGCTCCCTGGCTGCTCCTGGGCTAAAACAAGCTGCAGCCAGCCATTGAGGGGGGAGGGAGCAATATGGAAACCACTGCCTATTAATAGTGGCTGGCATTACCAAGTATATGAATAAATTATGAGCAAGAGCTGTGGCTGCTCCATTCCCATTAATTTCCATTAGACTGGAGTGATGCTGCTGGACTTCATTTCCAGTGTGCTGGTATGGTTTGATGTCACCCAGCTCCTGGTTTGCTTTTTTCTGGGGCTGACACCATGAATCCAGAATGGGATGCAGTTCTTGAGGAGGCCATGGGGATAGTGCTGCCTCTTCCCTTCTCTCACTGCAGGGACTCCAGCCTGGAGAACTCCACTTTTCCCTCCACATGAGGTGGCCATTAGACATTTCTAACCAGGTCTCCTCAGATTCTGCTTTAAAGGGCTTTTGCAAAATCCTAGATGAGCTGCATCAGCCTTGTAACCAAGTCTGGTAACACATGGCCTACCCTGGCACACTGCAGGAGAGCTGCATCCTCTGTTCCACAGGAACTCCAGAGTAACACAGCACAAGTGTCTGTCTGTTGTTAGACTACAGCACAAGAGGCTTCAAACACTGTTATAGCTTTCCCTTTGATACAGGTGGGTATATTCTGCCTGATCCCAGAGCCTGGCATTGCTCATGGAGCAATCCTCACTGCTGCCCTGCCAGGGCAGGTCTGGGGACAGCCACCATGGACTGCTGGGGAGTGTGGGCAGCGAGGGCTCCTGGGTGCTGCTGGCATTTGCAGCTCTGCCACAGCATCTCCGTGGCTGGGTGGCAAAGGGAGCCAGAGATGTGTGTGGGTGCACAGTGGTGCTGGGCTCAGCCCTTGGCACTGGGGGAAGGTATGTGACATTTCCCAGGGAGGGAGGTGAGCCTCCTTCCATCCCTCAGCTGCTGTGCTGGCAGTTAGGTTTTGTCCTTGGGGTGTAAAACACCAAAATACCAAATGCTGCATGCCAGCAGTGAGGCACTTCCTGAGGCAGTGAGTTTCCTTTGGCTGCTGGGCTGCCCTGGAACTCCAGGGAAGCAGAGCACTGAGCTCAGGCACCGTTTGCTTTCCTGGGCACCACACTGCCACGGGAGCAGGGACAGACCCTGCCTGGCCAGGCACAGCCAGCTGCCCTCCCCAGCTGGGGAAGGGAGTGGATGATGCACTGGATGCAGCCCAGCAGGGCCAGGCATCACTGAGGGATGCAAGGAAGCCAAAAGGGCAAGTTCAATGCCATTGCTGCCTCAGAGCACAGATGTGCTGTGCCTCTGTGGCTCCTCACAGTCTCCAGGACTGTCTCCAGCTCCACCTGTGTGCAAACCCAGACCCTGTGTCTCCCAGGCAGAGAGGATGAGGCAGTTGTATCCTCCACCACCCTCCCAGCAGCATCAGATCCCAAAGAACAAATCACATCTATTAACACCCATTTGTTTTCCCCTCTTGAAAGCAATGCATAACTGTGACTTACGTCGCCTGGTGACGGGGTCAAACAGGGCATCTTCTAGGCTGAAGTCATCTGTGCCATCCCCGTGACCTGCAGACAAAAAATCAGCACTGGGCTGTACTCACTCCACACAGGGCAAACCACCTGTAAATAAGGCATGGCTAGACTTGCCTGCTCAAATTGCTTTTGTTTTTTTGCTGGTTTTTTTCCAAGCCTGACCCACCACTGGTGATGAGGAAAACATCAGCCCTTTCCAAATGCTGTGACTGTTAAAGGCAGAGCAGTCATTTCTGGATTTTCCATTTGCCTGCCCTAATGGATGTGGTATTAAGACACATGTTATGCTTAAATTTGTCAAGGAGAGCCTACCAATTCATCTCTCGGGCTGCCACTCATCTCTGGCTGTGCTCGCCATGACATGATTGCTAAGCACCATGAAAACATTGGGACAGTGCAGACAAATTCAGTGGCAAACAAAAAAGCCCTATGCCCCTCTTCTCCTCAAGTGCCTTCCAACATCAAAGGTTTTGCATGAAAAAGCTGTTGCTGGCTGCCAAGCACAACTTAGCATTTCAGAGGCTGCCTGCACCATTCTGCCTTGGAAATGTCAACCAGGACCAAACCCCCATCCCAGGGATATACATGACAGGCACAGGCAGATATTTTTGTAAGAGATGCCTCACCACAACTCCAGTCCCATATTCCAGGGATAACTCAGGGCTACATCATGTTCTCCTGCAACAGGGCCAGCTAATCCTCCCTTTCTCTGTCTCTTTTTTGCATGCCATTAATTACTGTTGACTTACCCTAGTTCTGAATGTATTTGTCTTGATAAATTCATGCTTTTACATCTCGGAGCATGCTGAGTAATTAATATCCTTTGGGTTTGCTAAGTACTGCAGCACTGCAAGAGAACATTAAAATGGCTTTCCTCTTATTCCTACTGCTAAATGGATTTAGCTATTGCCACCTGAGCTCCAGCGTGCTTCATGAATAAATTTAAAGCTTTACTGACAAGGACAATAACAATGGGAAGGCACCAGTCCATCACAAAGCAGGTATCAGCCTTTCAGTGAAAAACTTCTACTGAGAGTGGTCACTAAGTACTGCAACAGCTGCAGTTCTGCTGCCACTCACTCACACATCACCTCTCATCTCATTTGCTGTCTGTTAAAGGTACACTCAGCAGCCCTGAGGGTGATGTGTGTGATGTGTGGGCAGGGGCAGGGAAGTCGCTGTGGGCTTCTCCCCCCTGGCAAAGGCTGGACATGAGGCACTGCTGGAGGGGGTGTGTACAGAGTGAGTGGGCAGCAGGCCATGCAGGGAAAATCCCTGTCAAACCCACAGGGAGAGAGAGCCTCTTGCTCAGCACAGCAGGGCTGTGTCTGCCACCCTCAGCCTCCCTCCATGCCTCTCTCCCCCCTTCCCAAAATCTTTCCCTCTTGGGCCTTATTGCTGGTGAAACACTGTGAGACAGGCAGTGCTCCCCTGCTCTGACAGCCAGGGTGAAGCTGCAGGGTTAACAAGTGGTCTGTCAGTGCCAAGGAGCAAAAGCAGAAATGTGCAAGACAATCCACAGTGTTGAAAAACACCTGCCCCGCTCCAGGGCTTGCACGGGGGGGGCTGCCAAACCACCAACATCCCTGCTGAGACTCAACACACTCATCACTGTGCTGGCCAACTGCCCCAGCCTTGTCAGTCTGACAATTCTGTGCAGTCTTCCTTTCCCAGAATGGCTTTTCCCCCAGTCTTTACTGGATTTCCAGGAACTAACATTTTTTGTCTTTCTATTTAAAAGCATGCTCAAAAATAGGCAGAAGGGGAAACCCACGTCGCGTCGCTGGCGCGATGAGAAGCGTTACCAACCCGAAAGAGGAAGATGTTCTGTCACCATGTGAGCTGGCAGGAGGGATGTGGTGGCAGCCCCAGCTTTCATCAATATGCCAGGAGTCCTCCCTTCCCTGTCCCTCGCTCCCTCTGCTCCCCATGATTAGGTCAATATTAAGGCACTGACTTGCTGTGTTAGTGTATCCTCCCCATGCTTCGCCTTCCAGGCAGCAGCACAAATACCCAGTGGAGGAGTGGACAGCTCACACCTTCTAATGAAGGGCTGTGAGGGTTGTGGGGCTGCACAGAGATGACATGGGCCTGGCAGAGGAAACAGTGTCCCAAAAAAATGGGCTCACCCTGCCTGGTTTTGGGGGGCTCATTGGACCTGCCAGCTGAGAAGAACTTAGAGCCTGGCTGGGTTTAGCAACAGCTCCCCTTGGCAACTCTCCCTGCAGGATGAGAGGAGGGTGCCCCTTCTAAAACCACTCTCCAAAGAGCCTGCTGGCACACGAGGGGGCCAAGGGGACTGAAAGCTGCTCAGAGCCCTCCATCCTCATGGGGCTGAGGTAAGTAACGACTGCTGAAGAGTCCTTGGCTGGAGCTGCATCCTGCGGGCTTTCCCAGGAGAGGTGGGAATGTTGCCCAAGTGAGGGTTGGGAAAACTATGGATGCACTGAATTGCCCAGTAAAACCTTCCCAAGGAGGGCAGTGCTTGGCACAGCCCATTACCCAGGGTTTTCCCAACGCTGCCCATGGCAAACCAACATCCTTTTCCAAGACTCCCCTAGGTGCTGGGGACTGCCAGTTAATTGAAGCTGATAACATCTCTATTTCATGCAAAGGGTGTTACAGAGATGTATTAGACCTTTCACAGATCAATAACCAAGCACTGCCATCACAGGCACACAAACTCCTGTGCTTGCTCCAACAGATAAGACTGGAATGCTCTCCTCATCCTTTTACTCCACTATTCAGTGGTAACAAAGCTGGTACCTCATGGGAGATACTGAACACCCCTCCAGCTCTTGGTACATGTTTACCATGCACATGCAATTGTTTTGGAGGCAGCACTGCTGCTCCCTGCCCTGTCCTGTGCAATCCCTTTGCTGCTGGGGCCCTGACACTGCCCCACAATCACTGGAGGAGTGGAGCTTCCCAAGCCCATCCTCTGATGGGAACTCATGCACAGCACAGAGTATCTTTACAGATTTATACTTTCTGGGAGAGGTTGGGGCCATTCCTGCACATCAGCACTGGCAAGCTGCTGAGCTGCAGCAGAGTTTGAATAATGACCACGAAGCAGAGTCAGGGTTGTGCCTGCCCTGACATGTCACCTCCCACCTGCAACCTGTCACAGGGCCACAACAGCAGTGATATGCAAAACCCCTCTGCTGGTTGCTCAGTGCTGGGGAGCAGTGTGGGATCCTTGCTGGGGCTGAGGGCTTGGCTACTTTGGGTCATGTATTTCCCTACTCTTGCACTGGGTCTTTGGAAGAACTCTGCTCCTTGGCTGCTGGGAGAAAATGCACATCCCCTGGGGCAACGGGGCAGCAATTCCAGCCCTGTGTGCCACCAAGCAAGTGGAGCACCCGTGGGACTGCACCTCTGTGGTAAGGGGGGAACAGGCAAAGGAGGTATGTTTTCCATATTTGTATTTAATCTGACAATCCACGGAGAACAAGCTGGGCCATCACATGGCACCCAATATGAATCCCCCAAAGCCAGAGTGGGGAGGTGGGGGACACAGCTGTGTCCAGCAGAAGCTGCAGAACAGGGCTGAGAGTTATGGCTGAGCCAGCACTGCAGAGGCCCCCACCTCTTGCTGAGTCCCCTCGCCTTGCCGGGGGTATTTTTAATCAGAGCTGGCTGCTCTTTGAAGGTAGAAGGGTTTTGTGCCTTAATGTATTCTCTCCTCATTATTTTCTGTAGCAGGCAGCTCAAACACACAATTGTACTCGTCAGCTTTTTAGTTTTTACAATTATATATATATTCTAATTAAGCCCCACTGTTTGACAAAGCTTGAATTACAGTATCATAATTCACACCCAGTATATTGCCAGGCCGTCTGCAGCACTCGGAGAGAGGTGTATTCCATTTTTAGTGCCAGCCCACAGATCTCTTTGTGCAATATATATGTGTTTGGCTTCCCTGGGAATAGAGAGCCTGCGACGGCACGAGATTGACAGCCCGGGAGATTAGGGGAGAATGCAAAGCAGGTACAAGGGCAGCAGAAAGTAATTCCAACTGCCTGACTTTTATACATCCACCTTAGGAGCAATGCAGAGGGCGGGGGAGCAGGAGGAAAGCAGGAGAGCAAGCACTGTGGTAGCCAAAAAGGGTGTCCCCAGTGACCAAACTCACCTTTTTGGCTCCAGGTTATGATGCTGGCACGTGCAGGTGGCTCCCTGGGGCTGGGCACCCACAGCTGTGCTGGGACCTCTGGGCAGGGCACTTGGGGAAGGAGGGGTTTTGCAGCAGAGCTGTGCTGCTGGACCTCTGGGCTGCATCCTCACAGTGGGGTTTCTGCCATCTCAGCAGAGACACAGCCCCACAGGTCTGTGGGGAGTCAATGGCTGCTCCTCCACGGGCATGGGGCTGCCCTGCAGCAGCTGGGGTGCCTGGGGCAGCACTGAGTGTCCCCAAGGAACTCTCCTGGTGTAGGTGAGGGCACAACACCACTGACCAGAGCAGAGCAGATCCCTGTCAGGACAGAGCAGAGCCTCAGGCTCACCAATGCCTCCACCACTGCTGTCTGGGCACTGGTCCCAGCCACTGCCAAATGTGTGGGAAATTTACTTGCGAATCCCAAATTCCTGCTGACTGCCAAGGCCAAAGCACAGCTCCATGTGTGTAGGGAGAGCAGTGCTCCTCGGAGCTGGGGTGTCACAGTCTCTGAGAGCAGTGCTGCTGGGGCAGCTTCTGTGCCAGGCTGCCTCCTCAGCACAGACCTCCTCCTCCTCGAGGTAGCTCTGCCTTGAAAAGCAGAGTCTGAACTTCCAGTCTATCTCCTCAGCTGCTGCCAGGGAAGACTGGCTGCCCTGCAGAAAAAAGCTGTCAGCAGCCTGCCAGGGCAAGGTGTGGAAGGGCTCTGCTGGGAAGCAAAGTGTGGGAGAAGCAGCCTCCTGCATCCACCTGCTGATGATGGGGATACATCACTCCAGCCCAGGGCATGACCAGTAAAGAGCAGTGGGACACATCCCCCCAGCTGGGATGACCCCAGCTCCTTGCAGGGGATGAGGGAATGCTGCTGTCCTTGTTCTCTATTCTCAGCGAAACATTTTGATTTTCAGAAGTACTAATCAAAAATCACTCTTGATTATGGCAAAAACAACCTCTGCTGAATTTTTTTTTTTTTTATGCAATTAACAAGGGTGTATGGTAATTCCAAGCAATCTCGCTCTTGAGATTAAAGGAAAGCCTGCCAGGAAGCACATGAATAAAGCTTTAAGATGAGAATTTGCATAATGAAGACTTTCTCTTTGCGGAGGGACTGATGGTGATTGTGTTTGAAACCTATTGAGGGAAATGCCTAAAAGCCTCCACTCCAGCCAGGGCACTGCTGTCCTGACCCGTGCAGGCTCCAGCCTACGCTGCCCTCAGGTCCCTGCTGGGAACCACAACCCCAGCCCTGCCCTTTCCTTCAGCCAGTGCCCTGGGATAGGGCAGGAGAGGCAGCACAGCCCCAGTGCAAGCTCTTAAATCTGCAGCTCAGGGCACCACAGCTCACCTGGGCTCGAAGCCACAGGGTAACACCACGGTTCTGTGTGCAGGGGCAGCTGCATGACAAGCAGGTGTCTGTTGCAACTTGATTTCAAGGCTTACTAGGGATAATATCAATTATTTGGCAGTGGTACCCAATGAGCTCTACACCCAGGAGGAGTGATGGAGCTGGTGAGGAAAAAGTGACCGGCAAAACCAGCCTGCTCCTCCCCAGCAGACATTACTGGCACCATGATGTGGGGCAGGGCCAAAAGGGCATCTTGGTGAGCAGGTGAGCCCTCACCTGCTGGGCCACACACTGATAGTCAGGGGATGCAGTGCCCATCCAGCCTGCACCATGCTGAGGGCTGCACAAAGGTCCAAATGCATCTTCTCTCCACCTGGTGTGGAAGGACAGAGCTCCAGCTTACTTCCAAAGCACCTCAAGAAGCAGCACCAGCCTGCACACCCACATGCATGTCCCACAGCCCCGGGGGAGCAGCTGGGGGCTCAGTCTGTGCTCCCATGGGCACACCAGGAGCTGCCTCTGCAGACATCAGACAAAAAAAAAAACAACAAAACAACACAGCAGGGAGGAGTTTCTCATCTGCTGCCCTCTTGCACAGCCTTTCCCACTCCTCCACAGCAAGATTTAAAACCCCAGAGGGAAGTGCCCTTGACTTGTCTTTGCCAACAGCTGCATCTGGTAACTGCCTGGCTCAGAGCCTGTCCTATTTACCAGGGGCTGGCATGGAGACTGCAAGGAACCCTACCACAGACAGACAAACACCTCTGGGTGCCAGCAGCAACCCTAAACACCTCAGAGGGAAAGCAAAGCCCCATCAAGGTCAGCAGGACCACAGCCAGGAAAGGCTTTGTGTGGGAGTTTCCCATGAAATGCCTTGGGCTGGCAGCTGATGGCCAGGTCTGCCCCATCTCTGGCCCCACAGCTGCATCCTCTCTCTGACCCCACGTGTAAACAAATGTTTCAGCAGTTCTTCCATCACAGGATGGTCCCAGACCAGGCAGCCCTGCTCTGGCAACCCAAGATGCCAACTGAAACAGTTTTCTTCAGTATCAGCACTCAAAGCTTTCCAGGTTTCCAGGGCTCTCTGCCATCTCAGTGCATGGAGCAGGTGATGTTTTCTAAGCAACTTTAATATGATAGCTGTTCTCTGAGGTTTGTGTCAGAGGGCTCTGCCACAGCACTGCCAGCACCTGCTTCCAATTAGTCCCAGATCAATTGCACCCAGACCAAAAGGCTGAAAGGTTTACAGCAGAAATATTTAAGGTTCCTCCCCTTCCAGGGTGTGCTTGATCCCAGCTCTGTACCTGTGATGAGGATGGGGTGATGCCAAATTTTCTGTGCCTGGAGTGGGTATCAGGACATTGTGGCCAAGGACTAAGGAGGGCAGGAGGAGCTCAGCCTGTCCCAGCCATCGCAGGAGCTCTGCAAATCTCTGACCCTCCCTGAGACTGTGGGAAAATGCCCCAGGTAACCCCCAATAACTTAAAGGTATATCTGATAAGAAAGGGAGTTGGTTTTTCTTTCCACTTTCTTGCTGTTTGGGAATTTTTTAAGGAAGAACAAAGTATATACTTAAAGGGGAAAGGATGTGGACAGCATCATTATTTTATTCCCACACCCCAAGCACTTTGCAGGAGGCCAAGAGGAAATTAGCACTGAACCAACTCCACAGCAAGAGGCTCCCCAGGGAGCTGGGAGGGGACACAGCCAGGACAGCTGAGCCCAAGTGACCCAGGGGATGTCCCAGCCCATGTGGCACCGTGCTCAGCAGGCAGAGCTGGGGAGGAGGAGGAGGAAGGGGGGACGTTTGCAGGGATGGTGTTTCTCTCCCCAAGTCACTGCTGCAGGTGATGCAGCCCTGCTGTCCTGGGGATGGCTGAGCACCTGCCTGCCGTGGGGAGTGGGGAGTGAATTCCTTGTTTGCTTTACCTGTTAAACTGCCTTTATCTCAACCCACGAGTTCTCTCACTTTTACCCTTCCAGTTTTCTCCTCCATCCTGACGTGGGGGAATGAGCAAACGGCTGTGTGGGGCTGAGCTGCCAGCTGGGATTACACCACAACAGCTGCTTCCACGTTCTCCTGCCTGCTGTCCACCCAGAAAGATTACAATGTACATTCATGTTAGCCATTTGATTTCTGCTTACACATTAAGTAATGACTACAAATTTGCCTTTCCTTGCCAAAGATGCCTGTTTATCAACCAGACGACAAATTGTGGCACAAAAGCATTTTGTTCAGAACTCTGTGCAGAACAACTGATGACAAAGTCAGTGATGTAGGAGCCCAAGGAAAACTGAAGCAGGAGATTAAATGCTTATCACCTGATTCCCGGTGGGGAAAGATTGTTCTCATCAGATAAAGATCAAGAGGAGGTGCTGTAGTTAAAAGTAGGTAAATAGGGAATGACACGGTAAAAATGCTGGTTCATCACTTGGGATGTGTGATGCTGCTGTTGTACTGTGCTATTTAAAACCACAAGCAGAGCAGTAGTGGGAATGAAGACTCAGGTCATGCTGACAGATGGAGCAGGGCTCTGGGAGAGCATGGGGGGTTCAGCCTTCTCCTCTGGCTGAGGGCATCTCTCTGCCCTGTCACCAGAGCTGCACTGCAGAGCTCTTGCCTGGCCACTGCTGTCCCCCCCCTTCCCACAGCACCTCCCCATGCAAATAGAGGGTATTTGGGTCAGCTGGGGAGAGGCTGAGACTCCAGCCTGTGCTGCTCACTGTCTGCACCCTCCTCACCCACCCACACTCCCACTGCTCCCAGCATCCCTCCTCCCAGTCTGAGCCACCGCCTCCAAAATCTTGCCAATGCCTCTGATTTTGCTTGCTTTGGTTTTTTTACATGTGTACGTGGTAACTGCAGCAGATCCCTACAGCAACCTGGCCATCTCCTTCCCTGAAGGTGCTGCTCATGTGCTTGGGAAACAGAGCTCGCCCTCAGCATCAGCTTTCTGCCTGTGGCCCCAGCCCTCCTCCCACAGTAAGTTTCTGTGTTTCCTAGACAAGGTTGAAAAGCAAAGCAAAAGGATTTTGGAGTGACTGCAAGGCAGTTTCTTAGATGTGTATCAGCATTAACTTCAGCCCCATCGCAGCAGCGGGCTGAGCTCTCAGAAGATCAAACCCAAAGCTGACCCTGAGCAGCTCCACTGAAATCTCTGAGAGCAGAGGCAGCACTTGCCTCTCTCTTTGCCACAGCTACTGGGCTTGTATCAGGACTCTGTTTGCTTCTCAAAAGCGTTGTTCCCTCAGCAGTCACATTCCTGTGCTCACATCCTAAATCACAGCTAGTGACTCCAGCATCTGGATCCCCAACTTTGAAGTTTCCCTTTCAAAGTCCTTTCATGTTCTGCATTTTGATGTGCCATGCTCAACTTCTCCCATTTTCCTTTATTTGAGCACTTCTGCTGATTGTGAATTGTATCAATCAGCTTACAAAGGAATTATAGCAAAGCTTTTCTCCACCATCGGTGTTATGTAGTTTATTAAACATATGTTTTGTTATTTGAGTGGCTTCAGAAGCAATGTCTAATAAACCCCCAGTTTTTCCTTTAGTTAACTGTAAAGTTAATGCCTTAAACCTCCAGGAGATACTCTTCCAAGAAGAAAACAAATCTGGGTTTAAACCAAGTAGTTCTAAAAGTTTATTCTAGCCAACTCAGGAGATCAATAGACACTTCTGTTTTATGTGCTTTAAGGGCTGAAATGTTTGCAACAGATGTAAGAAAAAATCACAGTTTTGTAGAGGGGGAAAAAACCTCAAGAGTTAAACAGCCACTTCCAAGCACATTTATCACTAGGCTGGTAGAAAAAAAGATTCAAAGTAGAAGTAGAACCATGGAAATTAATTATTTCCACAGCTATGTACATAAATATCTGAGCATGGCACATTTAATGAATGCATATGTGTTCTAAGATCAGAGATAATTTGTAAGAAAACCAATTTGGCTTCTCCTGCTTTATCATATGCACTAAAGACATTACCTAAGTAAAAATTATTCTTTAAATGTATTACTTTGACTCACCACTGATACCTGGTAATTATAACTTTAATAACACAATAATGTATTATAACAAAGGTTTTTAGCTGCTTTATACAATGCTTCAGTTTCGACAACAATGCCAAACCAAGCCTTTCTCTTCTACTCCAAATAATTCCTCCCTGCAACTCTTGTGGAGCATCCACGGCGAGTGACCCTGGCAAGTGATGGGGCACAGGGTCACCTGGCACTGGCACCCCCTTTTCTGCCAGCTGCACCCACGGCTGCCCAGTGCAAAGCAGAGTCCAGACACCTGGAAAAAAACATCTGGAAAAGAGATGTCTCCTTCCTGCTTTCTCCATGCTCTCCGTTGGGCAGTGCCGTGTGGAGCCGCCCGCAGTGACTGCAGCCATTTGTGTGACAGTTATATGCAGCTAATTATACTGGCTAATATTGCTTCTGCATTTCAGTAATTACTGTAATTGCTGGTGGGTGCTGCTAGTCACACTCGAGAGGTGATCTGCGAGAGGCTGCCTCTGAAGACACGGGTGACAACGCAGCTGAGACAGCAACTTTGGAGGGCACGCCCAGCTGCTCTGATCGCCGTTTGGAGAGCGTCTTCAAGCTTTTCTTACAAAACACAAAGCACAAAAACTGCACGTGCTCCTCCTTCTGCCTGGCCTGCCAGAGGAAACCCGGAGCTCCCTCCAAAAAGCCCTCAGGTGTCAAATTTGCAAGCCTTCCATGAAAACGCATCAATGCATTTCTGTACTGGCTTATGAGACTGAGGACAGGAGAGGGGGAAATTTCTTGGTTTGACTCTTTACTGTTTTCCACAGGCATGTGGTTAACCCTGGCTGACTCATGAACATGAAACATAACTACATTCTGGAAAAGTCATAGATCTGTGAATTTAAAACACCGTGCAACGTGCTGGCATGGGGAATGCCTGCCTCTGGCTACAGCCAGGAGGCTCTGCAGGGTTTTTGGTTTTCTCCACCAGCCCAAAATACTTAAATACTTCTGCTCCTCAACACACTGGGAATATGCCAGAGTTTAGCAGCTCTGGCAAATGGATTTGGTGCTGTGGGCAGAGGCAGCTTGGAGGCACAGACAGATGCAGCACAGTTGTGTCTGATAGCCCACTGACAGGGCACTGAAGCACACAGCCATGAAAGAAGGGAAATGCACTAGAATCTGATCAAAGAGAAACCCAAACCCATTTTTTTTTTTTTCAATGAGAAACTGAAGTTTGCTCCTGCTTTACTGGACAGTCACAGACAAGACACACATCAGTCTTGTGTCAGTAGTGGATCTGGACCAGAGTTGCAGGGATCATGCTACTCATAGATTTTGTTGTTTCTTATCCTTGGTTCTTGGCAATCTGTAAATCTCTGAGCTTCCAAGAGACTGGGCTGCCCACAGCTCGCCTTCAGCACCGCTGGAGCAATTGTTTCAGAACAAGATGCCAAAAAGAAAAAAAGCCCGGGAGTAGCAGCAATGCAGAAGGGTGATTTCTGTTGCTGCTGTTCTGAAGAAATGGCATAGAAGGCCCTGCCTGGGAAAACCCACTGCCTTCCCACCACCTGTCCCTTGCCCGTGGGTACAGCATGATGGCAGGGAGGTTCTGCTGCTACCCAAAACTCCACTGCTCAGGCGGGGAAGGCTCCCAAGGCTCGCTCAGGGTGCTGCAAAGCTGTTCCAAAGAGAGAGGGAGAAGGAGGAGCAGGCACCCACCCATGGGCTGGGAGAGCCGCTGCCGGAATACACCGGGGGAGGAAGCAGAGGCCGCGTGGAAAGGCAGAGCCGCCCAGCAGCACCTCGGATCGCCTCGGCTCGCCGTGTCCCATGTGCCGGCAGCAAGAGGGAGGGCAGGCAAGTGCACAGCCCGCTTCCCCTTGCACAGTGATTGCCGTGGAGAAGCGATTTAAAGCGGTTCGGAGAGGAGACAAACTTAATGCTGTTCAATTAATTACCTGCGAAGCCTCACTGCTGGCAGGAGGAATGATTTATGAATGTTTCAGTGAAACTCATTTTGATACAAACACGGCCAAGGATATTTAAGAGCTGGACTCTGCAGCCCAAGAGCTCCCGAATGAAACAGAGCAGCCTTTTTGTTTGCCCACGTTGTGAACAACACAGAATGCAAACGGCGCTAGCACTGACTGAGCAGGTTTTTTTTTTATTTTAAGCTAAAATTAGGATTTTATGTTGATTGATTGGCGCCGTCTCAGCTCAGCCTGTCAAGCTGATATCCACCAATTAAAAATGCAGCCGCTAACCTGGTCAGCATAAGCAACTCTGTAGCATGCTGTTAGCATTCCAGGTGAGCAAACAGGTAAGTACCAAATGCAAACAAACAAATTCCAGGCTGACTCATGGAAAACCTAATCTATTCCAACAGCAAAACCTGCTTGGGGTTCAGTTCCCTCTCTGCTTTGATGCTGATATCTTCTAACCAGTCTGTGTTTGCCGAGTGCCTCCTAGCTAAATAGCAGATTTTGTTTAGAAAAACTTTCCTGAGGCCCTTTTCCATAATTGCTGTCTATTTTCTCTGTAAAACCTCTGGAAGGACCTTTCTCTTCAATTCAAACACACTGCTTTTTAAGAGTACTGTTGTTCTTTGTTGTTTGTTTTTTTTTTAGGAGACAAAGAGTTGTGGTAAGCTTTGCATTGATCTTAATTTCTTCCTCCCCACCCTCCTAAAAACAGGATTTCTTTTTCCTTCCTAGATACTGCTCAGCTGGGACCCATTTCTGGGTTAGACTATTCTGATCTGTGGAAATAACAAGTGGGACAAAAAAAAAAAAAAAAAAAAAAAAAAAAAAAAAAAAAAAAAAAGAGTGAGAATACAACCAGCAGCCCGACAAATTTGGGTCACACAGAGAATCTGCTAATCCAACAGCTCAGCGAGCAGAGAGACAAACCCAAACTCCCTTGGCGGCGACTCCATGGCTACCTCGGTTTAGGATTAGCTGAGCTCCAGGCTGCTCCGGGGCTTTATACCTGCAGCATCGCACATCTTAAAACATCGCTGTAACACTGTCACCGGAAGGCAGACTGCGCTCCGAGATGCGTCTGTCACCAGCACCGTCGGCTAACGCGGGGCTCCAGCCGCCCTGCCTGCGGGTACCGCTGCGGGACCGGCCCCATCGCCAGCCGGGGGAGCAGGGGCCGGGGGGCCGCAGGCGGGCAGAGCCCAGGCTGGGGATCGAGAGAAGGAAGGGGGGACATGGATCGCCTGTGGGCCGGCCCCGATGCCCAGGCTGGCACCCCGCCATCCGCTGCGGAGCCGGGGTGCCCTGCGCAGGCTGCGGCCCGAAGGGTGCAGCCCCTTCCCCGAGGCGATTCCCGGGGGCGCATCCTCGCAGCTGCGGCCCCTCCTCAGAGCGCATCTCTCCGGCCCCATGAGCCCCCCTGGGGGCGATCTCCGTGCTACCGGGGGGAATATCCAGCCCGATAAGCCCCCAGGGCGAGGGGGCCGCAAGCCCTGCGCCCCTCAGGGGAGCACCCCGCGGGCTGNGCCCCGGCCCCGCGCAGGGCAGGGCAGGGCAGGGCAGGGCAGGGGGTGTCTGCCGGGAGATCCCCGGGCACGGCCGAGCCCCGGCTCCCGCCGGTTCTTTCCTCTCGCCGAAAACGCGGCCCCGGCGCGCATCCTTCCGTCGGGAGTGAGTGGGGCTGCCGCCGGCCTCCGTCCCACATCTGCTCACTGGAGCGGGGAGATCCGGGCGGCAAAGAGCGGTGGGGAGACGCGCAGGGAAGGAGGGAGGGGTCGGGAGTGCTGCTGCCGGGCCCCCGCCGTCCGTCAGCCCCGGCAGCAGCAGCAGCAGCAGCAGCAGCAGCAGCAGCAGCAGCAGCAGCAGCAGCCGCCCGGCGCCGGCGGAGCCCCGTGTGCCCCCGATGGCACCCCCGGGACACGGGAGGCTGCAGGGGCGCTGGGATGGGGCGGTGGTGCGGGCCTGGGTGCTCTGCCCTGCTCCAGGGAAAGTACAGAAGTACAGGGGAAGGAGCTGCTGCAGATTCACCCTTTAATGCCAAGCGTTTAACGTGGAGGTTACGGAGCTATGGAATTGTTGGCTGGAAGCGACCTCTGGAGGTCTCCAGCCCAAAGGCCCCGTCGGAGCGGGACCCGCGGACAGCAGGTTACATCAGCCACAGCGCGTCCGAAAACCTCCAGGGCTCAGAACTCCCCTTCCTCCCTAGGGATGACCAATGGCCCTGCCGTCGCGCTGCCTTGGCAAGAAGATTCTCCTGGGCTCATCTGTCCCTCCCACTGACCCGTTAGCCCCTCCCCGGCTGTGTTGGCTCTGTCAGGTTAATAACTGCCCTTGAGCAGCTATAAACTACCCTTAGATTTGCCCTCAGCCGCCTCCTCGCTCAAGCAAACAAGTTACCCCTTGTGCACCGGGCGCTGGACCCTCTTCTTCTCTATGGCTCTTTGGAACGGGGGCAGGGAATTGTTAGTAACAGGGTAAACATCTTCTTTGCGATATTTATAGGTTGTTTTGCTGCAGAAAAGGGGATGAGGGTGCCTCCTATTTTTAGGAGGTATTCCTGAGGCTTTATTGGGGACTGAGAGCCTGAAGAAGTGTCCGGGTCATCGTAGTCCCCTGTCACCTCGCAGCAGCTGGTACGCACTGCTGTTCGCGGCTGCTCCAGCCGAGTGTCAGCACTGCCTTGGGTCCAGAAAGCCCTTGTTTGTTGTCCTTGGTGGAAACATTACCTGAAAAGACAGTAGGGAGACCATGATGGGGCGGGGGGAGGCGGTCCTGTCCTCTGTAGAAGCGCCTGGGTGGAAGGATGCGGTGGGGTAACGGGGAGAGGGGTGCCGTGTTTCTGACTTTTGTCTGTGGCCACAGAGCAAACTGCAGGCTCCACAGTGCCTTGCCCTGTGGGGGCAAGATCTTTCAAACCCACCCTGAGCGCGTTTCTGTGAGTTTGTGCGGTTGGGCACGCTCGTGTCATCGGAGCTACAGACGCTTCTGTGCCGTGTAAATCTTTGCTACTGCGGCAGCAAAGAGGAGTAACAAGGGTCCCAGATGCTGAGAAGCAATGCTGGAGAAGATGCACTTCATCTTCTACCCTTGGCCGTCTGTACATCCACAATACTGCCTCTCTCCCTGTCTATTACAAAGAGGAATTCAGGATTACAGTCCCGTTCTTGTCAAACTAAAGGAAAGTAGCAGGACAGCGTTTGTACCTTCCCCGTCTGGTTCCCAATAACCTCTCCGTGTGCAATTTGCATTTCAATGGCTTTCCAAGCCTCCGGTAATTGTTGGGGGAGGAGGCGGGTAAAAAAGGCTATTATTATATTAGCGTTGGATCAGCTTTAGCAAGCCTGAAGGCATGAGAGAGCATCGTGCAGCTGATGCAACCCGTGACAGTACATTGTTTGCCGTGCCGTGTGAGCCCGGGGTGCGCACCGATGGATGCCTGCGAGTTGATTCATAATTACAAAGAGATGTATGAATGCAGCTCTGAATGGGCAGGGAGGCAGCAGCGCTCCGAAGCTGGAAGGGAAACGGGGCGGTACAGACCAGGAATTCATCTTGGAATCGTGCGTCTGGCTAAACCCGCTGGCATCCAAGGCTGCCATCCCTGTCTGGTCTTGCCCAGCTGGAGCTGGGGCCTTGTGCAGCAGGCACAAGTTGTGGCTTTAAGGAGGACCGAGCCCAAGGCAGCTGGAAAAGGCTGGGCCCCGGCCAGCAAGTGACTCAGCATCGCCTGACCTGTGCCCGGGAGCCGAGGCTATTCTTGGTTCGGGCTGTGTTTAAGGCAGCTGAGCTTAAATGCTTCCAAATTGCGCCACAGAGGATGTGTTGTGAGGCTGGAGCCTCGCACACAGCAGGTTGTGATCCCCGTCGGATCAGATCGCTCCGAGCTCCGCGGAGATGTGACTTTCCGTTTCCTTCTCCTGAGCTAGATTAAAGCTGTAATCTTTAAACAGTCATCAGAGAAACGCTCAGTGGAAAAACAGACTCGCTTGCCGTTGTATTTTAACAGGTGTCATGCTCAACTCTTCTTGCTGCCATTGAAAATCTGCTCCCTGGGCTAAGCAGACTTTTTTTTTTCTAACTGAGCAAAAATATGGGAAGGGGAAATAATGACTGGGAAAGGTAATACTGGATCACACAAAATTCTGAATCTTTTTCTTCCCAAATCTATTCAAATAATTTAGCAGGCTCAGAACCTGTAACCCGTTAGCTCTCAGAGCCCCTCACAGGCACTAATCAATTACCCTCGGTAAGTGACAGACCCAGAGAAAGCACCAATTTAGCTCCTCCTGAAGTGCTGCTGTTTTAAAAGCAGAACGAGCTGTCATGTAGCAACGCACAGCCTTGCCACACAGTTATCTGGCATGGAAGACGAAAATACACAATTTAAAGCGAGTAATTTCAAGGGCTGAACTACGTTTTGACCTTAGTCTATCTCCTGCCTTAGGTATTCTTTTATGGCAGCGTTTTCAAATACAACAATTGGTTTTTAAGTAAAAAAAAATAAAAAATGCCAATTTAGGGGGAGCTTTTAAATTCTTTAATGAAGCTGGAATGCATTCGGCCAAATTTTCTAGATGCCTTGTTTTCTAAAGTCTTGATTAAAGTTATGATGGGAAAAGGGAAGGGAAGGGAAGGGAAGAGAAGAGAAGAGAAGAGAAGAGAAGAGAAGAGAAGAGAAGAGAAGAGAAGAGAAGAGAAGAGANGGAAGGGAAGGGAAGGGAAGGGAAGGGAAGGGAAGAGAAGAGAAGAGAAGAGAAGAGAAGAGAAGAGAAGAGAAGAGAAGAGAAGAGAAGAGAAGAGAAGAGAAGAGAAGAGAAGGACAAGCAGTAGTAGGAGATGGGAGCTCCAAGCAGCCGAGCCTGCACTACCCAGCACCCCAGGGTATTCCCGGGCTCTCCAGCCCCAGCTGCATCACCGTGCAGAAGGAAGGAGAAGGTTTTCCTGAGCCGTGGGCTGGCGGGTCGCCACGCAGCCGGCTCTGGTCCTGTGCCAGAGCTGACATCCAGCAGACTTTTCTCCTCCGGTGCCAGCAGCTGAGCGGGAGGAAGCGGCTCGGGGGCTTCGGGACCCGCTTCACCCAGCCTGCGGCGTTCAGCTCAGTAGAGCTCCCTGTAAACAGCCTTACCTGCTCCTCACTGCCTGCCGAGTGTTGCTCTACTCGGTGTAACCCTCATCCCAGAGAGCCTCCGGTCTGTTTCCTTGCAGAACCGATGCGTTGGGGAACATTTGTACAAGGTAATTTTAAGTCTGTCAGCTCTCTGCCAACACTAGCTGTCTAGACTACTGCTGTAATCAAAGGTGAGAGGTAGGTTCCTAATTACAGTTAATCACACCCTAAAAGATCCCTTGTCTGTATGGAGAGCACGGGCACCTTACATAGGTGATTAAAATGGGTTTGACTGTTCCCTGTTGTGTGCTGGGTCTGCCAGGCGGCTGCAAACAAATGCCTCACCTTGTGTAAATCAAATGCCTCAGCCGCACTCTTAAAGGAGAAATGTTAGTAGTACTCAGATGGAAATTAAGTAGAGAGTGCATTTTTTTTGGCCAGTCCCCTGGGAACACCTGCCAAGCATTTCCTCTCATTTCAAACCTGGTTGTTCCTGCTGAAAAAGTCTGGTGGAGATTCAAGTCTGGGTCAAGGTGAGTGCCTGGCTCTTCATCAGCTGTCTGTGCCATTTAAAAGGGAAAGAGGAAAGGCAGGCAGGCAGCAGACTGGGTGTGAGGAGTGGTGTGCTCCTGCAGGAATGAGAACAGGACTGCTTGGCTATGGTTTATGTACCAATGAAATGCACCTGCAGGCACCCAAGCATCCGTGCGCAGGTTTAGAAGAAAAACGTTGAAACATAAGTTAAACAGGGGGAATTAATTATTCTGGCCTCATTCACTGCAGGATGACAGCCAATTGGTTAAACCAAGGGGTTTGTGCACCTGTCTGAAGCTGGAGTGAGCAGCACAAGCCGTGCTCCCTGTGTGAAAGGTTTCTGAGAGTGACTAAAGCTGTTGCCTGGACAGGCTCAAGCATCAGTGATGGGGACTTCAGCATCAGGCTGACCAGGCTCTCCCCTTCTTTGGGAGCATGACTGGGGCTCACAGGGTGCCAAACAGGAGCTGGCATGGCCAGGCTGCTCCTCTCCCACTTCCCAGCACTGTGTCTGGGAGCACTCTGCTCCAGGGCCAGGCACTGCTGGCTTTTGTCAGAATAACTGTGACCCTCAATGGAAGGATGCTGGGCCTTCCTTTGGGGTCAATTCACATCTCTTGCAAATCCCTTAGCAACTCATATTTATTCCTGAAAAGCAGACAAACCTGGTATTTTCTGTGGGTTGGTTTCTTTTTGTTTGGGGGAGTTTTGTTTGTTGTTGTTGTTGTTTGTGGGTTTGGTTTTTTTTTTTTAGGTTCCACCAGGGACAGAAATTGTTGGCTGAGAATCTGAGGCCTGAACCCAAAAAAAACCCCAAAACACCCCAACATATCTCAAGAAGCAATGTAACTGCTCTGGCCAAGGTTTTTGTTATTTCTTAGCCCACTCCAGAAGTCTGCAGAATCCAAAAGGGGCTACAGAGTGTAAGGTGACGTTCAGTGTGTCAATGAACAGCTGTAAAAAAGCTTTTCTGCCTTTCCCAGCAGTTAATAACCTCATTGCACAGAACTTAGTTTTTCAGAAAGACCTCATGTGATTTTTGGCTGACTGAGGTGAGGACTGGTGAGGAATGTTCATAGTTACAAACGGGGAGTTTTTTGGGTTTTTTTTTTATGGGAAAAACCCCAAAACCCTTAGATAAACAAGCTTGCTTTACCAAAATCTTTGTTCCTGTTGCTGAGAGTGTGCAAGTGCATAGAGGAGCCTTATTTGGTCTGAGGAGTGTGGAAATTGGAGTGCAGAACAGGTAATGTCAGGGCAGTTGAGGTGTCTGTGTGGGATTTTTCCCTCAGACTGGCCAGGGGTGATTTATGTGCCTGGGTTGGCATAATGGCAACGAGCAGGTACAACTCAGGGCTGACACTACTTGGGAGGAAAGTGTGTTTATTGCCAAATTCTGGATGCTGCAGAAGAGAGATGAGTCTGTCTTCTTGGCTCCTAAACCTAAGGGAGACTTATCACAGCTAAATTATACATGTCCCTTGGGAAGGCTTTTGAGGCCAAAACCACTAAAAACCCCAGACTCTTTCATCTCAATACAGTCCTAGGAAATCACCAAAGTCTCAATCTAATATGCACTCTCCCTTGGACAATGTTGTCCCTGTTTTGTAGATGAGTGTTTGCTTGTTTACTCATCCTTCTACCTGCAATGGAAAAGCTCCATTGAGTAAAATAAAAGTTATGTACAAAAAAAGGAAACTCGCATTTTATTCTGAAATTATTGCATGCGGGTTGTTTGTTTGGGTTTTCTTTAACTGCACCACAAAATTTTGTCATTG
Source organism: Rhadina sibilatrix (assembly GCA_013400275.1). Taxonomy (NCBI): domain Eukaryota; kingdom Metazoa; phylum Chordata; class Aves; order Passeriformes; family Phylloscopidae; genus Rhadina; species Rhadina sibilatrix. Next base: position 105,597 of record VWYO01019714.1, on the reverse strand, counting down.
GGCAGTAATTTTATATCAAATATTGTTACAGGTTCAAAGTCCTATTGAAAAGGTTCTTTCTCTGTGAATCTTCTGTAAATGAGAGGGAGTTAAGAACCTGAAGTGCTGGAGAGGGAAGATTCTTCCCCAAATGCAGAGATGTTCCCTTGCTGGGACCATTCCTGACCACAGGTTGGTGATCTCTACCATGTTAGCTGGATAGATATGAATTTGATACTTTTAATGTAGTATTATGGGGATAATTTTCTTTTTTATCAAACTCTGGGGATAAATATTAAGTGCTGTTTAAAACTTAAACAGCTGTGACTTAAAACTAGGAAAAATTGATAAAACTCAGGCCATTTTCCCACGGCTTCTGTTGTGCTTGGAATGGTCTCCACCCTATGGAGTCTGTGACCTGACCCCTGCTCGTGGCCCTCCTGATGACAGCAGTGTTAGGGGTTACTCAGCCTACTCTTGAAGGAGCTTATCTGCTGACAAACCCAGTTGTTTCTACTGCTCATGTCATAGAGACGTTCTCCAGGTGCAGCAGAACTCCAGGGCTAGCAAAAAGCAGAGCTGGTGGGTGTTTCACTGTTGACTTAATGAACAGAGAAAAATCTGACACTATTTTGACATGTGCCTGAAGTGCTGCTGTCTTACACTCGCGTGCCTTTGAATTTCCTTCCTGTCTTCATTTTAACTCTTTTCCCTCTTACTGTTGCTGTATCATAACACTTCCCTTCTCCCTTTCCCTCCCCCTATATTCTTTAACATCTTCATGATTTGGGGAGGTGGGGGAAATTAGCAGCCTTGTTGCACCCTGTCCTGGTCTGCATCCAAGCAGGATGTGTGCAGCAGTAACAAATCAGCTGAGATGCAAAAAGCCAATGCTCTGCAGCAGAGTGGGCTGACAACTCAGGCAGCTCTCCAGCTGCTGGGAGGTGATTGCAAAGTATAAATAAACCCTGCCCGTAGTGGAGAAGAGAGTCAACTCCTCACCAGCACCAGCCTTGGCATAAAACACGTGAGTGCACAGCTGTATTGGTGCCTAAATCAATGCCACTGAAGTTTTGTCCTCTGCTTGTCAGTCCAGGTGCTCTGGGCAGGCGTAGAAGGGAATGGTGCTAAACATCTGACAGTCAAAACAGGCTCTTATTGCTGGAATCATAATAATATAACAAGCAGCTTTCATGCCCAGACAGAATTCCCAGTGGTGTCAAAGGTTTTATTTCCACTGAGGAATTGGTAAGCGCTGTGGATTTTGGAATATTATCAACATTAAAACAACAGTCTGGACTGTGTTTTCCCTGCTGTTGTCATGTGAAACACTTAGGGGTGACTGTAAGTGTAAGTCTCTGGTACTATTTCATTTTGTTCATTTGATGGCAGAATAGCTGTCTGCTCTGTTAATTGATTTCTCCTGCTGTGCTTGGTCTTTCACACAACACTGGGGGAAAAAAAAAAGGTCTTCAAGAGTGAGACAATGTAGCACAAACCCAGAAAAGTTGTTAGAGGGACCCAGGGGAGGCAAGAGGTTTGGAAAGCTGGATTTATTTTTTAAAAATGGTTTTCCCGTAGAACACAAGGACGTGTGTCACTGCAGAGCAGCTGAATGGAGCTTGCCTGACCTGCAAACTGGAAACCCATTATGAAATTCTGTGATAATTCACTATAAACAGGTTCCTAAGTGATGGGGAAGCTGTTTCTCTCCCATTCAAAGCTGCCACACCTTTTTACCACTGGGATGAGATTTGTGCTGTCTCCTGCAGCCCCACTCAGGGCTCCTTGGGCTGGATTCATTCCTGCTGTGGTCAGGCTGTGAGCAGTTCCTCACAGGTGAATAGCGCTGATGGTAATTAAGTTTTCATTCCCGCATCCTGAGCCAACTGCAGAAGTGTAAATATTGTTACTGCTGTTTTACAGGTGAGGGGAAGACGTGTGGGGAGGAATGTGATTAGTCTGGAGAGCTCAGCCCCGTGCTCTCGCTGTGAACTGAGCAGCTTGCACTGAGGGGGAGACCTGAGAGAGGCTGCAGAAAAAGACCCCCGTGTTCTTGCTGCTCTGTGAGAGGCTGAGGGCCCCAAAAAGCATAGAATGATTTGGGTTGGAAGGTACCTTTTAAAGGTCAGCCAGTCCAAACATCAGGTTGTTCAGAGCCCCGTCTGACCTGACCTTGCACGTTTCCAGGGATGGGGCATTTCCCACCTCTCTGGGCAACCTGTGCCAGTGTTTCACCACCCTCATTGTAAAAAAAAACCTTTCCTTGCATCTAGTCAAAGTCAACTCTTTTAGTTAAAACCATTACCCCCTCACAACAGCCCCAGGTAAAATGTTTGTCTCCATCTTTCCCGTAGCCCCTTTAGGTACTGGAAGGTGTTTAAAGGTCTCCCTGGATCCTTCTCCCTCTGGTCACCTTCATGGCCCTCCTCTGGTCCTGTTCCAGCAGGTCCATGTCCTTCCTGTGCTGAGGACCCCAGAGCTGGACAGAGTGCTTCAGGTGCCACTCTCTTGGCTCCCTGGAGAACACCACCAGCTTTGATTCTTTAAGCTGTTGCATGTCAAACGTTGTGGGCAGTGCACCAGAGCCCAGGCTGGTGGGGCTCTCACTATGCTCTTCCCAGCTGTTAGACCCAACTCTCACCACAATTCTTTCCATCTCTCCATGGCCCAGGACAGTGCTTGGCCCCTTGCTGCTGGTTGCATGAAATGGTCTGTGTGCCTGGCGTGTTTATGTGTGTAGTGACTCCTTGGGAAAGCTCAGTGCTCTGAGCCTACTGTCTTCCAGATGCAACGTCTGCCATGCCTACTCCTCCCGTCCCTGGTGGGAGTGTTTGCTACATCAAAGCCCAGTTTGTGCTGTGAGGGGAGGATTTCTCTGGTATATTTACACTTGTAAAGGAAGATTCCCCCTCCCTTGTAAGTATTATGGCACTTCTGTTGCTTCTGTGCTGGCCCATCTGTGCACCATTTTCACTTGTACTGACTCATGTTCACAGAGTATAGGAGCTGTCTGTAAGTGTTTTAGTTTCTTGGTTAGAGTGAGCCCATTTTGCTTTCCTGGTTAGCTCAGGGGCAGATGTGTGCTGGGGTTTCTTTTTCCTAATGACGCCTCTGGACTCTGTTGCGTTGGTAAAAATATTAATGAGGTAATTTTCACTTTTCCATTCAGATTTTTCAGGACTTCCTGTGTTTCTAGGGTTTGTTCTCTGCAGCCAGATGTGCTTTCTGCCTGCTCTCTGCATGGCCAGAAATCACTGGGTGTGCACCCCCTCTGAAAGTGTGTAACAGCATCTTTAGCCTGTCATAGGGTTTCAACTTCAGATATTCCTGAAGAAGGAAACTTTAGGTTGTTCATGCAGGTTGCATTTAGCCCCTTTGCACTGTGCTGTGCTTTTCAGAGTAGACAGAATCTATTTACTGAACTGCTTTTGAACATTTTGACTTGACTTTGCTGCTCCACGTGCACCCAGGTTTATCTCCACTGCCTACAGGTCAGACTTGGCTCTGTGGCCAGGCTCATCACAGGCTCTTTTCAGTAGCTGCTTCTCCAGTGTTCACTGTGTCCTGCTCAGCTTGAACTGCCTCCAGCTCTCTTCTGGCCTGGTGCCTTCAAAGAACCTGCAAAAAGGGCAGGTTTGCAGTGGAAGCTCTACCAGGCCCTGTAGCTGCAGAAGTGTCCTTGGTCTCTGCTGGATTCTGTGTGTGTGTGTCCCCTCACTGCTGTGTCTGGCACAGTGGGACACAAAACTTGCTCAGCACTGAGGGTAGTCAGAGTTAAATATATATGTGTGTGTGTGTGTATACATACCTATACATGTTTATATATATCTAAATCTGAGGCTGAAAACAGCCAAATTGTGATCCTTCTCTCCCCCTGACAATATGAGGAGAAGTGTTTCACAGCATTCAAGTCTGCCAGTATTTCAAGGTGCTGCTTTTAGAAGCATGGAGTGGTGAGAACATTTCAGTAAATTACAAAAAGACCCTTTTAACAGGGGCAAAAGAGAGTCTTTTTCCTTAAATATGTTCTTGGGAGAGACACAAGCCATTTCAGCCAAAATGAAAGAGTTTAGCCTGAGGCTGAATCCAGCTGGAGAAAATTTCAGCCTAAACAATTAATTATAGATGAAGTTATGAGCAACCAAAACTGGAGTTTATACAACAGTCACGTGTAATTACAGCAGCACTTTCAACTCTGGAACACTGGCACTGGTGTCAGTGCAGGTTCTTGGGTGGCTCTCTCAGGAAGGACTGGCAGAGCTGTAAAACTCTGGCTTGCTTTTTTGAGGGAGCAAACATTTCACATCAGAAATAATCCTCTGCTGAAAGATGAATTAACTGGTGGCTTTCAGAGCAGTGTCTTGTCTGTATTTGGAGTTTACCCAGGGCCAGGTTTAACCAGGCTATTATGTTCCTGTTGCATGTGGGAGGGTGTAATGAAGAGAGAGTCTCCTATGACAGGGAACAGCTCAGGCATGAGGAACTGGGATAGCAGAGATTAATGGGGCTGCATCCTGCTGGCTGTATCCCCATCTGAGCAAGGCTTTCCTGGGAAATCAGAAGGTAACCTCCTGGTGATGGAGGTTGTCTGTGGTAAAAGAAGCTCCTTGCTTAGCAGGGAGAACACATCCAGAGTGCAAGTGTGGCCTGAATGAATGATTCCTCATGGAGATGCTAGTGCCACACACAAACACGTTTTAGAAGCTTGTGCACGAGGAAATATTCTTCACTCTGGCTGCTAAACTGAGCTGCTTGTGAACCCTTTCAGCAGTGGAGGTAGTGCTGACAAATAGTCATCTTTGGTGCTGAAAGGAGCGCAGGTGAGAGGAAATTCTGTGGGAGGAGATCCTGCTCTGAATTCCTCGTGGAAACCATAATTATGTGATTCAGTGTAGAAAGGTATTATGAGGGTTTCCAGTGAAAGCTATGAGAAACACTTAGGGAAGCAGCCTACAGATGAGGCTGCTCATTCAGACCTTATCTATTCATGTGGGAGCGTGGAAATCTTAGCACTCTGCCTTATCTCCTCTCCCCCGGGAGATCAGCGTAGAGAGAGTCTGACCTCTCGCTTACCGTTTCAAATCAAACCTGGTGTAATAGTGGCTTTGGCCATGCTGTGCCTCAGTCACTTAAGGAAATAATCTTTTTTTTTCCCCTGCCCTTCTGGGCAGAAATATGTCCTGCCCAAACACCACTCAAGGTGATACCTGGAAGATAGCTGTAACTGGGAAGAGCTGTGGCAGAAACATCCTCCCTTTACTCCCTGCGGGCTTTCCCTGCAGGTGCAGGGCTCGGGATGTTCGAGGCAGTGGAAGTTTGTCTCTCTCACTGGGGCAGTTTCTGTGTTGTTTATGAAGAAGAGGATCCCTGTTTTCCCTTGCTCCCGGGCTCCTACAGTTCCCTGCGGGTTTAAATTAACTTTGATTCAATGTTTATTAAAAGCAGGCAGCGCGAGGAGAGTCTCAGATCTGGAATGGATGTTCTCCAAAAACAAGGGCACCTCGGTGCCAGCACAGGGTTATCCATACAAACAGCTCTCAGCCAGAGCCAGCCGGAATCTGTTTTGCTTTCTCACACTTGGAGCTGGTATATTTTAAAGGATATCAAGCAGCAAATGCGGCAAAGGGGAAAAATTGTTACAGAATGTATTTGGCAGAAACCCAGCGAAGATAAAATACCATACGTTCTGTGCAATGAGCTCCTACATAAATGATTCATTCACTAGAACACAGCTGGGGTCAATGCCTTCTATTTGAATAGCCCAAAGTTATGCAAATATTTTATGTGGATTTTCTAAAAAAAAAAAAACAAAAAGGGGGGGGGTGGGGAGAAAGACAATATATAATGTTCCAATAAAAAAGCTCTTTATCTAAGTAACTTTTAAGAATCAAAATCCCCCAAGAACAGTGCCACTATGTTATATACATATGTACAGCAGCGAATGACAAGATATGCCCCAGAGATGCAAACTCTGAAAAGATTGCTTGTTTTCCTTTGTTTTGCCAGCCAAGTCTGTGTTACAAATCGTGTGTTGTGGAGATCACGCTATTTCAAAATATCAAATTGCTAATTAAAGGAACTACTCAAGGAAACTTTCCAGTAGAACAATATATGCTGTGGGATAATAGTAGTCACTATTTCTTTAATGAGTTTCTTGCCTAACCAGAATTTCTTACAATACATTCAGTGCAGCCATTCAGTTAGATTATTATGAATCACATGTGTATTATTTCTGATTTGGTATTAACATAAAAACTTCTGATGAACCATAGTACTACAAAAACAGGTCTAGTGTATAGGATGGCAATAGCATTCCTGCTGATAGAGGACTGGAAATGAAGGTCCTTATGCAACAATACAATTTAATGTGTTCGTTTCGAAACCTCATTTGCCAAGGTGCTGTGAAACTCCAGGTCTAAGTGAAGCCAAGAAGGGCAGGGAGTCTCTGGGTGGTTATGGGTATGTCAATGCACAGCTTGAGCATTGCTCTGCAGTGCAGCATTGCTTTCTGTGGGATCTGAATCAGCAAAAGGTCATGGGAGGGGGAAACCTCTCTTGGTGGTGTTCTCGTAACACAGTTGGTTGAGAGAGCAACTTGAGATCTTCTTAAACACTTACATTTTGCTGTAGTGAAGTAATTTAGCAATGTCTTCCAAGGAGAGAGAGTGTGTACCAGACCTGTGAAGTGATGCAGGTAGATCAAGTCAAGGAAAGAATAGTTTAGTTGTGTAGCAGAGATAAGAGCAGAGAACATAAGATACCTCTTAAATCCCTTCTTCCCCATTGTGTGAGAGTATGGTGGTGAAAATACTCCTTTCAGGTTCTGAATACAAGTTGACATAATGAGGTGAATTTCCAAAAATATTCCAGGAAGGTGGATAGCTTTTTCAGTGGCTTGTTGGTGGTATCTAGGTGCCTCATTTGGTATTCTTGAAAATCCTTCCTGCCTTCTGAAGAGCTTCTCTAGTGTCTATTTTATTTTCTCTGGTGAACAAGAATGGCTCCTTGATCTTGTGTCTTGCATTTGCAAATAGCCATTCTTTGTATTCCACTCAGATGGAGAGAGCAAACAACTATTTAAAGCAAGGAATGCAAGAGCTTGCAAAGTATAAAAGCAAAGTAAAAAAGTATATAAAAGTATAAAAGGAGCTTTTCCTCCTCATGTGTTTGGAGAGGTTACCAGGCATCACATAGGTAGTCCTTGGTTTGATCTGTAATATCTGACCACAAAACCACATTCCACCTGTGGAATGATTGTTCCCCATCTGTCTTAAAGATCTCTCTTGTAGCCTCTGAATGATTTAGCCTTTTCTTTATCATCAGATGAAATGATAATGGTCATGTTGGGATAATGGCTTTGGATGGTTCTTCCACAGCAGGTCCTCAGCCTAACACTGGTTTCCATGACTTTTCACTCATTGGAGCCAGGCCTGGCTCTAGTGTGTGACAGGCAAGCCAAAATCTCACTCTGCCCCAAACACTTCCAAAGTGTGGGTTGGATGTAGATTCTCTCCACGGAGCAAATCATTAGTCAATGTTTGAAGAAGCAAATAAATGTTGATGGTGGGGCTCCTCCATCACAGAAGACAAATCAAGGAAGAAAGATGGAAAGGATCAAAGAGCAGTATACCTGTCTGCCCTCCTTGGAGCCATCTTTAGTTGGCTTCTCTCCTCTCAGTCTGGAAGGCAAAGTAATGGATCTGAGAGTTACTGGGAAGTTATCTGAGAAGCTGTTGACATCTGGATGGTGGAAAGTGTAGAGACAAGAACTTGGTGAAGGGCAGCAAGGGACCACAGTGTCCCTCACCACTGACCATGGACTCCCTTGTTTTCCTTTGTTTGGTGATGGTTATTCCTGCACCTCCTCAGATGCTCTCCCCTTTCCTGCCTTCCGGAGCACTGCTCTTTGCATCTCAGTGGATTCATTCTCCTCCTTATCTAATTTTAATTAAAGCTCCTATCTCCCCCCCACCACATAATCAACTGAAGAAAAATGAGCTGGTAAGTCATTGTTTTTACCACTTTGGCAGCAAACAAATGTTATGTCTGGCATGCTCGGCACCAAGTCAGAAAATGAATCAGCAGCTGTTGTGACAGAAGCTTCTTCCTGAATGGGGAAACAGAGAAAGAAAGAAAGAAAGAGAGCAGGCCAGGGGGAGGTTTCTGCAGTGGGCACTGCCAGCCCCCCATCAGCGTGGGGAATGTCTTTGCCCTTCCCTGGGGAAGGTGAGCAGGCTGCTGGAGAGCCCCCCCTCACCCCTGGGGGGTCAGGGGCTGGTTTGTGACTGGTGCTGGGTGGGCTCTGCCTGGGAAAGGAGCAATGGGGTGGGATGGGGTGGTTGAGGGAGAGCAAGAGTCACCCAAATCTTTGCAGGCCTTCCTCAAAGCCCCACTTCAGCCAGGCAGGCAGTGTGAGTTCATACAGAACAAGAAACACCTCCCTGTCCCTGCATGGCACTGTGGCATGGGGAGTTTTGTGCCCATCCATGGGAAAAGGATGGATTATTTCTTTGTGTCTGGATGGACTTGGATCACGTTGAATTGTTTTAAGCAACAGCCTTGCATGCATTATACACAGCATGCTGTGACCTGCAAGGTCTTGGAAGAGAGAGTGGTTTATGGTACCCCTGATCACCTTCATCCTTTTATTTTACCTGTTGGTTAACTTGTCATAAGGGCTGAATTTGCCCTGTGACCTTTGGTATCTGCTGATTCTTAAACATTTGGGGGCACATGAAAAATGCTTTTGACTAATATTACAGCCTTGTTAATATATTGCAAACTGTCTCTACAGGAGCAGCATCAAAGTTTTATCTGCTAAATAAATATTGCCAGGCTAAGCTAATACACAGAGTGGGTCTGGAAAAATTACCACCGTGAAGCAGGCACGGGGTCCAGCTGGAGAACTCTACTGTTCAGCTGGATGATGATCAACACTGGAGCTACAACAGGTTTGTCTGAGGCAGAGAACCAGCCTCTCTTTTCCTTTCCTTGGAAAAGGCAGCTTTTTGCTAGGGCAGTTTTAAAGGCAGGAACAGGCAACTGAGCCAGCTGAGCTGGTGACTGCAACAGGCATCAGTAAAGTCCAAAGGGACAGTGTGTGGTTGCTAATCAGGGCAGAGGTTGGCCTGGGTTTCTGGAGACAATTGTCACACTATTTATAGCCTCTTTCATGCCAAACAGACAAGCAATATGTTTGTGCTTTTCCTGTACGTATAAATCCCCTCCTCACCTCTGAAAAATATGCCCACCCTGTCACATAGGTCAGAGCAGGGGTTTCTTCTGTGACACAGCTGGAGGGACTCTCTCTACCTCTGGTTTCCCTTTGCTGAGTGTGCAGTGTTGCTCACAGTGCAGGACCATGCCAGAAACCCCTCCTGCTTTGGGTTGGGTTGGTTCAGGTGGGATGGGCTGTTTTTATGTTAATATGACAGAGTGCAGTGATTATGAGAAGAATAAAGCTGTGGGTCAGGTCTGTCTGACGTTTTGTGTATCCACTGACAATGTTTTTGGTGAAGCTGTGTGCTCCAAGTTTCCCTTTCAGCTCCCTTTCCACCAGTGCTAGCTCCCTCATTCTGACCCAATGAGCCACTGGCTTGTCTGCATCATAAAAAACCTGAAGTCCAGTGAAAACACCAGGCACAAAGCACCCACAGCTGCTCTTGGGCACCCAGAGAGAGGAGGAGAATGTGGTACTGACAGTCTGGCCCACCACAGCCACAGAAAGGTGTTTTTACAGAGATTTGTTATTCACTGATGGAAGTGCTGATGCAACAGTCACAGCCCCAGACGTGCCAGGGCTTTGAGCCCTCAGTTACCCAGTTCCTGTAGGAAAAGAACTTGAGGAACATTGCTCTAATAGGAATGTGGTTACATTTTCTTTAACTTTGGTTTTGTTTCATGAAATGCATGGCTGCTGGATTTATAATCCACCAAGGGGAATCCATTAGACCTCACTTTCTAGGAACACTGCTTTTTATTATCTTACTGTATCATTTATTTTCTCATCCTGATCCTGCAAAACTTTTACATCTGGATGCCATGGTGCTCTTGTTGCTCAAGGGACCCCAGCCCTGCTGGAGCAGGACAGGACCCAGTGACAGCCTGACATCACCCCAGAGGCTTCTTAACTCCTGAGTAACTTCATCCTCAGCTGCTGAAGGTAATGGGAGGTGGACCAAAATAATTTTTAACCTGAACCATTCCTGAGTGGGCTTTAAGGTAATTGATTCTTTTTGCAAAGGTGAAAAGGAAGAAAAGCTGTACTGTTGGTGAGCATGTGCCTGCAGAGGTGGTGTGGAGGCATCTTTTGCAACCTGCATTTAAACTGTATTGTGCCTGATGCTGAAGGTGTATGTGCACCTTGCTGTACAGGATTAACTGAAGTCGCTCCTGATTTGCTCCAGGCTGTGATTATGTGAGAGGAAAATGAACTTCATGGTTTGTCCTAAGAATCAAAATCAAAGCTAAAGGCAGGAAAGGTGCAGTGAGGTTTTGGGACTGTCTGTCTGTTGCAAGCCCCAGCTCTCTCCTGACCAAAGGCAGAGTCCATCTCCTCCAAACCCATCCTGGCTGTGCTGGCAGCCCTGGGCTCTCACAGCAGCACCCTGGGCATAGCTCTGCCATTTTTAAGGGATTCAGGATCAGGCTGGGGCTCCTGCACAGCTGCAGTGCCTTGCCCCTATTTTATGTTCACTGAAAGATTTTTGAATGGACTTCAGAAGCCATTAGGCACCCAAATGTCGACTTACACTTGCAGAATGTCTCTGGTTAATGTTTTCCTACTGACGCTCCGCTCTGCCAGAGTTTCCTGTGACCTATTTGAAATATCACTCTCCTAAGTGAAAATGTGCCTCTCTTTTTCAAACTTGCAAAACTCACAAAAATAAATAGCCTAATTTGGCCAGTTAATAGCCCTCTCCTGGGGCTCCTCTCAGCAACTAAGAGGCCTTTTAAATACAACATTTGTGACTGCGTCATTAAAGCTCTGCGTGATCCAAGCAGACTAAACCAAAAAGAAAGAAATGCCTTATTTGATCTAAGTTTTCTTTTCTTTTAAATAGTGACACTAGAGACCCATTTATTTTTAATTACACAATTGCTTTATTAAAAGCCTAAATCCTGCAGTCCCTAGTCATTGCTCAGGCAAAACTGTTATCATTGAAGGAAGGACCTGTAGGAGTCAGCCCTAAAAATAGGGCAGCTGACAAAGTGCCTTTCAAAATGAGTTTGCTTTATTTTTGAAGGATTTCCCAAGTCAAAGAGAACTTGCCTTTGCTTTGCTTTTCAGCTCTGCAGCAATTTGAAAACTGAATTTAGGAAAACACTCCAGAAAGCAAAACCAACCCCAGTTTTCCTTTCAGACCGGCTCTGCTGCCCTTTTTACCCTGAAACACCACCCTCTACAGAGCCTCAGTAGTATTTACTGGCAGGAGATGTGCATGAGAGTTCACAGAATCATGGAATCTCCTGAGCTGGAAGGGCCCCACAAGGATCATCAAGTCCAACCCCCAACCCTGCACAGGACAGCCCCAGAATCACACTGTGCTCCTGAGAGCATCATTCAAATGATTCTTGAGCTCTGCCAGGCTTGGTGCTGTGACCATTTCCCTGGGGAACTGTTCCAGTGCTCAACCCCCCCCGTTCTGGGTTTTTGGGAAGCCCACTTTGAGCCCTGCACCTCTGCCTCACCTGTGGGGAGTAAATCCAGCTGCTGGGAGACTGGCAGAGGGCAGGATTGGTCCTGTGCCACTGATGCTGTGCTACACAAATGCATTTCTGTGTTTGGACTCCGAAGGACAGCTCTCCTTGCTGGATTAAGACAGTGCTGCCAGCAGTAGGAGAGTGAGCAGGCGAGCCAGCCACATATACTGGGTTATATTTCTGGGCTAAACTCCAAACCCTTCAATTTTATTATCTAATTACCCAACCAAACTCATTCATCTTTATTTTTCAGTCTTTCCCACAGACCCCAGTTAAAATGCAGCTTTGCTATCTGAAGTGCTGCCCAGGCACTCTCTGCTTGGAAAAAAAAAATCACGGTTTCTCAGCTTTATCCACTCAAACTGTGTTTTCTTAGTGTAAAGGGTGAATGGCAGAAATCCCAGCCCTGATCAGCAGCAGAGGTCTGTATCAGGCCATGCTGAGATGAAGGTGGCTGCATTATCATGGGCAGCTGTACCAGGGGAAGCAAGAGCAAGAAAACAAGCCTCTGTTTTAAGTGTAGGCTTCATCCCCAGTGTGAGGTGTCATTAGATTGCACTCAGGGCTTTGTGGCGGGGCTCACTGCTATTCCTTTATTGCAAAGTACAAACACCAAGAGTTAGTAAATAAAAACTGGGGGAAAAAACTGCCCCTCCCAGGAGTTAATGAGACATCAGGAATATGAACAATGGAGTCCAAAGGGAAAAAAAAAATACTGGTGTCCCATCCTTTTTCTCTGCGGGACACGAGCCCTCCTCACCATATGTCACTGCCTGTGGATGTAATCGTGTCCCATGCTGGGGCAGGGGCTGCTGCTTAGCATAACCCTGCCCCTGGGAGGGGCTTGTCCTGCAAATACCCGGTGTTTTCTGTGCTCCTCGCCTCTGTTTCCTTCGGGAACGCGCAGGCTGGCGGCTTCAGTGGGCACTGGGATGTGGTAAATTGCTGCAAAGCAGAAAACCTTCCCCCAGACCCCACAGTGCTCCTTGTTCGCTCTCCAGGTGGCAAGGACCGGGCAGGGGGAGAGAGGGGAGAGGTGGCAGATGCTGTGGGGCACCAGGCTGTTGTCTTGCCAGCTCGCTTTCGTCTGAGGGAGGAGAGATGGGAGAGGAGCCCCGATGCAGCCCCTCTCCCTCTGAGAGAGCCCTCCCGGTGCTGCCCCCCGGCACAACCCCGGGGGTTTGTGCCTCGCAGGAGCCTGGGGCTGCTTTGTGCTCAGTCTGCCCTCAGCTGCTCCCAGGGCCAGGATGAGCACGGCAGGAGCATCCAGGAAGATGTTGGTGCTGTGCCGTGCCAGGCTGGGCCACGCCGAGAGCCCGAGAGCAGGACCTGCTCAGCAGGGCTGTGGAGGTGTGTTGCAAGCCAGGTAGGTGTGTGGTGGGAAGGAGAAGCCTAAATTCACGCTGGAGGAAGGAACCTTCTGGAGCAGAGCAGGTGCAGAAGGGTAAATGAAGGGTGTGGGGTTTAGCCCAGGACACCAGGACACAGGGCAGGAGGGTAAATGGAGATGAGTGTGGTCAGGAGAAGGGAATGAGCGTTGTCAGGAAGAGGTACCACCTGTGGTGATGGAGTGCTGAACCCTCAGTGTGCCTGGTAAAAACCCACCAAGCTCCCAGGGTGTGCTGTGCTCTTGCAGGCTTCACTCAGGGACTTTGACATATGTGGCCACAATTCCACTCATCCTGCACCTCTGGTGGCAGTGGTACTTCTCACTTCAGCTCTACCTGCTAGGCTTTCTCCAACCAGACACCAGCTGACCTACTTGGTCATCCCAGATGTTTCTTATGATCTCTCCCATTCTAGCTTTTACCCCTGACCACGAGCAGCACTTGGTACAATTAACACCTTCTTATGGTTTACAAGGCAGCTGGTTACCAGGGCAAAAACTGCACCCTTTCCTTTCAGTGTATTGACTGAAAAAATCAACATTTTATATTAAAGGAAAAGAAAAATAATATTCTCTTGAGCCACAGTGAGTTACAGCACCATCTCTCCTGTAATCAAGATATTGCTGAATTATGGTGCTATAAACAAACGCTTCTGATATAACCACAAACACTGTGGGACATGTAACACATTGGCAGTATATTTCAAGTGACAAACTCATTTATTGTGGGGAGTGGAGGGAGAAAAAACACCTTTCCAGAAGCCACAGCAAGGAATTACAGCGAAGAATGACCAGAGCTTAAGGGTACAGGCTCAAAGTAATTCTAACAACCTGGCTGGAATAAAGCACTTTGAAGTATGAACAAGATTAGAGCAGTACCAGCAGTTCAGGAGGTGAGGATACAGGACTTGCTTATTCTCCCCTTTCAACTGGCATAAATCATGATTAATTCCATAGCACTTAATAGAACTACCATGCTGTGAGGCTGGTGTAAGGAAGCAGCTCCCAGGAGGGGTTGGGGAAGCGAGCCCACAGCTATCCCATAACCTTTGTGTGGAGGCTTCCCTGCTCACAGGTGGGACTCAAGTAACAATCATGAATCATTAAGGTACATAACTGTCTGGGAGATCAAAGAGAGCAGGAGCTTGAGGTGAAAGTAGCTGGTGCCAGATGCTGTGGAGGCAGAGAACAGGCTGGGAGCTGCTTGCCAGAGATTTCATCTCTTGCTGTGTTCCAGGTGGCTGCTGGGTCACTTTGGTCAGTGGGATTGGAAGGGAGCCATTATCTGCCTCCTGGATGGCCTGCCAGCCCTGGTGTGTGGTGAGTACCAGCTCAGGAGACTTCTCTGCCCAAGCAGGGTGATTTCTGTGTGCTGTTTTTACTGTGCTGGGCTGTTGTGGTAGTCGCCTGCTGCCCAAGTTGTTAAATACATGTGGGCTGTCAGTGGTGCCTCTCTGGGCTGTGAAGGGGACCAGGGATGGAGTGGGGGAAGCAGGATGGGCTGGGCAGCTGCTCAGTGTCTCTCCCCAGCCAGTACAAAAGGACATCTGTGCTGTGCAGTGGGAAGGGGAGAAGGAAACAGGGATATTGTCACCCTTAATCAACCTGGCCCCTGGCTAAGACAATGTATAGAGCCAGCTGTGGTTGTGGTGCACACATGAATCTGATCCTGATGGGGCACTCCTGATCAGGAGCTACCAGTGCTTAAACCTCCTTGTCTGTGTCTCACAACTTCTGTATTTATACCAACATGCAGGGAATTCACAGGTTACCCAAAGCTTGCCTGGGCTTTGCAGGACTGACTTTGAAGTTAAAAAAATCAGCTAGACTGTGACGTTTTAAGTGACCTAGCTGACACTGCAGGGGAGGATGATCAGGCTGCCATTGCTTCTGTAAGGCTGGGTTTCCAAACGTGCCTTTGCAAGGACACTGGGGTTCTCTGGCTTTAGTTTTAAGTGAGTTTTGAGTTGAGAGGGATAAAGCTTTGAGCAATTCCACTGCCGAGTTTGTAAATGAGCACAAAAATGCATTGAATGGGAGCTGTTCAGTGTACAGACTTCTGATGGGTTTGACAGCACAGCTCAAAAGTTCCTTGAATAATAAGTCTGTGATTTCTGGCAGCCTGCAAGTGCTGAACTTCTTTGGATTTCAAAGCAAATAGATACATCTTAACAAAGACCACCTCATGTCAACTAGCCTTAAAATTATAGCACAGAGATTGAAATAAAATGTGTGTACTTGTCTCTCCTGGGACACGACGGAAGGGGAAAGCATTATCAGAATTCTTTAAACTCATCTTAACAGTATTGAACCAATTATTTTGTTAAATCTGGGTTTGTTTTCTGCCTCTCAATGAGAACATTTGAAGTCTATCATCTCCACCATTTACGAGTTACCAGTCTGCAAGTGTAAAATTTCCAACTGAAACATATGGTATCAGAGGGAACAAGGGGGAAATATCTGATTGCTCATGCTCCCCAAACTCCAAGCCTACTCCATTTAGTATTTTGCTCACAGTTCCTGTAGGGGAAAATAAAAGAAATCATCTCTGATCTGAGACCAAGCACTGAACATTTCACCCTGAATAGGCTGTTTGAAAAACTTACAAGCAGCTGAAAAGGGAATAGAGTAGGAGCTACATTTCTGTTTCTTCACAATGGGCAGAACATAGCAATGCTGATAAAACCTCTCTGAACCTTCTCTAGGTTCTGACACCTGTTTTGGGGGCTTGCCTCCAGCCAGAACATGGGGAACAGAGCAAGCAGCAGGCCAGAGGCCACTTGTTCTCTTTCCTGATGGTGTCAGTGAGGCTGGGCAGCCCAAGGCTGCAGGCAGAGCTGGGTGTGCAGGCAGCTGTGGCCTCTGCACAGATCAGGAGATGTGCTCTGCCCCTGGGAGGCTGTGCAGGACACCTTGCTGGCCCTGCTGCCTGAGTTAACCCCACCTCGAGTTTGGAGCTGGCCCGAGACTCACCTGCAGTGACACAAGACCTTTGGGATCACCAGGCAACACCAGCCACTGGGCACTGGGCAGGCACCATGCTCCTGAAATTTGTCAGTTCCTTGCTGGCCTCCTGGTGCTCCACTGGGCTGAGCCACTTTTGAGTGGGCATCCCTTTACCTGTAACAGAGAATGATCCTGCAGACCTTCCCTCTGTGCAGGGCAGCAAGTATCCCCTTCCTTTGCTTTCCTGCAGAGCAGAGGCTTAGCCCTGAGTAGGCAGGCTGTAAGGTGCAAGAAACAGGCTTCTCACTCTTCCTCCTGGCAGAATAAGGAGGCCCTAAGCCTGCAGTCCTGGGAATTGATGTGACCAAATCAACAGAAGAGGAGCTTTTCACTTGGCAGCGTGATGGTTGTGTAGTGCCACATGTAGAACCAAACCTCTCCTCCCTGCCATTCAGACAGAAAGCAGCTTGTTTTGGAGCAACTTCCCTGGGAGGGGGAGGAACAGATGTTTGAACCAGAAGCATATGTGACAGTTGGGAGAGACAGCGTGGAAAGGCACAGTTGAAAGGAGAAGTCTGATGGGAGTGTGATGACAGCAGCAGGACTTCAGTGACAAGGAGTGGGAAGGAGAACAAGCAGGGAGGAGTGTTACTTCAAAAGCTGAGCAAAGTGCACAAGAAGATATGTCAGGAAAGCGTCAGAGGAAGGGAGAGAGGAAATGTGAGAGTAGAGACAGGCTTTGGGATCTGTCTGCAAGCATGTGTGACCTGTTGCCTGACAAACAGAGAAAGGAAGGCCTTTTATTCCTCTGCCTCCTTCCACCGAGTTAACTCTTCTTGCAGCCAAGCTGGCTGCCAGCTCTGCTGGAGCTCTTCAGTCAGTGCTGGTGAAAGGGAAAGCTGCCTGTGCTGCTCCCAGGCACGGGGATGGGGGGGCACTGTGTGAGAATACTCCATCAGGGATGCCCAAGCCCTTCCTCTGCCTTCATAGGGTGGCACAGCAGCCACAAGCCTTGGGACTTCTGGACACTGTGAGGAGGAGGAGGAGGAGGAGAGGTGACAGGCTGGTAACAGGCTGTGCCTCTAACTGTGCTGTGATCAGGAGGGTGGGATGGCTGAGCAGAGAGAAATGTGGATTCCACCTGCAGCAGGGAGGGACCTCTCCAGCAGTGCCTTGCCCTGGTGGCATCAATCCCAGCTCTGCAGCAGAACTGCCCAGGTTTCACCCCGGTTCAGCAGATGTGCAAGGCAGACCGGGAAGGTGCTGCTGGAGCCTCGCAGCTGGGACAGGGGGCACAGAACTTCTCCCCCGGGGGGATTTAGCCAGGCAGCCCTGCACAGCCCTGCCGGGGCTCACCGCTGACATCCCCGCCGCCTTGGGACACACAAACTGCTCCGTTGTGTCCTCTTGTAGGGAGGGGAGGGTTTCCTTAAGGATGGGGCGAGCCTTGAGGTGTGATAATGAAGGGACTGCAGGGCAGATGCCGGCCAGGAGCTGCAGTCTGACAACGGGCGTTGCACAACCGGTGGCTTTTCCCCTTCAGAGGAACATTGGTATTCATTTCTGGGTGTGAAACCCCAGCTTTCCCCCTTCAGAGGAACATTGGTATTCATTTCTGGGTGTGAAACCCCAGCTTTCCCCCTTCAGAGGAACATTGGTATTCATTTCTGGGTGAGAAACCCCAGCCAGTCGGAGGCAGACAATATCCCTTCCGTGGGTGTGCCACGGGGAGGGCTGAACCAGGGTGATGGAGACAGGTGAGGCTGTGCTGTGTCCAGCAGCTCTGGGGAGAGGAGTCTCACAGCAGGATGGGCTGTGCAGCTTCTGGACACTGTGAGGAGTCATTTTAAGGAAGGAGAGGAACATGAGGGGAAAAAAACAGTGTCAGGACACTGCAGCAGTGCAAGGGTGTTGAGTGCTGTCGGAGAAGCAGCCTGATGAAGGTGTGAAAACCTGAATGGTCTGCCCTTCCTCAGCAGGAGAAGCAGTGCAGGCTCATGGTAAGGGAAGGAAGTTTTGGCCATCATAGAATCAATGCACAAGTGATGTTGGGAGTGTAAAGATGATGAAAGCCTCTCTGGTGCCTGCTGTGCTGGTTGACTGAGCTACAGGATCCTTCTTGGAGCTGCTCTGAGGAGGGCAGCCGTGGGAACTCACTGTGTGGCTTGCACTGGCAGCTCTCACTCCAAAGCTGTGGTGTGGGGTCTGGTGGTGAGAGGCAGAGGGGGACCTGCAGGCTTCCAGGGTGGCCTCAGACAGAAGGAGCACAGAGGAATAGGTACCTTGGTGTTTTCACCCAGGAGTGATGTACTTTGCAGCAGGAAAGGGTTGAGTATCCCCCAGATGCTTGGCTTTCTGTAGCAGAATCACACCTTTCCTCTAATTAACTTGCACAGGATCTTGTGCAAGTTAATTGTAAGAGTCAGGGTCAGACCCAAGTTGCATTTTCTAAAGGTACTAGTGCAGCTACTGAAATTAAATTCTCATGAGTGAAGACCTGTTTTCCCTGCAGTCTAAGCTCAGAACGACAGAACAGCCTTTAGTCTCTGGAGAAGGCTTAAAAATCAGGTCTGTGCTCCTTGTAAAAAATTTAGTCAGCACTTGACACATCTGACAGTTGCCAGCCCTTGTTCAATGTGATCAGGGCACTGAATTAATCAGGGAACTCCTTTCTGCCTGGTAGCTGGGAAAGGGCACATCACCAAACCTTGGGAAGATGCTGGGGTGTCTCTGGAGAGCAGGTCACAGGGCAGCACAGGTGATCTCTGCCTTACCCACCCCAGCCTAGGCTTGCAGAGAAGGTTTCCTCAGGACCAGCAGCCTGACTTCCCCAGGCTTTTGCTGCAGCCACGCTGCTGGCAGAGCAGAGCAGAGCAGAGCAGAGCCGTACATCACCCGGCATTTCATGTGTGCCTGGAAAAGGAGCCTGAATCCCCTCCCTGCACGGGGAGCTGCCAGGCTGGATGCCAGCACACAACCCTCGGCGTTTTGGTTTTTAATTTTTTTATTTTTTTTTTTTTTTATTTACTATAAACCTCTTTCAATGAAGGCTGGGGGATGTTTTTCATTTGCCACGTTGCTGTATGGAACCAATCACTATAAATTCAAACGGAGAGCTGGTGGGAGCACACTTACCTTTTATATCGTAATTGTGTGAGTGCCGCTGCCGAACTGCTATTAGGATTATTCAGAGCTTCTCAGGTTTCACTGTAAAACATTAGGCTGTGAGAGGTACTGTAAGGGTGTGATTATCCAAAGAGGGTAAGTAGTAGTGGGGGTAGCTGGCCAGAACTGCTACCAGAGGGAAGAAATGCTTAGTAGCTGGAAGTAGAGGAACTTGAAGAGCACAATCTGCCATTCAGAAATACAGTGTGTGGAGAAATCCCACCTGAATTCTGCCTGGATCCACACAGGCTTGGCAAGTCTGACTGGAATTGTCACTCAGCCTTGGCTGGGCTCAGGTGTCATCCCCGTGCTCCCTGAAAACCCCAGCACAGGGCCCACCCAGCCTTGGGGCATCACAAGAACACCCCCAACTCCTCCTTGGCTGGGGTCTGGCAGAGCTCTGCTGTGAGCTGGGGTTGGAAGGGGCTGTGGGCTTGGCAGGAGGGGTGGCCCTGTGCCCCAGTCTCCTCTCCTGAGCAATTCCAGGAGCAGAGGGTGGGATGGGAGCTGGTTTGGCCGGAGAGGAGCAGGAGGCTGGGGGAACTCGGGGCACCGAGGCTGCCTGGTGTCTGGGGAGCTCTGAGCAGAGCCAAGGAAGGACACGGTGCTGGGAGGGGGCTCCACCACCCTGCCATGGGCACTGGGCACCTCTCAGCATCACCTCTGCAGGGACGAGGCATTGCCAGCTTTTTCTAGGGGGCAGGGAGAAAGGAGCAGCTCTGTGTATGCGCTCCTCCGCTGCCTTGATTCCTCACCTGTGACTGAGATTTTAATTTCGCATCCCATACGATTTTTTTTTTTCCCGTTGTAACACACGCCCCTGGGCTGTCAGTGTAACAATGCCTTTTCTTGGCAGGGAAGGCAAACCTGAAGGGAAGCCCTGGAGCACTCTGCTGTGCCAGTCTCTCAGACGATGGCTGCGTTTCTCCCCCTCGTTCCGCCCGTTTTCAAATCGTTTTTCATGCTGGGAATAAATCTGAGTGCAAAACAATCATGTTCAGCATATGATAACCAGACACAATTGTAAGGACACGAGCAGCCACATGGAAAACAAATGAGCTGATGGAAGGGCAGAAATAGCACAAGACAACCCAAGACACACCAGAGTTACCAAGTTCACAGTGAGATCAAATAACTCTGCCATTTACATGCCATTACACTTTTATTTTTATTTTTTTTTCCCTCAGGAAAGTAGGATTCTGGAAAACATTTCTAGTTACTAAATTTTTATCTTCCCAGTTTGTGTAGTGGTGGGGAAAAGAACATCTCCCAACAACAAACATACTGTGGGCCAATTAAAATAAAGTAACTCAAAGCTGAATTCTGTCCTGAACTTCATCTGTGAAATTCTAGTGAATTCAGTGGGGCTTTGTAACCAGGGGTCAGGATTTGGACACCAGTTTATAAAATCAAAGAACAGCAGGGGTTGTGCAGGGCCTAAGCTGTTTGGATATTCTTAAATGCCACACTAGGCTGCTGCTGCTTTCCTGAAAGTGTGCTGTCACTGATGGTACTGGGAAGGAAGTCTGGCAGATTTTTTTATTTTTATTTTGCTTTAATATTTTCATTATGCTTGTCTTTCTTCTGTCACTGAAGCTGTTTTTCTCTGAAAAGCATCTACTTTTAGTCGAGGAAAAGCAGAAAGCTGAGCCATTTGGAGGAATTTTATCAAACACTTGTCTCGATATGAGAAGTTGTAATTAATAAAAAAGTTAATTATAGATATACAACACGCTTCCCAATCTCAGTAGGGAATGTCTTATAAACCTAAAATGGGTTAACAAACCTGAAAGAAAATTTAAATAGCACAGTTTTTTGGGGGAAGTTCATCTTCCTTTAAAGTGATTCTTAATGTACCTTGTATACATATGTATGTGTCTAAAAAGAATGTGCATAAATGAAACAATCAAAAAATCATTTTCACTGTAGATATATTTTCTGTTCATTCATCTGTAACGTTCCTACACTCCTAAGCAAAACAGGAATCAAATATTGTTAGCAAAACCTGATGTCCAATGAATGTATAGCAAGAAGAATTAGGGAGCACTTGGCAGAAATCTACACCCTTTATTATTAAATTTCTACACCCTTTATTATTAAATTTCTACACCCCTTTATTATTAAATTTCTCCCCAAAACAGTTGTTCCTTCCACATCATCAAGGATCAATGTAAGCACTTGTTGGTGGCAAGCTGACTGAGATCCCTTGTCACAGTTTGTGACTTCCCTGTGCTTTTCAGTGATGTAAAGATATTAATTTAAGTCACAAAACTTCCTCTCCTTCATTTCTTCATCATCCTGTTGACCTCTTTATCTTCCTGCTGATCTCCTGAAACACCTGCATGGTCCAGTATCAATTCTGAGCCTCTTGTGCTTCAGCTTT
Source organism: Rhadina sibilatrix (assembly GCA_013400275.1). Classification (NCBI taxonomy): domain Eukaryota; kingdom Metazoa; phylum Chordata; class Aves; order Passeriformes; family Phylloscopidae; genus Rhadina; species Rhadina sibilatrix. Next base: position 84,031 of record VWYO01019714.1, on the reverse strand, counting down.
TGCTCTGGTGTCTCAGGTCCCTTCTCACTGCTGGGCACTGCTTGGGAGGCACCTGAATTTTTGATCTTTTCCCCAAATCTCAGCCCCAGGCTGTGGTACCTCAGGCCTGGCTGGCAGTTTGGCCTGTGCCAGCACAGAGGATGGACCCAGCTGCCCTTGGGGGTTTGTGGCTCTCCTCTGTCTCCAGGACTTGGGGCAGTTCCTCTAAAAGCAGCCTGGTGTGCTGTGCTGGCTGCTGTCACAGCTGTAACTGTGCTGAGAACACCCCTGCCTCATTGATAGTTTAATTGGTGGCACTTACTTAATTTTGTATGTTCTCTTTTAGTGGAAATACACCTGGAATTATGCAGCTGATTTATTTTCCCAAAGCAGGGAGTCACTCAAGGCTGCTGCAGCAGGAGAGCCCTACCTGAGTAAGCCAGCAACTTCCAGTTGTTTGAAATGCTGTTTGCTGTCTGTTGCTATGGTGAAGTGATGGCACAAAACTGATACCAAAAAGGAAACAATCTTTCCTGAACAGATTTATAAGAAGAAGAAGAAGAAGGGGAAAAAAAAAAAAAAGTATAGGGGACAGAGACGTCATGGGGAAGAGTGGGGAAAGCTGAAGGGGCTGTGAGAGCTTTCCTGAGCCAATTTTTTGCCTTCCTCTTTTAACTGAAGGTCCACTTGACCCTTTGAAGGCAAGACTCATCCTGTGAAGTGTCACCCCAAAGGGTTTTTTTTTTTACAACCAATTAAGTATTCCCCTAAATTGTAAACACTTTTAACTTCAATTCACTTTTTTTTTTTTTTTCCTTTGCTTCTCCTGCACCTACACACATCTAGGCAATATATTTTTTTCCTAGCTTTACAGTCAGTTTTGGAGATCTTAAGTCCCAGCAGTGTACTGGGATCAAGATCAAGAAAAGCTGCTTTCCTCTCCACCTTTGCAGCAGCAATGTCTTTTCTGACAATTAGGTTTTAACCCTTCCTAAAGCCCTGTTGTGCTAGCAGTGCATTTCCCCACCCAGCTGGAATCACCCAGTGTTCTCTGTGCTTCCCTGCACCCAGACCTTCAGCCTACTCAAGATGCCAGCTGGAGAAGCTGGAGTGTGCAAAGCAGCCCCACAGCTGATTGCCTGGCAGCCTGGCTGGGTGGGGAAGAGCCCAAGCACTGGGTTCCCAGTTCCTGTGGAGGGAACTCATGTTTCCTTCTCTCTGGCCAAGGATTTTGCACCTCACTCGCTGTCTCACCGTGACTCTGGGGACAGGCAGCCTCTCTTGAGCGGCCACAAACCATGGGCAGACCCAGAGCTTCACTCAGACACGTGCTGTGAGACAGAGCACCAAGATTCTGCTTACTGGAGAACATTCTCCTCTTTCCCTCCTCTGAACGAGGGTGGGTTTGGTGCACCATTTCCTGGGCCTGGTTTGGAGTGTGGGCAGTGGCAGGATGGCCAAAGAGGAGAGGATGCACACTGGAGCTCAGATGCTGCTGGATGCAGGTGTTCCTGGCTTTGGGAACAGTTGATCTGAAAGCAACTCTCCTTCCTAGCAAGGTTTCAGGGCTGTGAAATCAGTACCCAGGGCAGCTTCCTTGTGCCAGTGCCAGAGGTTCTGATTGCTTCGTTCAGTGTCACATCCGTGGTGCCTGAACTGCACCTCAGCTGTGTCACCACTGACTCCTTCCTAATGTGGGGTCATGGCTCCCTTTATACCCAGCCCTTTGCTGGACTGCTGCTGGATTGTAATTGCATTGGAGTCTTAATAGAGTTTCTTGGTCTGCTGTCACAGCGTGATTGCAAGAACTTGTGTTGCATTGAATGTGGTCTTGATTACTTGCCAATTAAAGTGCAAGGGAAACACTTACAATCTTCTCCTTTAAAATTGCATCTGGATTCCACCTCCTCTGAAGGCTGAGGGAAACTGGCAGAGGTTGTTTCCAGTTGTCCTGTCTTTTTACTTCGAAATGTAAAATCTTTTAAAAGATTTTTTTTTTTTAAAACAACATCTGCTTTTAAAACCAAATCTTTGGCTTGGTGGGGTAGGTAGATAAATATGCCTTTTTTTTTTTTTTTAATTTCATTAAATACCTTTTTATTATTATTATTATTATTTTTTGGTGAAGTTCTGTGCACGTGAAGCAGAAGCAGAAAGGCCCCTCTGCAGCTGAGTGTTGCTCATTGCTCTCATGCCAGGTCGCTTAGAGTTTACAAGGTTTGGGACAGTGCATCTTTAAAACAGAAAACACACCAAAGCAGATGGGCCCTGTGGTGGCTGAGCATGGAAGGAGACGCCTGAAGAAAGTGTGTTGTGGCAGGAGGGATGTGTTAGATGAGGGAGCAGAGAGGAGGCAGGAATGGAAGGAGGCTCTGTGCAGGGGGCACACCATTCCCAGGGGTCTGGAAGCGTGGGAGGTGCTCGTGGAGCAGGTGTGCAGGGGCAAATTGCCTGCCTTCCACTCCCTGGGCATCCTGGCAGCATGTGCTGGGACAGAGCCAGGGCTGAGGTGTGAAGAGAAGCAAAACCACGGAGAGGAGAAAGGAAAGGAAGGGGAAAAGCCCCAAGAGGAATGTGGATAATATGACAAGACACAGGGGGGGAGCCCACCTGTGAAGGTAACCCCGAGTTTCTGTTTGTCTTGCCTGTGGCTACACTGCAAGGGGCTTTTGAGCTGCTGCCTAGTATGACTGTCACTTATTTTAACTTGTGTTTCTCACCTCAGTCCCCATGAAGTGCATTTGACAATAATTAATTTTGTGTGTGCAACTGAGAGCGTGTCCTACTCCTGCAGAGGTATCAGCTTAATGGGATATGGCTACAGGGGATAACAGGCTGTGCCACCCCATTAGGGAATTTGGGGGGGGTCACCTGGTCATTTAGACTAATATTTTAATTGTTGGAACATAAAGTTTCTCATAGTTGGATTGGGAACAGATTAACCTCTGTCTCTCTGAACTTGCATGCTGCCAAGCTCCTTAAACACCATTGCTAATTTTATTTTCTACTTTCAGCGTGCATTTAAGATAATTCTTTTTGTTTCATAGGTTAAAGAGGAAATATTCTGACTGGCTGAGATCCCAGTGAGCAATTACAAATATTTTATTACAGTTTCAGGACTTGGAATTCAGCCTCAGGCTGTGGGCATCAGAAAATCCATGTGTGGAAATCCCAAGTGTTGTAAGACTGGGAGGGTTTTGTATGGAGCGATTCCTTCTCATTCTACTGAAGTTAAACTCTTGGTTTAAAAAGAAAAATTTAAAAAAAGAAAAAAAAGGACTTGTAGACGAAACCTCTGCAATCAGCTTTTGACTATACCAGTTAGAGAAGGGTTAATTGAGCCTCTTCATCTCCATTGCATGTTAGCACAGAAGGTCAGTGGTGGGAGAAGCCAGGTCCACACTGAAGGCTTTTGAAAGAGCCCCCTAACTAGCCTAATGAATATGCTGGTGAGATGAACAGGTCATTTAACACTTTTCACGTCGCTATTGTCCATCCAACCTTAAATGTCAGCTCTGTCACTCTGATAGGCTGGTTCTGCTGCTGAAAAAGGTTTCCTGGCTTTGTTAGATTCCTAGGAGGGATTTCCCCCCATCCTCACTCCTAATTGCTGGCAGAACCCTACGGATGTATTTGTGTCAGCCTTTTCATTCAGGTCAAGTCTCCACTAGAGGATTTTGCCAGCGTGTAGGAGCACTGAAGAGGTGCAATGAAGATAGAAGGGGAAGGGCCAAAGAGAGATGAATATTCTTCACAAATGTTTTCCTGAACAGCAAGTGTGTTGGGACACTTTTTTTTTTTTTTTTTTTTTTTTTTTCTGTCATCCATGGCATTCTGCGGCTTGGAAGGCCTCAGGAAGTTCTTGTCTCAGGACTGCAGACAGCTTTCCTGTGAGATTTCTTGAAGGCTCCTGTACTCCTTGCCTTGAATAATGTCCTCAGTGCCGTGGTCAGGAGCACAACAGCCTGGGTGCTTCTGATTTGACATCACAGTCATGGGCTCAACATATTCCAAAGGTGGGCAAAGAGCAAATGGACTGATGCTGTATTGGGATTCAGCTGTATTGGGATTCAGCTGTATTGGGATTCAGCTGTTTGCCCCTGTAAACTTTCCTGGCTTTCTGATACCTGCATCAACTGATAGACACAGAAAGTGGAAATTCGGGTATCAGCACTGCAAAATGAAGGCTGATGGGGTGAAACAGCACATCTGTGCTACAGACCAGAGGAGCTTATGTGGCTATTCCCAGAAATGCTGCCAAATCTGAGTCCAAGAAGCCCCTCAGTAAGGGAACTGCTTTGACAGTGCACTGTGTATTTGAGCTGCCCCTCCAAAATAGGAAACTATAGTTAAATACATGGTAATATGTAATATTAAAAAAACAACAAACCAACCCCCAAACTCCCTAAAATTTACCAAACCCATACTTGGGAGTGTCTCTGCTACTGGCTGTATCCTTCTCCACACTCCTTTCTTTGCCTTGGCTCTGGTAATCACCTGGCTCCTTGGGACACTGTTTCAGTCCATTAATCCAGCAGAAGAGTAACCCAGCACTAAAGGAGGTAGAATTTTGGGCTTTGTTTACTTTTTGCTGGGTTAGTGAGCTGCCTTGTCTCCAAGAGGGGCCGGGAGAGGACAGGTGAGCTGCACGAGGAAGGAGGACAGCATGGACTGGCAGAGGCTGCTGTGGAGGGTTAGATTTGCTCAGCCAGCTTCCTGGGATGTTTCCTTGGTGCACAGCAGGAAAGGGCCCAGGTGCAATGTGTGGGGCTGAGGGCACTGCAGGAGAATTGCAGCAGTGCTCCTGGGGGTGAGCAGCAGCTTTCCCTCTGGGGGTTATGTTCACCCATTTGCTACTCTGCTTTCAAAAGCATGCTGCAAGTGCTAGGATAAAACCTCCAACCCAGCTGTCTCTCAGCTACCAAAATATCTCCTTTGCCCCTTGGCCAGCTGTCAAAACTTTCCTGGCCTTCCTAGAACAAGTGTCTTGGGGAGTGTTTCCTTTGGCTGATGAGAACTCGGGGGGATGCTCTGGAGATGACTTTGGGACACATGTTCAATGCCAGGTGCCTCTCCTAACCCTCAGCCAGCTCCTGAGCAGCCTGTCCATCCCCTCAGTAATGCTCTCTCTGCTTGGTGTGCTCTGGAAGGTGAGATTGTGGTTTGAGGAAGAAAGTTCTCCTGAATAAAANTGAGAAAAAAAGTTCCCCTAAAAAAAAAAAAAAAAATTGTGCAACCCGAAAACCTTAAAAAAAAAAAAAAAAAAAGCCTTAATTATTCAACTAGTTTGGAACACTTGAAAGTATCCCTAAAAATAGGTGAAAGGGAGGTTTGTCAGCTACAAAGAGATTATCCTGCAGTAGTATTGCTTGTCTGATTTTATGATGATGCTACAGAACACAGTCCCTCAGGTAAGCTCATTAATGTTTATAAACGAGCCCCTGGTTTCATACCTTCGGTTTGAGAAGGTAGAAATAGGGCAAGAGGCTAGCGAGACTGATTTTATCATAGGTGCTTTGAAGAGCCCAAGGACAGGGCTGTAAGGTCTCTGTCAGCATGTGATGTACATGGGCCAACAACTGGGCTGAGTGCTTGCTAGGCTGCCAGGGAGAAATCCAGGCAGGACTTTGGCCAAAATCCTGGGTGAGATTCTGCCTGCATCCCAGTGGCTCTGTCAGCAGGAGGCTGGCACTCTTCTGTGCCTCACGAGTCAGTTTTTGTTTATTTTTTTTGATCTCTTTCGGCAAAGGCGAGCTGTGACCATATGTTGTGCTGGCCATAAGCGTTTCCACAGGGCAGTATCTGGCAAATCCTGCTGCCTGCCAGCGCCTCAGCCCAGGGTGGAGCCGCCTTTTCACTATCTGTCCCTTAAAGAGGGCAACTGTTTCTTCTGGCTATCACAACAGGGCGGCAGTTACCAACCCCGTAACAGTACGGGCTGGTTTATGCCTCTTACCGCTCCAGCCTTAAAAATAACAGCTCTTTTCTTTTTTTTTTCCCCCCAGCCAACCAACAATTGTGGTCAGCCACGAATACCAGTTTAACCATTTGGCAGCTGCCCTGTAGGAAGCAGCTCTTTCCAGAGAGCCAAAGCAGCCCTAGAGCCACGCCGGGCTGGTTTCAGTCAGCAGGGCACACTTCACAGATTTCCTTGGACGCAACCAGCCTCTTTAATAACGAAGCAAATCCTGGAAAGTCGACACCAAACGAATTGTACGAGTGTGCAAGAACCAGCAACTCAAGCGGGTTCTTTAGCTGACGAACGAGTGGCAAAACTCTGTTCCTCCCCACACACAAACACTGCCGCTTCTCGCTCTGCAGCTCCTGCTCCGCCCGTCGCGCCTTGGGACTGCCAGCAGAGTTTATTTCAGAGTGAGTTTATTTCAGAGTGAGTTTGTTTCAGAGCGAGTTTGTTTCAGAGTTTATCAGCTGTATGGGTTCCGCGGCGCGCGGTAGCAGCCGGCTCTGCAAACAGCGCGCTGCCAGCGGAACCTCCCCTTTACGGCTTTGGGGCAGAAAGCGGCAATAACGGGGCTGCCCTCGGGATGGGGTGTCCCGGGATCTCCGGTGGGGTCGGTATTGGGGGGATCCCCCTTGGTGTCGTGTGGGGGGGGTTCCCGGGGGTCCCGCGCTGCCGCACGTGGG
>VWYO01019714.1:47548-63821 GCA_013400275.1 Rhadina sibilatrix | reverse complement strand
TTTTTTTTTTTTTAACCAGTCATATTTGGCCTAAGCCTAGTCTCGAAATATTGGGGGATTTTACAGGCCATTGAGCTTTGCCTGGTCCTATTCACCGCTTTTGTGTCGCACTAATTGCCTTGATAAAGAAGGGCCGGAGTGCTTCTCCTCCAAGGTGAAACGCGAGATGGAGGGGGAAGCATTCAGATGTTCGCCAGCAGTTACTGCTCGCTGGATAATCTGAGCGCATCAGAAATGAGCCAGAGCTCAGACAAAGTAGGGGATTAGGAGTCTGAGATGGGCGAGCGGGGCGGACATCTGGAAGCCTGCTGCTGAGCTGCCGGGCCGGGCCGGGCCGGGCCGGGCCGGGCCGGGCCGGGCCGGGCGGTGCGGGTTAACAGCAGAAGGAGCAGCGCGCCGGGCTCCCGGTGCCTCTCTGCGGATGCGCTCCAAATTAACAATCGCTGCTGTTCTTTGCCGAGAGCCCCACCCTGCCCAGCACAGCTCGGTGTGTCCCCCCTCCCCGGGACATGCCCCACCTCCGCCTGCCGCTCACAGGTTTTTTTTTTTGGGGGGGGAAAAACTTCACGCATGCCGGCGGCTGGTGATGCTCAGCAGATGCTCAGCCCCTTGCTTGCAGAGTTCCCCCCCGCGTGGTTTTGGGCAGGGGCAGCTCTGGAGAGCCCAACAGAAAAGCAAATGCGCTGGGGAGGAGGAGGAGGAGGAGGAGGAAACCCAGCTGGGGGTTTCTGAACCCTTCCCATGTGCAGAGCCCGGTTCTCCCGAGGCTGAGCCCATTGTTGCAGCGCCTCTGGCACCCGCAGCATCTGCTCTGCAGCACTGTCTGCCCGGGGCCAGCTCCACTCGCCCCATCCCTCTGCCCCTGCCAGCCCCTCACCCTCGTCCCTGCAGGTGCTGGGTTCGTGCCTTGGTCACCAGTGCAGGTGGAGCAGGGTCTCCTTCATTTGGTGATGAAATAGGAGTTGGAAAAATCCTTCTGCCTTTTTGAAAACAGTATTGGAGGAGGAATCACAAATATGTTGTCAACAGAAATAACTGAATAGTGGTTTGGTTTGGGATTTTTTTTTAATTATTTTTTTATTTCCCCAAAAATTAATTTCTTTCCCAGCCTCTCTGCACGTGCTCCCTTTCTGCTCCTCCATCTCCAGCACTTCGCTCACGTTTCCATCCTTTTCCTGCATGCCCTGCCTTGGCAGCTACAATTTTGGCCACAGCTGTGAGGTAGCCAAGGGTGGCTGTACACAGCTCACAGTGCTCCCAGCACACACCCACTGCTGCTCGTCCCTCCCACAGGTGGGAAGCATCGCACCGAGCCAGCGCTGAGTGTAATTCCCAGCCCACTCTGTGGCTGGCAATGCCACTGCTGCTGGACACGACATCCCAGGGAATTGAAGCCGTGAGCTGCAGGCAGTGTCTCTGGAAGTTCTGACTCAGCAGTGCGTGGCCAGGTTGTGCGAAAGGCCTGCAAAAAAATCAGCATTTGTGGGGGATGTTCTTGTTTTACCTGTCAGCTACACGGACACTAATCTGACCCCTGAGGCTCTGGGTACAGCACCAGTGGCTGGTGACTCCTGCTGTGCTGCCTCGTTTTCTCACTATTTTCTTTTTTTTTTCCTGGCAAAACTGCTTTTGTTTTGCTTGGGGGAGCAGAGCTGAGTCCCAGCAGGCACTGGCAGCATTTTTACTTTTCGCGTGCTTCTGTGTCCTACTGGGTTGAAATGTTGTATTTTTTTTTTTTTTTCTGGGCAGAAGCTCAGGGAGCTGCTGCTGAGGGTGATTTCTTGGGTGGAGTGTGAGCACACAGGTGGAACAGCTCCTTTGCCAGGGCCAGTGTACCAGGGATCCTGCCCCTCTTGCTCTGTGCCAGCAGCACCTTTTGGCTGGGGAAATGGAGGTCTGGAGAAGCAGAACAACACTGCTGTGGTCACCTGTGGGCACCGTGGAAGCCAAACCTCTGCCTTGGATTGGAAATACTCCTTTCTGTCCCAGGGTGGGAGGAAGCATGTATTTTGCCTGAAAAGCAGGGCCAGAAAGGCTTTTTCTGTGCTGGGAGGGACTCTAGGTTAGGAGACCTGCCTGGCTTTACACTGCTAAGTGCAGTTAAGCATCACAGTCCCAACTCTTCCTCTGCTGTAATGTAATTTTGTGCTGGCAGCACAAAACACTGAAAGTGCTGCGTACTATGGGGAGAGCCTGAGAGGCTGCCCAGGGGCTTTGGGATCCCCCAGGGCAGGAGCAGGGCACCCTGCAGCTCCCTGATACTCTTCTGGGCTGTCAAAGCCTTGCCTGTGAGGTGGGGAGGATCCAGCTTTGGGAGGAGGCAGCCCTGAGCCCCCTGCCTGCTCCCTGGCTGCAGTGGGGGATGCTCCTGCCAGCAGCAGTGCTGGGAGTTTGCATTCCCCTCGGCCCCAGCCCTGAAGGAAGCCTAAAGCCTGGGTCAATAATAAGCTTATAAGACAGTAAATCTTGGTAATGAGAAGAACAGAGGACGGCATCTGCTCGGCACAATGGTGCTGTGCATGGTCTGCTAAACAGCCATTGAAAGGAGATGCCTGTCGTGGCAGGGGTTCCAGCTGAACAGCCCCACTGCCAGGCAGGACGGGTGGGTTTCAGTGCCCCCAGCCCCTCTGAGGGGCTGCTGGAGTCCTCTTGGGGCTGAGGTGACCTGTTGCCCATGAGGCTGAGTGCTCAGCCCCACTGCCAGGCAGGACGGGTGGATTTTAGTGCCCCCAGCCCCTCTGAGGGGCTGCTGGAGTCCTCCTGGGGCTGAGGTGACCTGTTGCCCGTGAGGCTGAGTGCTCAGCCCCACTGCCAGGCAGGATGGATGGGTTTCAGTGCCCCCAGCCCCTCTGAGGGGCTGCTGGAATCCTCTTGGGGCTGAGGTGACCTGTTGCCCGTGAGGCTGAGTGCTCAGCACAGGGGCAGAGCCAAGCTGCAGGTGTGGCACTGGAGATGGGCACGAGGTGGGGCTGCCACGGTGATTGCTGCTCCTCTCGTGCCCCTGCAATGCCCCCTTGCAAGGGCTGTGCTGGGAGATGTGCACCCTTTGGGGGCTACTCTGCTGGCAGGAAAAAATGGGCAGCAGCTCCTTCTCTTGTCTTTGGAGGTGTCTTTATGTTTGTTTTATGACAAACGTAAAACGAGCTGAGCTGGTGGGCAACAGGCAGCTGGGGGTGAGTGAGTTGTGCAGGGGGCAGCAGGAAAAAGAAGAGGCTGGGTCTTCACCTGACACTCACTTCACCTGAAGAACCTGGTGCCCATGGGGTGGGAGCTGGCAGTGGTCCTGCTCCTGCCCCAGCTGTGTGAAGCCAGGCCTGCAAAATGGGGAGGAGGAGGAGGAGAAGGGGAAGAAATCTGCATATGGTGTGTAATGCGTTTATGAATTGGGTCTTTAATAATTTACATTACCAGTTTAATACTTTGAATACAAATTATCTTGCCCATATGCTGTGCTGACAAACATAAAAATGGAGTAATCAAAGCTGTAATAGCACTACAGCAAAAAGACATAAAATGCCACTAGAAGGCTCAGGATAAATTACTGCATGCACACACCAGCTCTATGGCTCCCTGGTGCCAAAGGATACATTGCAATTTCTCCCTCAGACTTTGCATTTGGGCTTGAGGACTGATGCAGCACCAGGAGTACTGCTCAAAATTCTGCAAGACGGGCAGCATTTAACAAAGGAGAGGGAGAAGAAAAAAAAAAAAGGCTCAGACTTGTTTGATAAACACTGCAATTTAAATTCTGCTCTGGCATTACATGGGCTGCCAAGAAAATATAGCCCTCTTATTTGTAGGGAGCCCCCTTCTTCCTCCAGCAGGGTTATTTGCATGTATTATAAACTGCAGTGCTGGCTTGCCATCTTCAGGCTGCTGCCACACACTGCACAGCCCTCCCTGTGCATCCCTGTCCATCCCTGTGCTGCTCGGAGGTGCTGGCTCCACAAGGGATACCCCAGGGAGGATGCACCAGGTGACCCGGGCAAAGGGCAGCATCAGGCCAGGCAAAACACAAGTTTCACCTCGTCCCTCTTCAGGCCTGAACTTGTTCCCCTGAGCTCTGAGGAGGTGGGAGAGGATGAAGCAGCCCTGGGACCTTGGTGCTGCCCCTTGGGCTGCAGTTTAGGTACAAGGGAACAGTATGGGGGGATTTGGGAGCTGGTGGATGCTGCAGGTGTTGGTTTTTAGCAGTCTTTTGGTGCATGTGTGTGTCTGTGTTGTGCAGCAAAAGGAGCAGGTTCGCAGAGCAGAGGTGCAAGTTGTGCTCACAGGGAGCAGCTGCATTTGTAAGTGCCAGCAGACCTTGTGGGGTACCTTGTGAGAGAGCCTCTGCTTTTAAATACCAGCCTATTCATGGGTGCCACATCTCCAACACATCCCAGCTACGGGCAATCTTTCACAGAAAGAGCTGTTTAAGGCTCACATTTGCATACACTGAATTTCTCAGCTATCAGGGTTACTCCGTGCTGTAATCCATTCTGTGCCTCTAATACAATCAGTGAAAAATGAGGCTTCTCCCCAAATAAATCATCACCAATGAAGGAAATGGTGGTTTTTCCACAAGGCCTGAGGCTCCTGCAGTAGCAGTGTCTTTTTTTCCAAAAAGGCAGAGAACTCTGGGCAGGCTCATTCTGTGCTGCATGAGCTCACTGCCACTCTCCCCGAGATCTAAACCCTTTGCATATGAATGAGTTTTTTTCCCTGCTTTTGCCTCTCCCAGGATCTGCTGCTGTCTGTCTCCCTGGGATGTGGTGCCAGCAGCTCAGGAACAGTGCACCCCTGGGCTGGGGTTGCCCCTCTTTGTCTCATCCATTATTCCATGCCTTGGTGCACCTCCCTCTCACATGCCAAGGGAAGAGGGGTGGCTGCCAGAGTTTGGCATCCTGTGTCCTGGCCAGGTGGGTGCTCAGGGCTGCAAGAACTGAGAAAGAGAGAGACCCTCCTTCTGCCTAGCCTGCTGCTTCCTGTGTTCCACCTTGCTCTGCTCCTTGTCTTCCTCCAAAGCCTGGTTTTGCCTGTGAACAGGAGGTTTTGGAGGAGCCCCACTCCATCCCCTGGCCTTGGGGAGCAACCAAAACGACAGAGCAGACCTGTTACTGCAGCCAAAAAGCCCTCAGTGCAAAGAGGCAGCTGGAGCCTCTCCTGCCAGGAGCGATGGGACCTCTCTGGGTGGGGAGAGGTGCCTGTGTGAGTCAGGATGGGGAGAAACAGGTGGGCATCCAGCCCCCACTGGAATAACTTCTCCCATTGCCAGATCTTCAGGAGAAAAAGGCCCTCACTGATCCTCTTGATCCACAAATAAATTGGATGGCTCAAGACCACAATGAGAAATATCCCCATTCTCATCCAGAAGGGATTTTCAGCATAAAAAGGGTTTATGTGACTCATAAACTTTAACATTTATTTCTGCACGCGAGGTAAATATTTCCCCCCTCTGAACGCCTAAGCAATGCAATTTTGTTTGAAGCCTCCATTTGTTTAAGTCTGAAGGTGACAATAATTCACCTGTTTTCCCTTCCTGTATTTCCCCAAGCAATGGTGTAAGCCAAAATAGAGCAAGCTCAGCTCTGGCCGTTTGTCACTTGTCAGCCCCGTCCCTCAGATGTGCTCAGACAAGCTCTGTCCTGGAGTTTACATCTGGGCACCTTCTGACCTCCAGCTGCTGGTAAATGGCCCTGTGTTCTCCTGTTTAGAGGAAGAAATACAGCATACCTGTCTGCAGCCACTGCCAGGGCAGGCAGGAGAGAGAGAGAGAGAGACATAACTTAATCTCACTGCAGATAAATCACGATTTCACAGCGATCTCCCTGCCACAGACAGCTGAGAGCCCCATCTCCTTGGCACTGGAACAACACCTGTCATTCAAGGTCCCAAGGAGACCCACTCACGGCCAGGGATCACAGGAGACTGAGGAGATGCCTGGAGTTGTAAACACCATCAATCTGGAGAAAACAAACACTCTGGGGAGCTGGGAGTCAGCTCTTGTCTCTGCAGAGCACAGGATGTGCACGTGGAGCCCCAACCTCGCACCTGCCCAGCTCTGGTGCCACCCAAAGCTCCAGCGAGTCCAGGGAGACAAAGTGCTGGTTGTCCTCTTCCCTGGGAGAGCTTGGGTCCCCAGCTTTTGTAGTGCCCCCCATGCAGCCCCCAGCCCCTCACAAAAGGGGGACCAAGGTTAAGGATGAGCTGCTGTGGGGCAGAAGCCTTGGGGTGGCCTTGAGGCCGTGTGCAGCTGCTGGGGCTGCTGCCCCGTTCCTGCCAGGTGCCCTTTGCCACCAGAGGCTGGTTTGGGAGAGGTGCTGGAGTTTCATTTTTAGTTCCCCACTCTCAGGCAGGGGCCCTCAGTGTGGGCAGAGAGCCCCTTGTCCCAGGCCAGCTCCTGGAGAAGCTCCTCCATCTCCTCACGGGCAGTGTATTTGCAGCACGGGTACCTCACTTGGTTTTCCATCCTTTTTGGTGCCCCTTTGGTGCCTTTCCTGGCTTTGGTGGAGTCACCTCTGATTTACAGCTGGTGTCACATGAAATCTGAGGCAGGTGCTCTCCTTCTGCCCCCTCTCACCCAGGACTCCCCTGTTCCCCCTGCAGCTCCCAGTGTGGCTCCCTCTCCTCAAGGACATGTTCATGTCCAAGCCTAAATTCAATGCTGACATGCACAGGCTGTTTCTTTATCTGTCTGCCTCCTTTTTTCTCTTTTCTCCTTTTTTTTTTTTTTTTTAAGGAAACTGAATCCAAGGCTGCCATGTAATGATGATGACATTATTGTTAGTAGTTATTTCTATTTCCATAGTTCCAAGAGGTAGAGAACAGAGCCCCACTGGGTTAAATGCAGCACATGTTGTAACAAAAAGACAAGTCTGAGTGCCAAACAACTTGCAATCTTCTTTTTAATGTAAGGAATGTAAAATTAAGATTACTATAGCAACATCTTGCCCACTTTGAACACAGATAGGATTTGTTGATCTTTATAAATATATATATGAGTGTGTGTATATATATATATGTAACGTACACATACAAATCCTAAATATCTCTGGCAACCTTTTCTGTACTTGAATTTATATTTAATTTCAAGCTCTCTGTATCACAGATCTCATTTGCATCCAGCTTTCCTTCAGCAGCCTTGCCTTTTCCTTCAGGCTCTTTTGTGCTCACTGCATGCCAGGCTGGAGTGCCCACTGCCTGGGGAGAGCTCTGAGTGCCTGCCTGGGAGCAGGGACAAGCTCTGACTGGGAGAGGTAATCCCATTTACTGAGGGCTCCATTTTAAATGTAGACAACCCTGTTAAACCTTGTAACTGATTTAACATCTCCAGATTTGCTTCCTTCAATCAGATTTTAGGAAAGTGGGATAAACTTGAGACAGGCAAGTCCTTCCTTTTTATTCCCATCTCTCTTCTCTTAAGCTATTGGTTCAACTTTCAGTGAATTTCCTATGAGGTATGAACCACAGCTCTCATTTCTTCCCCATGACTGAATAAAACCTGGGCCCAGAAATGCCTGCAGGAAGGGCAGAACACGGCCAGGAGAGAGGAGCTGAGGGAAAAGGCAGCAGGAGGATGGATGTGCCTACAGCTCAGCATCACTTAAATTCTCTGGGACAGCAGCAGAAACTCAAGCACTGTTTTCACCTTGTTGCAGAGGTAAGTGGAGTTACTGATAAAGAAGAGCTTTAACATCACCAGATCTGAGGAGAGCTGTCATTGCTCACGAGCCTACAATCGAGGTGGAGGGGAAAAGCAGGCACCAAACTGTGCTAAGGAGATCTGAAGGATACCCCTCTCTGCCAGAGAAAGGCACACTGGAGGGATACCCTCCTCTCTGGAGGAGCAGGAGGAGTTTGCAGCTCATTTGTAGCAGCTTTAAGGCTGTGGAGTTGAAGATGCACAGTTGGAGGGCTGGTGGATCCACTGTTGTGAGACCAGACTGTAATGGAGATCTGAGAACCAAAACTGAAAACGTCTGCTGGCAGGTCTGGATGGAGAGGCTGGAAAGCAGCCTGGAGTTGCCAGCTGCAGATTTCTGGTGCCTGTGACTTAGCAGAATTAAATACAAGGAAATAAATTACAGGCAGCTCTGCCTGCAGGGCCTAGAAGGAAAGGAAAGGAAAGGAAAGGAAAGGAAAGGAAAGGAAAGGAAAGGAAAGGAAAGGAAAGGAAAGGAAAGGAAAGGAAAGGAAAGGAAAGGAAAGGAAAGGAAAGGAAAGGGGTGAGGCAGGTGAGCAACCCCAGTGGGTCTGTGGGGACGACAGGAGTGGAAAGGGGAAGAATGGACCTGCAGGGCACAAAGAAGCCCACTTCCAAAGGCCACCCAGGCAAAAGCAACAGCTCTCCTTCAGACAGGACTGCTCTATGAGCAGGAATCAATGCCCTCCTGCAGAGCCTGCAGACACAATGATGTGCAGGGTGTAAGTGTGCAGAGCTGATGCCCAGAGGAGGTTTCTGGCTGGAGCTGTTGCAGAGATGGGAGGGACAGAGCAAACACGAGTGACACTTCCCACACACCCTGGGTGTTGGTGTGCACCTTACAGGGGCAGCTGAGGATCAGGCCAGGCAATGGGGCATGGGTTGAACACCAGTGGAAGTTCACAGGCAATGATGTGTTACAGGGCAGAGCAAAGTGATTTTTGTAAGATGGGCACTCAGCTGTTTGCTGCAGCAAAGTTGTTCCTTGGCTGAATTGCCCCTGGGCTGAGCCACAGGCAGAAGGGACATTGCCATCTCCTTGCCCAAAGGAAGGAGGAAAGGCAGCTCTGGGGGTGCAGCAGGGCAATGAGGCTGTGAAGCAGGCCCAGGGGGAGTCAGCAAGGTCTGGAGGGCTGAACAAACCATCTTCAAGATCATTGCTTAAAATCCACACACACTTTCTCATCCTTTTCTCTGGGATGCCCATTCCTTGCTGGAATACCCAGCAGGACAACAGTCTGCTTATGATGGAAGTTAACCCTGGGCTTCCTCAGGTAAGAGCAGCTGCTCCCTGGGCAGCGTGAGCACTCCAAATTTTTGGAGTTTTTTTTGTTTTTTTGAGATTAGGGTGGTCTTTGCTTTTTG
The DNA here is from genome assembly GCA_013400275.1 of Rhadina sibilatrix. NCBI lineage: Eukaryota > Metazoa > Chordata > Aves > Passeriformes > Phylloscopidae > Rhadina > Rhadina sibilatrix. The sequence continues at coordinate 54,772 of VWYO01019714.1, read as the reverse complement.
TTTTTAGGAAGCTTTGAGCTGCTTGTAGAAAAGATGAGGAGCTTTTAGATGTTCTTTTTTAAGGCTGCTTTTTTTGTTTATTTTATTTTATTACAACACTTTTTTTTTGAGCTTTGTTAGGGTCTAGATAGCACGAGCAACAGGTGATGACTGATTGCTTGCTCACAGCTTGTTATTTTATATATAGATAATTAGGTGAACATTATTTACAATTGTGAACTAATATTTAAACTTTACACTAAACTTTAAACTGTACACACTGGTTTGTGTGCAAACAGCCTAGAGACCCGGTTGCTCACCTCTTGGAAATGCTGCAGAGCTTTGCAGGTGTGCTGGATTGTTCAGTGAAATCAGAGCTTTTAGTGGGAGTACAGCAAGAGAAGAGAATCATTTCCATTTCCCTGAAGGATAGGGAGTTTCCCATCTGTGGGCTGCATATTGCTGATATCTACCAAAGTGACAGCCTGAGGAAAGGGAATCTCTTCACTGGGGAAAAAAACAACTTTGGTTGTGGAGTCAGCTGGCCTTTTGTTAATTCCCACCACGCTGCCACTGAACTTGGCTGCACTTCTGCAGGGCCAGGTAGGTACCACACATCCCCCTTGCTCCACAGCACTGCTGTACCAGCCTCTCTGCCTTTTATTACTCTTGACCCTCCTGTTCCCATCAGGTGTTTTTAAGCAAGCCTGCCACCAAGGCTGTAATCAGTTCTCATGTCCTCCTGTTTATGCTCTCACCCAGCAATTTGCACAGGGCTGCTGAGCTCTCTGCTGGTAATTGACAGGGGAAGGCAATCTGCTTCATGAGAGGAAACATCTCCAGGGCTGCTGGACCTGAGCTGGCTGTTCCCCATAATGAGGGGGAAGTTAAACAGGATCTCACTAACAGCCATGGATGTAGCTGAGCCCTCGTTACTGCAGGCACAGAGGTGCTGCTTGGGACATAATTAAGAGCTGGACATTTGGATATCTGGGTATTTGTTGTACAATGTGAGGCACTGTCCTTCCTGCTCCAGTGCCCTATAGCAGGGGGCCTAGTGCCAAGTGGTCCTGAAGTTTGCTCAAGTCACAATCCAGGCTGCAGGAGGAGCTGCTCCAGGAAAGGGAAAGCTCTTTGTCTTCTTTCTTAGGACAGTTGCTGTCCTCCTTGCAGAGGTCAGCCACGGGGATTTCAGCCTTAGCATTGGAAAGCAACTGCCAATGGCAATGGCTTGTGCCATTCCCAGCTGGAAAAGCAGCTTGGAGGTGGTGTGGGCAGAGCATTGCCAGGTGGGTGTGCATCCAAATGCAAATGGGGGCTGGGGAGGCAGGGATTGTGAAAGGGAGAGTCCCCAGAGCATCTCAGTAGTCTCCATCTCACACTGCTCCCCCTGCACAGTCAGAGGATAAACTTAGGCCCCTTCTCCACCTACAGCTGGTGGTGAAGTGGGTAATACCCTGATGTTTCCAAAAGTTTGGCCTGATTCCTCCAGCTGATCTCTAACTGGGGTGAACACCAGGCTGGAGGAGGGAGAAGTAAGGGGAAAGAAAGTGAGGTGAGAGAGGCAGTGAGAGCAGCTCAGCCAGCATCCCTGTAGGTGCTGATGTGGGAAACTGTGAGACATTTGTGTGCACAGCATGTTGGGGCAAAAGGGATGGGCTGGAAAGGGAATGGTGAAAGGAGACCTGTAAGGAGCAGGAATGAGTTTGCTCTTGGTTTCTAATAGTAGGGAAAGGGACTGGGTGAGGAATGGTCTGTCATGAACAAGACATTTTTGCATTGCTTCGATTTGCAGCAGTTTCTTAACTTGGATACTAAAACACTTAATTCTTTAGGATTTTGTTAGCTATCAAATATATCAAATCCTTCCCTGAGGGTTTTTTTTCCCCAACAACCCTCACCAGCTGGACTATTTCCATGTCTTCCCTTCAACCATGATTGTCACCCGGGCAGATTCCTGGGCAGAACAGTTGTGAAAATGTTCACAATTTTCATGTGAACATCCTCCCTGAGCAGCCTACACAGCAACCAGGCTGTCTTTGCTGGGAGCAGGCCCTCTCACTTGGCATTTTTTTGGGTAGGGGCAAGTAAATTCACTGAAAAAAAAAATCCCACATTCATTCCATGAGACCTGCAGCCAGACTGGTTCCAGCCACAGGATGCTGCCTGATGTAGCTGGTGGTGAGAGCCACCACAAAACCCAGGGATGCAGAGCTGGGCTCAAGGCACTGATGGTGCTGCAGGGAAAAGCCCGAGTTTCTTCACACCTATTTATTTGCCAGCAGAGACTGTACAAATCCCATGCATAATTCAGCCCCTGCCAGACAAATCATGCCACCAGTAAAAGCCTTTTCAGAGAGCAGGGTTTGATGGCAACAAACTTTGACCTAAATGTGCTGCAGCCCCGTATGACAGGTTTTAAACTTTTGCCGTCACTTCCTTCTGAGAGGCAGAGGGAATCTAGGTCAGCCCCCCCCACACTGCTTGTCTAATTCTGATTTCATTCATGTTGCATCCTCGAGTTTGAGATGGGGGGGTGGGAAAACAGGATATTTGGCAAGGCAAGTCAGCCTCGAAGCCGTTCTTAAATCTCATCCTGGCGCAAAGGGAGCGGTTTGATGTCGCATCCCCGAGGCAACACCGACGGTGTCGTTTGTTATTCAGGGTGCAAAAGGAGCACAGAGTTTTCCTCCTTCCCCTTTTTTGTTGAGACGGCAGCGCTAAGCAGTTGGGCTGAATGAGCAGGCGGTGATTAACAAGGAGGCCTGCTCTGGGCGAGCGTCAGGCTGCTGCCCCGGGGAACAAAGAGGGGAAGTGCCTGAACACTGAGCACAAGGTTATTCGTTTGTCTGGGGTGCCGAGGCAGAGCACCACGGCGCAAACAGAGCCGCTTGTTTGTTGATCTCCTCTGCGGTGGCAGCTCGGGGCAAGCTGCTGCATTCATCTGCTCATTGCTGCAGCAGCCAGTGCTGCTCTTCCCAGGAATGGCATTCTCTTGCTCCCTGCCCAGTACAGCTGCAAGTCCAAATGGGCAAGAGAAAAGCTGGGGAGAGGGTAAGTGAAATACTCCTCCCTGGGCTCCTGTGCTGGCTCAGTCTCCTTGAGGGCCTTTGGGGAAAATATCTCAGGGGGTAGGATAAAAGATTCAAGAGAGGCTCTTACCTCAGGATTATTCCAAGGCTTTATTCTTGAAGGGTTCCAGGGAAAAGAGAAGGAACAAGGAAGAGCATGAGTTTTTCTAGTCTCTATCTCAGGATAGATAACTGGCACTGAGCCAATAGGTTAGAGAGTGCTACTGCTTGGGAACCTCAGTGTCAGGAGTGACTGTGGAATTGTCCTTGCAGCTCACTGGGACTTGTTCTCAGTGAGGAAAACACTAACCTGCCCCTGGTGGTGCTCCTGGTGCTTCCTGTGGTCCTGGTGACTGCTTTTGCAAGGAGGGAGTTACAGGTCAAAGATGGTTTGCCTGCACCTTGTCTGCAACTGAGACAGGCAGCATGGAAGCTGAGGCTCTGATTTTATACCTCTCTCCTTTCTTCTCACATCTCCTCCTTCCTTTGAAGTGGGACACCAGGACACCTTTGAATGAGTTCACGTTGGAATTCTGAAATTTCCAGCCTGGTATTCCTGATCCTGTTCCAGCAGGTGCCCAGGGGACCACTAATTACTTTGGTAAGCATGAGGAGTTCCCCAGGTCTGGCTAAAGGGAAAGGGTATGTCACTGTCACTAAGCATGCTTAGTCAAAACAGCAAGAAAAATTTGCCTTAAATACGCCAAATTCAGTGTAGTAGTATTTGTAGAGAGCAGCTATTATCTTTGTATATTTGACAAAAGTTAATTGTCTCTGTGACAATCAGTGCAGTAGTCAGCCTGTCTCTGTATAGGAGGGAAAAAAATTCTTCATTTATAAGCGATTCATTAAGTAGCATTAAAGCTGTCTCTGAAGACAAAATAATCTTTTTAAAGAGGACTCAAGGTAGCGAGAAGGAAGATTAATGCCTCAGCTATTTTTCAATTATGTAAGCTTCCATTTATTACAGTTACACCTGGATTAACTCTTACTAAGCTGTGTGCCCTGCTAGGTAGGGTTGGGAAATGGGGGAGTTTTGTGCCACTGGACATTCTCAGTGAGGGAGGAGATATGCTCTGCACAGGGCTGCTGTGACAGGCACTGCCCCTCTCAGCCTCCCTGTTAGCAAAGCTGTAAGAGTTTTGCACAAAGAGTGTGCATTTGTGGCACTTGAATATTTTGCACAGGTCACATTCCACTTGGTCTTCCTGTCTGCCTGCACATACCTGCTCTGCCTGGTGTAGTTCAGGTGCTGAAGGGTTCTGGTTTCTGACCCTAATTCAGGAGCCTTCTCCTGCCATCATGTTCGTGATCCTTGCACAATCAAATGAGCCTAAATTCTTCTAACACACTGGGGATATTCTTATTTCAGCGTGATTTATTGTCAGCAGTTCTGGTAAAGTGTAATTAAAAAGGTCTCGTTGGTACCTCTACCTTCATTTTTTTCTTCTCCCTTGCCACTGCTTCCTAGAGTGCTTGCCTTGTCTTAATTGAAGCAGTGAAGAGTCCATTTAGCAGGAAGGTGGGAGGAAACAGCCTGGAGATCATTCATCTAAATCACTCCAGTGATGAAAGCAGTTGCTCACTACATCTATCATAATTTCTTCTAAGTTTCTTATGGAAGATTAGTTGCTGCAACTATGCAGATGCACACATGCCTGGTAGGTCTCTGCAGACATTCCCATCTAGGGCAGTAACTCCAGGCTGGGGAAAAAAAGACTGCTTTCTGCAGGTGTAAATTACACAGCAAAAAAAAAAAAAAAAAAGTGGCCAGATAAAAAGTCCTCTTTATGTTTTTCCAGTTGAATTCATTTCATGAAATGTTACACCTCTTTACCTTGCACTGCTGTGTGAGCAAGGTTTAAGTGTGAGGCCAAAATCTTTTTTTGGGTAGCTTTGGTGCTCTTGCCAAGACATTTGTATGTAAAATTCAGGCCCTTTGAAGTCACATCCCAGCTCTCCACAGCTGAAAGCACCTTGTAAATCTCCACACCTGAGAGCACCTTATAAATGGTGCAAAACTGACAGAGAAGAGCAGAGTGAAGGTGAAAGAGGCTGAAAGGATATGTCCATGAGAGCTGACCTTACTCCTGTCTGCAGGTATGTCCTGAACAGAACAGCTGAAAGTCCATGAGCTGTCATTTGGTTTACACAGAGAAAATATTTTCGAAACTATGCAGAATTCAGTGCAGAGTGTCAAAAGGAAGCCAAAAGAAGCTATATACCAAGCTAAAATGCTGTCTTTGTGAATTTGTGAATGCAGGATTTTGATTTTTTTTTTTTTTTCCAAAATCGAGTGGTCTCTAGTCACAGGGAAAAGGTAACAAGACATTAAAAGCAGGTTGGCTCAGCAAGGTTCTGAACACAGACGTGGGGCTGGCTCTGACCCCAGGCCACCAGGCCAGGGCAGCCCCTGTTTGCTGCTGCTCTCTGCTGTTCCTTGCTGCTGCTTCTACTCTGCTGGCAGGGAAGGAGCCATCCAAAGCTCTGCTTTTTGCTTTGTTATTGACTCACTCCACCAGGCAGTTGTAAAACCCCCACGATGGGTTGTGACAAAACTTTAATGTTTGCTTGGACACTCTGACCTGCAGACAGAGGCTGGCTTTGGGCAGAAGCCAGAGGAGGTGGTGCTGGACACCCTCAGCATGCCCCTGCTCTCTGTCCTGCCCGTGGCTGATGCTGAGCACCTCTGCTCTGAACACAGGCTGAGGGAGCTGGGGTTGCTCAGCCTGGAGAACAGAAAGTTTCAGGGACACCTCACAGCACCTTCCAGTCCCTGAAGGGGCTACAAGGGGGCTGGAGAAGGACTTTAGAGGGGGCATGGAGTGATAGGACAAGAGGGAATAGCTTTAAACTGACAGAGGATGGGTTTAGATTAGATCTAAGGAAGAAATTTTTGACTGTTGGGGATGATGAGGCCCTGGCACAGGCTGCCCAGAGCAGCTGTGGATGCTCCATCACTTGAAATGTTCCTGGCCAGGTTGGATGGGGCTCTGAGCAACCTGGTGTTCCTGAAGGTGGCCCTGCCCATGGCACGGGGCATTGGAGCTGAATGATCTTTAAGGTCCTTTCCAACCCAAACCATCCTGTTGTTCTGTATTTATCCCTATTTTCCCTTTTCTGATTTAGTTTTCTAAGCAAAGCCAAGAGCTCGTGTGGCTGTGGTGTTGCAGCCACAGTCTGACCACAGTGGTTTGGAGTCTTCTTGCTCATGTTGGCGTGAAATGAAGCACAGAAGGTGCCTGGAAACCCCAGCCACGGGGCTGGGCTGCGGGACTGGGCATCCCGATTGAGGGAGCTGGGTATATCCCGATTGAGAGAGCTGGGCATCCCGGCTGGGGGGAGCTGGTTATCGCGATTGAGAGAGCTGGGCATCCCGACTGGGGGGAGCTGGTTATCGCGATTGAGAGAGCTGGGCATCCCGACTGGGGAAGCTGGGTATCCGGGCTGCTGGGCATCCCGAGTGGGGGAGCTGGTTATCGCGATTGAGAGAGCTGGGTATCCCGACTGGAGGAGCTGGTTATCGCGATTGAGAGAGCTGAGTATCCCGGCTGACCGCTGTTTTCCCGCGGCCGAGAAGCCGCTGAGCGAGGGGGGGAGGCTGAGCTTACATTACTGCCGGGGCTTCTGCAGCGCGCACATTACAACGCGTGAAAAGTGCTAAACCGAAAGCGAACGGTCTCATTCCGGCGTCATTGCTTGAAAAACTCCCTGTGGGGATGCGTTTGCCCGAGGGGCGGCTGGCTGGCTGCGCGGGGAGCCGCGGGGAAGCAAAGGCAGCGAGAAAGGCTTCAGCGACCCGAGGTGCGAAACTTCGCCTCGTAATCTCTCCCTGTGCCCGAGGGCGGGAGCCGGGCGAGCGTGCAGCGCAGGCGGGAGGGGTGCGGGTCCCGGTGCCGGTGTCGCTCCCGGTGCCAGTGCGGATGCCAGTGCGGGTGTCGGTGCCGGTGTCACTCCCGGTGCCGGTATCACTCCCGGTGTCACTCCTGGTGCGGGTGCCGATGTCACTCCCAGTGTCGTGCCCGGTGCCAGTGCGGGTGCCAGTGTGGGTGTCGGTGCCGGTGTCGCTCCCGGTGTCCCTCCCGGTGCCAGTGCGGGTGCCAATGTGGGTGTCGGTGCGAGTGCCGGTGTCGCTCCCGGTGTCACTCCCGGTGCCAGTGCGGGTGCCAATGTG
>VWYO01019714.1:19841-47105 GCA_013400275.1 Rhadina sibilatrix | reverse complement strand
GGCCCCGCTGCTGGCCGGGCAGGAGCCCGCGGGGAGCAGCCGGAGCGGAGCGGCCCCGCACCGCGCCCCGGCCCCGCACGGCCCCGCTGCTGGCCGGGCAGGAGCCCTGCCGGAGCGGAGCCGCAGCCCCGCAGCGGGGCGGTGAGGGCACCTCCGGCTGGGGAGCCCCGGGTCCGATGTGCCCCGGCTGAGGGCTCCGAGGTGCCGGCGAGCCGGAGCGGTGCCCGCCCTCTGCGGTGACCGGGCTGCCGCCGGGTCCCCGGCTCACTCTCTGCCCGTCCCGTCCCGCTGCTGCCGTCCTCCGACTTTTCGAAACTTTTGTCCCCCAGAGGCAGCTGCAAACGGAGGAGCCAGCTCAGGTAAAGCTCACGTCCCTTCAGCCGAGCCGCGCTGGGAGGAGCGGGGCAGAGGCGCAGGTGAGGACGACACCGATTGCCGCGTCAGGTGCTGAGCGAGAGCGCTCGGCTTTTTAACCCCAGTCCATTACAACGTTGTACACTTGTTTTTGTGTTCCAGCCTTTCAGTGCTCTAGTGTTTTTATCACAAATCTGCTGTGCTGAAAGCACATAAGTGGAGAATTTGCATGTGTTTTTTTTTTCCCACGGGTGATTTGGAAGTCTGCTTTGTAGCCTTATGGATGGACCTCCCTAATGAATTGATCTAGGAAAATTGTTAAACTGATAGTATTCAGTATTTTTAAGAAGGCTGTATTATTTGAGGGTGTAAATTCTTTTCCTTCAAAGTCTTGTTATTTTAGCAAAGAAATAGTACTGGATATCAGTATTAACAGAGAACTTATACTGGGTACAAGTTGCTCTGTAATGAGTTTCAAGGAGTCTGTGCAGTACTGCTTAAATTGTACCATAGAGTATGTTTTGCTGAGGATTATATCACTGTCTGCTTTTATAGAGAGAGACATAAAATGACCTTCAGGTTTATAGCTTATAAAATGGCTTAATGAAATATCTGTAGCATTTATGATGTGCCGGTTGCAAGTATTTTGAGATGCTGATCTCTCACTGTCTCTCTCAGTCTTCTGTAAATAAGCAGTAACTCAACAGGGTTCAGTAAAAGTACCTGATGGCTGACAGGACAATTTCACTCCAGTGCCTCTAACATTTGATTGATTTATTAATGAGAGAAAGCACAGAAGTGGCCATTGGCTTGGGCAGGCACTGGATGCAGTGACCTCGAATAGTGAGTTGCTTTTTAACTGGTACATAAAACGCTGCCCACAGCACACAGACAGGCTGTGCTGGGTTTATGGGAAACTGCAGTATAGTTGGAAAAGGTATTTGCTCTTCTCTTCAGCTTTGCTTTAAAATGTGGGTGCTGCAAGCTTGTAATCAGTGGCTCTGGGGAAGAAAAAGAAGCACCCTGCCCTTCTCCCCAAGTTAACTAGCCGTTTATGTTATCTGGCTGCACGCAGATTTGAAGCTATTAACTGCTTTTATTACCCTTCAAATGGTCGATCACTCGAATGCATTTCATGTTTCAAGGCTGCCTCCACTGTGAGTTGAGTTAAAGCTCCCGTGAAAGTGAAAAAGAACAGCTTTGTGTTGAAGTGATCACGGAGATATTTTCCAGATCTTAGTCCCTGTCAGTAGCCTGTTGTCTGCTCTCTGTACAAGCTGTCAGCGTGTACAAATAAAGTGCAACACAAGTGCAAACAGTGCTAACCTTCCTGATTTGAGGGGACGTGGCTCTTGTTGCACACAGAACCTGAGTGTGACTAGTGGGGAATTCAGTGTGACAGACTTTGAAGCAGTGCTAAGTCCCAGGACCCATCCTGTTTTGTTCACCTGAGCACTGTTCCTCCTTCAGTCGCAGCCTAAACTGGGGATGCCTGTGCTGAATCATGAAGGGCTTCAGCAGCAGGAGGGTGAGGTGGTCAGGCCAGTGGTGGTGGGATTCAGTAAAATGTCTAACCTGCATCTAAGTGTTGTCACCTTGTGTTGCTAAAAAGATCACACAGGCTTAGGGTGTTCAGACAGTACTGCATCTCTCTGTGTTGGGAAGTAAGCAGTCTGTCAGCCTCCCTGGCCACAGGACAAAGAGTCAGGGATCTCAGCTCAGTTCATGCTCCTCCTGACATCTGAGCAGCCACGTCAACGAGAGGGGCTCATCTGGAGCCCAGCAGTCAGATTGGAGTCCTTTGGACAAAGAGTGTATCTGCTCATGTGCAAATACACCCTAAGCCAGTTCAATAAATGAAAAGGGCACCTGTGATGGCTGTGTCAGCTCTTGCCAAATCCTGAAAGCACCAAATCCTGCACTTCTGGAGCAAGCTCATGCAAGGTCATCCAGCTGGAGCTAAAACTATTGTCAGGAGAAGCTGCATTCAGGTGGGATGTGTAACTGGCACTGCTTCAGTAGCTGTGGTGGTGATCACTCTGGTGAGGGTGGGGTTTTGGTCCATTCCCTGGATGTTTCTGAAGAACTTGGCACTTCAGCACTGCCCACAGCTACAATGGCACATAGCTGCAGGAATGGGACTGTTGGGCAGCATCTCATGTCAGCATTTGCCTGGAGCTGAACAAAGACAAGGAGGTGAGTGGTGCCCATGGGCAGAGGGAGCTGGGATGCACTGAAAGCCCCAGGGTGTCCTCTGTGGTAGCCAGTTCACATCCACAGCTGAAGAACTTCTGGTGTTAGGCTTTCCTACATCCAGCTACCTGGAAACTTGGAGATATTTGTGTGGTCAGAGAGGTCCAAAAAAAGGCTTTGGTTTGTGTGTCCACAGGGCAGGGCAATGACCTGACTGAGGGTGAAGGGTGTGAGGAATAACCCTGCTCCTCTCACAGGAACGATGTCTTAATGGGAGGGGTGAATTTTTGTGGCAGCTGAGAACTTTGACAAACCTGACCATCCTGCTTTTGTGCCGGGCACTGGGGTACTTGGGAAAAACTTGCTCTTTCAAGAGAAATCACACTGCTGCTCTTTCCACCTGGGAAGGTGAAATGTAAGTCGATGTGTCCAGTGTTGTTAGTGGGAGGTGCTCAGGGTGCTGAGCACAGATTAGGGCCCGAGTAAGAAACAGTGGTAGTGAGCCATGTATAATGTGGCACGTGCAGGATCAGGACCAGCCGAAGGCTGCTGGCATGGCTGAGTTCACAGCTTTCCATTCTGGCTCTGGCCAGCTTCACCAAAGTGTGAAAATCAGCTCTAAAACCAGCCAATATTTTTCAATGAGTTAGCCTGCTCCCTAGGCAGAGCCTCTGGCAATACCCTTCTCTAGTTCTTCTGAACTCCTGCAAACTCAGGCACACAGCCCAAACGTGCATTCCCTGGAAACCCACGTCTCCCAGCAGTGCTGCCTGGAGCTTTGTGTGCAGAGAGCAATTCCTGCTGCCTCCTGGGCCCTTTTCGCTCTTGGGAACGTCACCTCTGGGGATCCAAAACCTCTCTAGGGGCAGGCAGTGCAGGTACAACTCTAACGAGGTCGTTGGGCTCAACTTTTTAATCCTCTGGGTATACCCCACACACGGCTGTTTGCATAGCAGGAGGGATTTTGCTCTTGAAGTGTCACCCCGGCCAAAGTCGGGCGTCACACACAAGTCTGCATGTGTTATGTCAACACGGTCACCTTTGTCAGCCAAATGCAAGCTCTACGAAGAAATCCTAGCTCCGTTTGACAAGCCCTGCAGACAGAAAACTCTTGTTGACTCAGAGGAGTTGCGTTTCCACCCCTGAGCGCTGGCCACTCCCTGCCCTGTTGGGAGCAGGGGCAGGGTGAGCAGCCTGCGCTTCCCAGGTCAGCCGTTTGCCCTCTGGAAATACTGGCACCGTGCTAAGTTTTTGTTTGCTTGAGCAGGGGTTTTTATTTATTATTTCAAGACCTCTGGAACTTCCTGGCTGGCCTGGGACATGCTTCTGGTTTGTTTGTTTTTTGGGATTTTTTTTTTTTTTTAAGTCAATGTTAGGAATTTGGGTGAGCTCCTTCTTAGGCTCCGAGTCCAGGTTTTTTTCCTTACAGATGTGAGGGATGTTTAGCAGATGGTGTTGGGGATCTTCCCAACTCCCTTCTCAGAGAATTTTGCTGTAGCTGAGGTTTATGTCATCCTTATTTGCAAAGATAAAAAGTAATGCTTATACTTTCTGCATCCTCTATATCAGGATATTTTCACTGTGCGTTTTTAGCATCAAGCCTAATGTATTGATAGATTGTTGCTTTTTTCCTGATAGACCTATTGACTCCAGGTTTTTTAAATATCTTTTAGCTCTCTTTATAAAATACGTTGAATTCTATAAAATTGGCTCTAATTTTATAGTGGATTTCTGGGGGTTTTTTTACCTTTTTTTTTTTTTTGGCACTTGTCTTAAAAAATTTCTATTTTAAACCAAATAATTTTTTTAAAAATATACTGTTGCTTTTCTTGATGGGAAAGAGAATTCTACTAAGGCATCTTTAAACATCCTCCAATAAGCATTGTCACACTTACTTATATTTAGATGTTTTCTCTCAGTTATTTTTGTGTCTGGTTCTTTCTAGTTTGGTGAAACTGACCTTTAGGAGATGTTGTTTTGGACCATGTTCTGTTTCCTTACCTCAGATGTAGCTGGGAACTGTGATTGGTTTTCTTCCAGCTACTGCAGGATTTCCTTGTCCTAGAAAGCTATCTATTATATGTAGGTGTTGAGATTTATTTTTTTAATTTTTTTTTTATTTTTTTAGCACCACAAACCCTCCAGCATCTGCCATAAGCCTGAAATTCCATCTCTTCTTGCTGTACATTGTGGGTAGATGCTTCAGGAGCTGCTCATCTGTTCCACTGATTCACTTGTCTACAGCAAACTCCCACCAGTGCTGCTGCTGTACCCAGCCCCTGGCCCCCTGAAGTGATGGGGGCCCTGCTGCAGGTGGCTGGGCTTTCTGGGGGGCCTCTGCTGAGGGGAACAGGCTGTGGCTTGGTTAAACAGAAGGTTGCTGGCACTCCAGGGTCTCCCCTTCCCCACCCGCTGGGTGCTCTGATGTGGAGGGGTGGCACCCAGCACCCCCTTGCCCTTCAGCAGGGATGGGCACCTGTGACACCAGAGGGATGAGCTGCTGACAAATGTCTCTGCTCTTGAGGGGGGCAGTCCATGCCAGTGGTTGCTTTTAGCTCTGTCACAGATGCACCAACCAGTGGGTGATGAGTTTGCCACGTCCAGCTGACTGCCAGTGCTGCCACCAACCATGGGAATGGTACCTGCAGCATTAGGCTGCTCCAGAGGAGCCTGGCTGGGGCTGGGGCTCAGCACAGTGGGGGCATGGGCTGTAGGGCTGGTGCAGAGTTGTTGGAGGTGGTCTCTGTGGGGTGTGGTGGGCTCTGGGAGCAGCAGAGCAGGATGGATCTGTGCCTCTGCTGCAGCCCCTGCTGCTGTGGCTCTGCAGGCGGGTTGGGAGAAGGGGGAGTGACGGGGGATGAGACCTGTGAGAAAATCAATTTGGATTAAGGTGAAGTGCAAAATTTAAGTGTAATAGGAGCATAAAGTGGAGAACAGTCTTGAGCTGTCTTCCCCTGGAATGTGTCTTGCACAGTGAGACACAGAGGCATGGCATTTGTTCAGGCTGTGTTGGAGCCTCAGGCACAGCCCCACGGCCAAACTGATTTGGAGAGGTCTCTGATGGCATCCCCTTCACATTCACCTGCTCCTGCCTTGGTGAGGGCTCAGGCTGGATTCCCATCCAGGCCCTGGCACATCCCCCCTTCCAGCAGTGCTGCTGTGGGCTCCTTCTGAGCTGTGTCCAGAGTGCCAAGGAGGAGGCTCAGCCACTGCCTTGCTCCAAGGGGCATTTGTGGCCTCATGCTGTGCTGCTCCCATGCTGTGCTCCCAGGGCTGGAGAGGAAGCAGCAGCTCACTCAGGCATGAGCAGCCCCTGAGTTGCTTTGTAGCACAGTAGCTTCAGAAATATTTCTAAATTGGTCCTGCATGCAGCTCCATTGGGGTTCCCAAGGGGATTCCATCCCATCAACTCTGTGAGGTCAAAGCTTCCAATATTTGGGTTTGTTTTTTTTTTTTTTTTTTCAGGGGAAAAAAGTCTTTATGTAGATGCAAGTATTTTTAGGAACGCTGGACCTCAGGAGCCCCTTTGTGAGACTGCAACTCCCAGCAGAAATTTTTGCTCCTCCCGCTCCCAAACCCCAGTTTGGAGCAGGAACACAAGGCTGTAAGTCATGGGTGTGTGGCTGGGGAATTTTGCTGAAGCACTGTTAGTCACTCAGCAAGTCAGCAGCGTGCACTTCAGGTGTACCAGTGGTTTGGGAGCCAGATGGTTTGTGGTCAAGTGATAAATACGTGATTGGAGAGGAATTGTTGTGGTTTGCTGCTGGCCCAGTGCCAGGCACCCACCAGAGGCTTTTGCTCACCCTCCCCTGCTACAGCTGGGCAGTGGAGAAGGGAAAAAAAACTAAATTAACAAACACTTCATGAGTGAGATAAGGACCGGGAGAAACACTTCAAGGACAAAACAGACTCAACTTATGGTTGCAAAGTGAATTTATTATTAACAGAACCAGGAGGATAATAAGAAGGAAAATAAGCCCTTAAAACACTGCTTCCCCCCAGCCCCTCCCTCCTTCCCACTGGCAGTGCAGGGAGACAGGCTCTGGGGGTTTGGGTCAGTTCATCACCAGAATTTTCTTCTGCTGCTCTGGGAGAGGACTCCTTCCCCTGTGACACTGTGGGGTCCCTCCCACAGGAGACAGTTCTCTGTGAACTTCTCCAGCCTGGCTCCACTCCCACGAGCAGCAGCCCCACCACACCTGCAGCAACCCCCCCTGTGAGCACACAGTCCTCCCAAAACTGCTGTGGTGCAGGTCTCTGCTTCCACGGGGTGCAGTCCCCCAAGGACAGGCTGCTCCAGCCTGGGAGCCTCTCTCTCCACCAGATCTTCCACAGGGTCACAGCCTCCTCCAGGCATCCACCCTCACTGGCATGAGCAACTCCCCCATGGGCTGTGGGTGGATCTCTGCATCCCATGGATCCCCTGCTACCAAAAACCAATACAGCAATTAATCAGGTTTCCACTAGAAACAGTAATTCTGGTATTTCTGAACTGAGGAATCTTTGTCTTTCCAGTGTTTGACAAAAGTTTTGCTACACATGGAGGTCTCTATACACACAAATTAGTCAAAACAAAAATCCTATTATTAGAAAGGTTTGTGTCTTGTTTCATGTCAAATAACACCCTCCCTCCCCAGATGGCCACCCTATGGACAAGAGTGCAAGCACAGTGCTGAGCTCCCGTTCTCCATTTCTCAATCCCTTCAAGCCCTGTGCCCTTCCCTGTCTCTCTAGCAAAGGATCTTCTTTTCTTTTCAGCCCCAAAGAGCATTGCTGCCCAAGGACTTGATGTTCCTAAATGATCTGGAGACCCAAGTACTGGCATAGATAATGGTAAATAATTAATTATCTTGCAGACAGTCCTTCAATACGAGCTGGAACGTGTTTCAGGAAGAGGGAAGGTGGGCATAAATGCTCAAAGTAACTGTTCCCTGTGATTAATTAAAAGGCTTAGAAAGACAACAATGTCAAGGCCTGTAAATAAAATGGAAATTAATTCAGAGATGGGTTTTGTAGTGCTTTCTCTTTTTTTTTTTTTTCATTTTGTTTGCATTTTGTTGTTTGCATTTTGTTTGCTTTTGTCTCTCTGCATCAGGCAGGATGTTTAATTCCTTCCAAGTCTGTCCCACAGCAGAGTAGGGGTGGAGGAGGACAGGACAGTCCTTAGGAGAAAGCTGTGCCATGGTCCTGTTACAATCATGTCCTCAACAGCCCCAGGCTGATGGGACTGCTTCTTCTGGAGGATGTAAAAGGAAACCTATGATGTAGCTTTCTCATGTTTAACTCCTGGAAACTGGAATGAGGATCAGTGAGTCCCTGTCTTCTGAGGCCATCCCCTTTGATGCCTTGAGAGACCTCAGAACTTTGATTTGTTGAACAATCCCCAGCATCACCTTCAGAGGTAATGCTAACATGCTGCTGAGGTCCAGCAGCCCCTGAGTCCCACCTGCCCTGAATCCCTGCTTGTCCTTTGATGTGGCTGCAATTCTTCTGGGCCTGGGGCATGCACAGAGGGTGAGGAAGGAGGGGGATAACTGGGAATGCTAATGGACTGCTGAGAATCTGGCTGCAGCAGGAGTTGTGATGTACCAAGCACAGCAAAAGCGACCCAGGGTGGGCAGTGGGACACTCTGCCTGACTGAGCTGCATCTCTTCCCCATCCTGAGAGGAAAGGTAGGGAGAGCTGGCAGCTCTTCCTGTTGCAGACACTCATGTTTTGCAGTAAGGGTAGGTGGGCTCGAGAGACCCTGGTGTTTTCTAGGAGCAAACCCCAGCCCTGTGGTGCTGAGCAGGCACACAACCTGCAGTTCCCCTGGGCTCTGTGATGGCAACTTAAATGGAGTTTAACATATTTCATCTTACTCTTGGCCTGTTGTCTGGCCTTCAGAACTCAGCTGTGAGCTTTATTTCTGCAGATACTGCAGTAGAAAATAGATCAAATTGACTCTTAATGGGATGGGTGAAATCCACAGCAGAGTTGCAGTTGGGTGCATTAGGAAAAGGAGCCCTGGCCTGTGTTGCCCCAGGGAATGTTGCCTGACAGCCAGGTGGGAGGGAGGAACCTCCCCAGTGTGCCCAGAGCTGCCTGCATGGGCCAGGATGGGGGCACAGGGCTCCTCTGGTGGCTTCAGCTCTGTCCTACTTGTGAGGAGATCAGAAGGAGCCATTTAGGAAAAGGAGGTGTTTTCCAGGTGTGCAGGATTTTCCAATGACTTGTGCAGAGTTACTAACTTTCTTTCCTGTGTGCTGCAGGATGAGACCCTCTTCCCTTAGGTGATCACTGCAGTTTAAGCTGCCCCTGGACTTGCACACAAACATGGCATAGGAGTGTTTGTGGGGTGAACAGCAGGCAGAGAAGATAGGAGGGAGCAGAAGACAGGAGTCCTGGTGCCTGGGTATGGATTTGTGCTCTGTTTTTAGGGTAGAACTACTGGAGACCAAGAGATGATTCTTCTGCACCCACCCAATCCACCTGCTTGTCTCCTGCTTGCATCTGCTGGCCAGTTGCAATGGCAGCAGCCATCCAGATCTCACTGTGCCAGTTCTCTGGCCCTCAGTCCCACCTGCAGGCTGCTAGAATAGCCCTGCCCAGCCCTTTTAGTGGCTTGCATTGGCACTGCCAATGCATTTGTCAGCACTCAGCTCTGGGGCTTCCATGGCCCCATGGAGGATCCCTGGCTCATAGGAGAGCAGGGTCAGGATCAGCAGGAAGGATCCAGGCTTGCCTGGTGAGGGAAGAGCTGATGGGAACTGTGTTTTTAAGGCACACTGATGGAGGAGGGAGGTGTGTGAGGCTCCTGCTGGTGTCCCTGAGGGAACAGTGAGACAGGGATGGCAGCGTGGTGGCACTTCCCCTGTCCTGCTGTCAGTTTTTCTTGGCCGGTTTCTAGGAAAATGGATTATACCACATGCAAAATATTCACTACTGGATTTAATAATATTTCAAAAATAACTTAAATGTATTTCTTTCAGAAATGGTATTCCATGGAAATCCTTTCTGTTTACCCGCTGGCATAGCCAAGCACGTACTCCCAAGCCAGCATCCAGGCAGATCATTGCTTTGTTAAACAGAATGGGAGAACAATAGCCTGTGTCATTAGCCTGGCCCCGTGCTGTCTGTGGACAAGGGCTGTGCATTGTGTCATTCTTTACCTGCAGCTTTTCCCTGAAGTTGTCTGGGTCATATCTCTGTGTTGGCACTGCCAGAGGTGCCTCGGGGAGCAGAGCCAGGGCTGAATGGCTGGGCACTCTCCCTCTGCTACTGCACCTTTGCCAGCTGAGTTTGTTCTTCAGCCTCACTACCTCGAGAGACAGTTCTTCAGTCTCTACATGTCAAGGTCCTCCCTCTTGGAGATGCTCTGGAGCTTCCTGAACAGTGTCTCAGTTGTGGGGCTCTGGGAAGGTGGTGGGGATATCTCAATGCTGGCCTTTTGGCTTCTCTGCAGGGAGCCAGCCCAAAGAACAGCAAATCCCAGGCCCTGTGACTGATTGCCCAGCCAAGTGAAGTAGCCCAGCCTTACCTGCATCAGAGGACAGCCCTGTGGCTTCTCTGTGTCTTCAGGGAGGAGGTCAGAGCTGAAATTCAGGAAGAATTTGGCCAGTGGTGCCATGAAGATGTGGGCATAAAGGGGCATTAGCTTTAGCTCAAGTGTAGTAATCTCTGTTCCAATTCCTGGTACAGAGATTGAAAGCAAGACATTCATGACAACATAGAATATTCCTGGGAGAGGTTTCCAGTAGCATTTGGAGTAGTCTGGAGTTGCCAAAGTTAGTATTCTGCTTTTCTCTCAAGCCTTCAACGTTGCAGGAATGAGGCACCTACCACCTCTCTGAGCAACCCACACCAGTGGCTCAACATCCTCATTGTAAAAAACTTTTTCCTCATATTTAATCTAAATCTACCCTCTTTTAATTTCAACCCATTACCCTTGGTCCTAGTGCAACAGCCCTTGCTAAAATGTAATCTTACAGGAAAGAAAGATGAAAGAGATCTTTTCTTTTTAGGTACTTGAAGGTGCTGTAAGGTCTCCCTGGAACCTTCTCCAGACTGAACACCCCCAGCTCTCTCAGTCTTTCCTTCATAGGAGATATGTTTCCAAATGGAGATGGGTTGAAGGATTAGCTGTCCTCTGCTTTCCATCACTAGTTCTGCCTGTTTTCTTTCTGGCCTTTCCAAAAATATTCGCAGCATCTCTGGAGTTTTCAGTGCTCTGCTTTGCAGGGAGAAATTCAGCTAGAATGAAGTGTACTGGTGCCTTTGTATAGAGGTACATGTTGTCAAGGTAGAAGTAGATCTTAGTGTTTTCAAGGAAAGACTAGAAATGAAAAAAAATTTTTTTTACTGTACCTAAGATGTGAGCATTAAGTCGGCGGTGAGCTCTGCCATCACAGCTTGTGTCTTAAAACAGTCTTTCTACTAATCAAAAGTGATTAGTCAAAATTAATTGGACTAAGTGGAAAGCGTGCTGACAAAGAGTTTGCAGCTCCTGCAGATGATCCACCTGCATTCCTTGCTGAGAGACTTTTGGGCCCAGAGCAGTTCAACAAACCCAGTCTGCTGGAAGGTGCCCGACTCCAGGTCACTCCTCACCTAGGTCAGGAGGATTGGACATCTCTGGTCTTGTGGTCCTTCAGGGACAGAATTAGAGAATGCTTTGTTTTGGAAGGGATTTTAAAGGTCATCTCATTCCAACCCCACTGGCACTGGTGTTACCCTCACAGGAAAACAGAGAATTTGTAAGGCAATGCACTCTTCTTCCTGACAGATGCTGATGAGCCAGTGCCTAATGACCCAAGACCTTGCTGGGGACTCGAGAGGGCCCTGTTTTCAGAACAGCTGCAGTGAACAAAGCATTCCCTGCCTGGTCTAGACTCGCATGGAAAGGTGAGGCAATGCTGTCTGCCAGCACCTTGCTCTAAATCCTTCCAAAAAGCAAGTCAAGACAGAGAAGCTGGGAACTTGAGGGAAAACCTAAGTGGGAAAACCAGGGTTTCCCATGCAAGGCAATGAAGATGACTTGCCTAATTAAGACAATAGACTTAATTAGCCAATGAGAGAAATCTTTCCAGTGTGGATGTACCATTGGAAGCCATTAATTAAAAGTCTTGCTAAATCCCAGACTAGGCAAAGGCTTTGATAATAGCGTGCAAGAGCAAGAAATAGTCAGCACTGTGTCCCTTAGCACACACAGAGCCTCCTCCATGGAGTCTTTAAAATAATAAATTTGCTTTGGAATAAATTATACAGATATGGAAACAGAGCAGTGGGGAAGCAACAAACAGGGCTTACAAGGAGCTAGACTGTTTCAGTCTTGCTGTGGCAGCATCTGTTCTTCCTTACTGGTATTTTGACTCCAGTTCTCTCATTTATTATTTCCTTTTTGAGACAAATTTTTCCCAGGAGAGGCTGGATTTCTTCTGATTGATTGTTAGCATTACAAAACCAGTTGCTGCTGCTGGGCTGTTCCCATTGCTTTCAGGGACCAGTCTTTTACAGTTTCCTCTTACCTTTAAAATTGATTATTTTAATCACTTGTAACAAATGCGTAAAGATACAAATTTTTCCTTTCATGTGGGATGAAGACAAATGATCAGCCTCTGACACCTTTCTCCTGGAACGTGGTGATCCTGGTTTGTAATCAACTCTTCTATTTTCCTCTGCCCTGTTTTAAAATGAGTTTCTGTTCCTGGTAATCAACAAAACTGTCTATGGGCCTGGCCTGTCAGAGAACTCGAGAGGGACTTTTGACAGGGGCTGTAGGGACAGAAGGCAGAAGGGCTTCATGCTGACAGGAGGCTGGTTGAGATGAGATATTAAGAAAAAATTCTTCACTGTGAGGATGGTGAGACACTGGCACAGGTTACCCAGAGCAGCTGTGGATGCCCCATCCCTGGAACTGTTCAAGGCCAGTTTGTACTTGGCCTGGAGCAACCTGCTCTGGAGGGAGATGTCCCTGCCTGGGGAGTTGTTGTGTCAAGCCCTTGGCCACAAGCTTTCCTTAGCTGGGCTAAAATTGTCTCCAAACTGGAATGGGAGGATACAGCATGTCGATGAAGAGGAAGTGCTGAGCAGCCCTTTGTTGAGTTTAACTTTCTGCTGTGGACATGTAAGACAAATTCGTTCAAAAATAGAAAGCTGAACGGTTATTCTGCACTGTGTTGTTCTAGAAAAGCACTTCTTGTTTGAAAGAAGAACAGGCAGAGAAGCCAATTCCTGCTAAGCATTCATTTTGTGTTTGTCCTTTCACACACTCTTTCTTCTCTAATTCTGCTGAGACTGATCTTTCACCAGGAAATGAGGAAGGTTGGGGAAAGATGCTGCGTCCCGGGCATCTAAATGCACTTGGTTGCTGACTGCAGGATGGATGAGGATGCCAGCACAGACAAGCACCTGGCAGTGTGGCTTGCACTTCTTCATAAACCAGTGGCCTTTTTTGTTCTGAGGGATCTGTTTTAACTCCTGGACTTGCTTGAAAGCAGGGTTCTCAGTGTGTGCTGAATCCTCTTTAGAGTAACTGGGTTGGATTTGAATTGGCAGCCCTCTAAACACTGGTGGTACAGCTGTATTTGTAGTGGCATCCTGGCTGCAGTGCCATAGCTCTGAGCTGCCACACCAACAGGGACTGCAGGGCTTGGCAGCTCCCTGTTGGGAACAAAGGACACAGCCTGTGTTGTGTCTCTGTGTGGGGTATTGAGTGCCTGTCCTGTTCTCCCACTGTGCTGAGTGGTCCTGGGGGCAGGAGAGGGGGGAAAAGACAGAGTGGATTCAGGAGAGAATAACTCCAGTCATCCTAGAGCTCAAAGCAGAACTGGAAAATCTTTAAGATCATTGAGTCCCACCATTAACCTGACATTGCCACGTCCATCATTAATCCTGTCCCCAAGTGTCACATCTACACATTTTTCAAACATTTCCACCAGCCTTGTTGCCCTTCTTTGGACACAAATCACTTGAACATTACTTCAACAAGTACTTGAACAGCTCTGCTCTAATAGGAGGGTAGATATTTTGCAATCATGCTAAAATGAGGCTGTATAAAAGTCTTCTGATTTTGGACCTTTTGTCCTGACTGGTGCTGACTTTAAAGGTGAGGTCTCTACTGAAGTGGCCTTGAAGTGGCACGGGAATAGAAGAGGGGAAGCTGTTGTGGAAGTTCCCTGTGGTGTTGGTAAAAGGACAGTCTGAAGTGCCCTTCAGTGGCAAAAGAGATGAAAGCAGCTTTGGCTTGGTGCAGCCTCTTTCTTATGTCTCAGCCTGTGATCTCTGTGGCTGTGGGCTTGTCCAAAATGGTTTTCAGTTTCCTGTTGAGGAGGGTGTGAGTGGTTAGAAAGCCCTTGTGCTGGCTTTGTGGGCAGCTGTGAACAAACCCCAATGCTGCTGATAGCCCTCCCACAAAACTGGGCCTGGTAATGTTTATTCTTATCTTTCACCCTTGTGAAAGGAAGACAGAAGATGTGATTTCTTTAGGATGATGACAAGCTGTGGACTGTAACAACAGCCTCCTTTCCAGGGCACTGCTGCCAGGCCAATACACTTCAGACAATGTGCTGCTTTCTTTTTCCTAGACAAGGAGATTTTTAGAGCTGTGCTACCTGAAAGAAGCTAAGATGTGTTTGTGTCCACCTGTTGTGGTTTCACCTGGGATGGAGTTAATTTTCTTTCCCCTCACATTGTATTCATTTCTTTGTCTCATTCTTTCTCCCCTCATCTAAAATTATTTTAGCTTTTAAAGTGCATTTCCAAGCTGTGGAAAGCTACTGACATTCAGAAACTCAACCTCTACCACCAAGAGCACAAGTCTTCTGCATTTTCTGTCAAAAAGTGTATTATAACTCATCAGTCCAGTAACACCTAAGTTTCCAGATGTTTATGGGTTGTTTAAATATATTAAGTCTATGGATTCAAAAGGTAGATATTTGCTAATGCATCAGATCTGTTCCTTATGCCTCTTGTACTTCTCTGCCTTCCTCACAATCCTGCTGGATTAATTCTTTCAGGGACTTACAGTGTCTGCCTGTAATTGTGTTGGGAGTATCTTGAGAAGTAAGAAGCCAGATAAAATTCAAAGCAGGACAAGGCAATCTTCATAGAGATTTTGAAAGTGCTACAAGATTGTGCATTAAAGAGATCAAGCACTTCTGCTTTTGCCCTTTCCCTTCTGTCTGGGTATTGAATGACCTGCACTAAAACAGTTTAGCAGAACAGCAAAACACAGCTAGTTTTAAGCAGCAAAAGGCAGAAATAGAGCAAGAGGACTCCAAAATTAATTTGTGAAGCAGCTTGTTGCCTTCTGACTTAAGGTCCGTGTTCTGAATCATTGCTCAGAAACATAAAGCCTGTGTCCATGTGAATGGATTTATACAGGGTTTAAAAGGAAAGGGTGTTTAGGTTTGCCTGCCCTGAGTCTTCATCTCAGTCCCCCTCTCCTGTGACACTCCCTTGGAAGTAGGCCAAGACAGTTTCACTCTGGGAGGCAATGTAAAGCCAATGAGATGGATTTCACATATTTGCTCTCTTCTGCCAGTCTTCTTCCTTGATCTCTGAGTATCTCCATGCACAATCTCATCTGTAATTACAGCTGCATTGGAACCTGAGAGCGTGAGACCTATTAATTACTTACTTAATATTTATTTATTCATTTAACTTTCATTGTCTTTTATCTGTGTTGAAACCCAGATATTTATTTTCAATTGTTCAAAGTCAAGTGTTTAAAGAACACACAGAACCAACCCTGTTGGCCCAGGCACTCACACACCAACACGAGTGCATCATGTGCCTTGTCATCTTACCAAGAGTTGCAACTTCTAAATTGTTTTATCAGTGATTCTGGCAGCTCAGGCAGGGTTTGTATGAACAGATGCTTTAAAAGCTAAAGGGACCAAACAGGGGTGCATGTTTCAGTGTTGTTCTGAGACAATGGAGATGGAGCCAGCCAAGCTGTTTGAGCTGAACAATGGACTTTTTGTATACTAATTGATAGCCTGATGTTTTCTTGAAATGTGCTGGTTGACAAAAATAATGATTGCATCACTAGGATACCAATACATCAGAGAATCATAGAATTGTTTAGGTTTGGAAAAGACCTCCAAGATTCAACTGTTACCCAGCACTGCCACGTTCTTCACTAAACCACGTCCTAAATCCCACATCTACACATCTTACAAATTCCTGCCAGGATAACAGCTTTACTGTGTCCCTGAGCAGTGTGTTCCAATGGGTGGCCACCCTTTTGGTAAAGAAATTTTTCATAATATTCAATCTAAACCTCCCCTGGAGAAACTTGAGGCCATTTCCTCTTGTCCATTGCTTCTTACTTGGGAGAAGAGACCAAGCTCCTCCTGGCTACAACCTCCTTTCCAGCAGTTGTACAGAGTGGTAAGGTCCCTCTTGAGCCTCTTTTTCTCTGGAACAAACATCTGCAGCTCCCTCAGCTGCTCCCCCTTGGACTTGTGCTCCAGGCCCTTCCTCAGTTCCATTGTCCTTCTCTGGACACATTGCAGCCCCTTCTTGTGAGGGGCCCAAAACTGAACTCAGGATTCAAGTTGTGGCCTCTCCAGTGCCCAGCACACAGGGACAGTCTTCTAGCTTATGGCTTTATCTAATCCATGTTTGATTTAGAGTCTAGTTTTTCACACCACTCAGAAAAAAAGAAAAAAAAAAAAAAAGGTTGTAAAACAGGCAATTCCTCTTAACATACATGTGACTTCATCTCCTGCTCTGAATAGAAGAAGGGATTAAAACAGGGAGCAGGTGTTGCTCCTCCCAGCTTTATACATACTTGACTGTGATGCTCCTTTTAGAAATGTTTCCTTCTCCAAAGAGCCAAGTAAAAAATGTCATCCTGAAAACGACGACCAATTAAGAAACTACAGCATGGAAATTTCAGGAGAGAGAACAGCATATGACCCTTATAAAGTGCTGCAAGCACTGTGGAGAACAAACAACTGTATTTGGTTCCTGGCAATCTCTTTAAAAATTCAAATATGAAGTAGCCCAAGAGGAGCTGGTTGTAGAGCCCTGTACATCATCAGTGGTGTAGTCTGGTTTTTCTCCAACATCTTCGAGCCAGAACTTTGGAAGAATTTCAGTAAAAAAAAGTAAATTTTAATTTCACAGTGGTTAAAAAGGTATAATTTCTTGAGAAAAGTGTATCTTGCCAAATTTTAAAGACTTTTTACTCTTCTTCCATGGCTAGTTTTGATTAAGACTTGCTTTGCAACAATGCCAGTGAAAAGCCAAAGCTTTTATACTTCAGAACACGGAGAAAGGTACTGCAGATTTATTGGCAAGGCTGGGTGTATTTTATTCACACCACCATGGGGATGTCTGATTCTGATTTATTTGCAGAAATTTCACAATTTGGCAGCGCTGTCTGGCAGACTTCCTCTTGATCTTTAATTGACTGAATATTAGGATTGGCCTGAATAGAAAGCTTTGTTTGAATGGGAACTTCAGCTAGAACCTGTGAACGTTTTTGAGGACCTGAGGCACACAGGTAAATGTTGAAGAGTTTAGAAGAAACCAGCAGTTCCTGATCAATGCAGTTAGTGTTCTAATTCACATATCTGTTAGAAATAGAACTTTCCCAAAAGCTTCTGTCTAAATTTAAATGGACTGTTTATAGCAACCAGCCAGTAATACAATATACTGAGCAAAATGTGCTGAGCATGTGAAGCAAACAGGATTATTAAGCCATGAATAAATAATTGGTTCAAATCAACTTGCACTAACAATGGTGCCCATTTAAAAGAAAATGTACCACGTAATTCAAAGTGTTTCAGAATTTATAATAATAATTATAATCACCAGGAGGCAATGTTTCTTTCCCTTGGTGGCAGAGGAAACCTTAGTAATGTAGGACTTCTCCTCTAGATCTAAGACTCTAATTTCCCCATGACAATCATATCAGACACGTGCTGTTGTATGGGATTATTCCCCTCTGCCAAATGGGGAAAGGCAGAGAAAGACTACAAATTTGGCCTTGTATATTGTTTTAGGAAGTGAATGTCTTTGACTCTTGATTTCTGTACTGTGGGGAATTGCCATGTCCAGATTTGGGCTTTGGTGTTTAAAACTGGAACAAAAAGTCAAAATTCGCTGCAGACTGGAGGTCGATTGCAGCTCGTTAAAACACTCTATGGCTGCTGAAAAATGTAAATGTGCATATAAGGTAAAATGGAAGTTTTCCATGAGGCAGCTCCTTCTGGCAGTGGTGGTACAGGGCACAGGACCAGTGACCCTCAGCTCTGCTCTGATGTGGCTGCTCTCAGGCTCAGAGCATTCATCAACCCTTTGGTCTCCATGAGGTATGAGAAATCACCACCTTAACTGACCTCTGTGGGGTAATTCAGTGTGGCAAGCACTGACCTTATTTACCTGGATTTCTGAAAACTTTCTGCTCCTAGTGGCACTCAGAAAGTCAAAGCCATTTTTTATAGAGAGGCCTGAAGATGCAGGGTACTGAACCAAAAGGAAAACAATCACAATGTAAGCTTTCTACAGCTCCATGTATTTGCAACCCCTTGCATTAGTGCTCTAGATGACTTCTGGGGAAGGCTTTTATTTATTATATCAGACATAACTATGTGAATTCATACACTTTAGGTGTATGCAATATGTTCCAAATCATGAGGAAAAATTTAAAGTTACTTTATGAGTGGGTACTTTCTGTAGTTTTTATTTTTTTATGGTGCTTGATGCTCTTTATCCTCCTGAAACTTGAAAACAGGACAGTTAATGCTATGGGATGAGATGGAGTTTGAAGAATAGAAAAGCACCAGAAACAACTTCTTATAAGGTTACCTATAATCCCCTGCTAAATCCATCCTTCAAAAAACATCTTTAAAGGGATGGTGCTGATGTTGTTGCCACAGAAGCAGCGTGAGTGCTCACACTTGCTTCAGTACACCAGAATCAGCCCTGCTGGGAGTGCCCCAAGTAGCAAAAAAGGGGAAGGAGGGAATTTGCCCTTGAGACTTGTCAGTATTGGGAAGTACCAAGCGGGTTGGTTTTCCTACAACATCAGTTTTCCCATTGCACTCGCTTTTCCTGGTTTTTCGCTGAAAGATAGAAGAAAGAACCAAGGGAGAGGGATAGAGAAAGAGAGGAATGGTAAGGATTCTCTTGTCTGTGGGATCTGGATTTATGAGGCTCATAAAATGCTTTTCTGCTTTTCCTAGTGAGAAATAATCATCCAATTCTGTTATCTTTACGAGAATGATGATTTATGCTCTCAGAATGAGTGCTCTTTCCACTTTTCCACATCTTTTCAGTGCCTCAACAATGTCTTGTACAGATTACTTTTTCCCAAGAAAGGCTGGACCAGATGATCCTTGGAGTCCCTTTCCAGCCTGGTTTTCTGTGATTCTATGATAAAGTGTGTTTCATTCTTATTTTTTTCCATATGCAGTTGGTGTGGTGTTCTCCATTAAGGCCTCTGTGATTTTGTCTCTGGGAAATGTGTGTAGATAGGTAATAATTCACATGATACTCTGTGCCAGAGTCAAAATCTGTGTAATTATCTGAACTACATACCCTGAGTGCTCCAGAGTTGGAGAAATTTGTGGCTTCTGATCTGGGCTTTATGAAATACCTAGTTTTATGTTTGATATTATATGGGTAATTCACATGATGTTATTCGAGTCTGCAAAATGCATCTCCAGAGCATTGGTTCTTGGATGATTAGTAATGGACATTAATCATAATTAAAGGCATGTCATTATTTGAACTTTTGAATTTGTGTCCTTTCAATGTTTGTATGCCTGTTGCAGCAGCTGCAAATATTGTTGTAAACACATGACCACATCCATGGAAAGAAATCTGTAAATATTCAGAAGACTACTGAAAGCAGAGCTTTCTTTCCCTGGACTTTAAAGGGTGTCAGCAGCATAGTTACTTTCCCAATGTGTTTTCCCTTTTCTTCCTAATACAGAGGAGAGCCAGCCTTGCCTTCCTTTACAAACCCCTGTACACGGATAACAATCCAAATTAATTCTGATACCATCTTGACACACTGTGTGCACATTGCAGGAGACTTGGCAAGTGAGGGAGGGCAAATATTTAGAGAAGGAGGTGCTGTCACAGCCTGTAGCTAGCGGGTGTGTGCTGTGGACACGTCACCCCAAAACGTGTTGTGGGATGCACCGTGGTGAGGTAAGGCACAAAGCATCTTTCTCATCATGTGCCCAGACAGGCTGGACCCAACACTTCCAAGAAACAGCAAAGTTGGGTTTGTTTTCAGAGTTCCCACGCAGTCTCCAGCACGCTCACCCCAGCTCAGGCTGCGTGTAGTGGACAGAGCATTTCAGTTTCCAGCTCTGCCTGTAGGGAAATGAAGGAGCATGTGTTTTAAGACCTACTGCTTCTCCTTGCAGAGGTCACACTAGTTCAGTGAGAACTGGGTTTGGCTTCCCATGACACAGCAATCTGAGGGGAAAAAAGTATGTGAATCCTGGCTTAAATGGATAATGTGAAATGCAGATGTGTCATTATGGCTTGCCCTGCTATCTGCAGGGGCTGAGCCTTGTGCTTCTACTGACAGGGGTCTTGCCTGGTTCCCAAAATGTCAAATGTTGAAGGCAAGGTGTGGTACTTTCTGGGTCTCTAGAGAGAGTGTGCAGTGCCCCCACCCCCTGACTTCCCCAGCATTCCATCCATCCTGGTCCTCCTCCTCCCTCACAACCTGTCTCCTGGGTTTTGTCTTCCTTCAGCCCCGTCCTGTATGAAAAAAACAGAGGGAATTGGGAGGGGCTGTCATTTTCCTTCAGCTGTCACATCCATCCCAGAATAAATCTGAGGGTGGCTTCTGAGTTTGGAGTGAACCAGCTGCAGTTTTAAGCATTGTCCTGCACGTTCTGCTCTCACTCCTGATTTTTCTCTGCTCATTGAATGCAACCTCACGTTAGAGAGGGAAGTGTCCTGCTGACTGCAGCAAGCAGGCAGTACAGAAGGAGGGGACACTTTGTTTATCAGCTCCCATTCTTTCATTTGTGATGCCAGATGTGTAGTCACATCTGTGAGTTTTGCAGGAGGGTGGGAATGCCACTCAGTTGTATTGATGTAGGCATATAGTGCAACCTATGTGGTTTCCTCAGCCTTTTTCTCACTTAAAACCCTTTTAAGTGAACCCTTTTTGTTATTCTTGAGTATGTTTCCTCCTGCCCTATTTCATGTCCCAAGTTAAAATTCACCATTAAAGATTTTACAGATAACTGCTTATTTTTATTGGAACCTGCAGGCAGAGCTCAGTTGAGAGGAAAGATGTGCCAAACTGGGGTCTCCCTGAGAGGATTTCCTGGAGCATGCTGGCTCCAGCCAATTCTTTAGCCAAATCTTCTTTGTCAACCTTCATTTCAGAATGTGACCAGTTAAAACTAGAAGAAAATACGGCCTTTAATTCTTACTCTTAGGGTTTTTTTCCCCCTGTTGGCTTTCAAACTAATGATGTTTCTGAAATGCTGAGATGCAGATGTGTTTCTGTGTTTTCTTCCAGGGGGTGAGCAATGGCAGCACTGCAGGTCCTCAAATGAGTGCAAGATGATAATGTTTTACAGAAGAAACCTTTGTTGGTGAAAAATTAAGTAATCAATTTCCTAGATTGTTTTCTGCAGAAAACAATTTTTTTGTGTGTGTGTTGTGAGGAAGGAAAAAAATAGTGGTTTTGACATCTTTACATGAAATTAAGGTTTTCATGTAAAACTTTCTTAAAAAAAAAAACAACCCAACCCAACACTTTAGTTTTATAATGAAAGTAAAAGAGCTTGAAGTCACAGTGAAATATTCTGCTCCCAAACTGCTTCTTGTTTGATGCACTGGAAATTACATTTTCTGAAGTAATGAAGAACAAATTGTGTTGTAGCAGGAGCCAAACACTCTTGTTCCAAACAAAAGGTTGTTTGTACAACCTGTGTACTGGAGTGTGCCAGGAAGTGTGTGAGGAAAGAGCAGTGACACTCCAGATGCCACACTTTGCCAATCCTTCCATTTTCAGGTTTTTTGAATTGCAAAGCTTATCTTGTGTTTTGGATGGAATAACACAGCTCCAGATCCAACAAGCAGTCTGTCTTCAGTGGCCTGATAAATTGTTCTTAATTTTCTGGAACAGGTTAATTTCATTTAGGTAAGGAAAGGCAAAAAAGGAGGCTTTTCAGGGCACTGCCAAAAAGAAGATTTAGTCAGCATCAAATCCATTAGTCAACCAATTTATCTATGTTGGCTAACACCATGTCAGCCTCTTTGTCTTATTTTTTTTTTCCCTTGGGTAACAATTTAGGTAACTCTCAATTTCACTGCTGTATTGCAGCATTACATGGTGGTTGCTCTGCATAAAACTAGCTTTACTGCCCTGTTAAATTTTTTAAAAGCAGATTTCATTTAGTTTTATTTTTTCATGGCAACTTTTTCTTCTTCTGTGAATGTACCATTTCTTTGAGAACTCATTTCTGGGATTATGCAATCCTAATCATTGTTGTAGGCTACTGCAGAACATGCCTGTAGTAGGAGTTGCCTCTATTAATTGCACATGTTTCTGTGTCCATCAGTATTCAGTGCCACCTCTGAGTTCCTTTCAGGACACCTGTTCCAGGCTCCATGGTGTGCTTGCTTGGGGTTGTCTTGGCAGTCTTTGTTTTCCCCATTTTAATTTCCTATTATAGAGGATTGGAGATTCCTCATAGACAGAGGTTCTGGTGTCAGTTGAAGTCTAACCACTGATGGAGACTCTTTTCACCTTTGGAATATTTCTAACACATCTTTGGAGGATCCTTTGGTAATTCCCTGGTGTTATATTTTCCAAATTCTTCCAGGAAACATGTATGCCAGCTATTATCCCTGCCTTTGCTGGTGTTGCTGAAGCAGGGAGGGATTTCAGGAAAAGTACTGGTTTAGAGGAGTTCTAATAACTCCTGTGGTTCTGCTCATAACTTCTTGCCCACAATGAGTTTTCATCTTCTAACCTGAGACATTTGAAGGTGAGTTAGTTCCACTTGAAGTCAGCAGCAACCTCTCAACAGGAAATGTTCCTCTGCTACCGTGGTGGTGGAATGACTCCATATAGTGGGAAGAGTGTTGCCTGTGGAAATTAAAGTTGCATGCCCTACCATTTAGCATTTCTTACCTAAACTCCTCCCAGTGTGGGGGATTGTGGGGAACTCCAGGAGCAGGAGACAGGGATGTGCTTCTGCCAGTTATATCCCTCTTGTTTTGGTTGTTGTTGCATGTCACAGGCTGCCCTGCACAGAGCTGTATGGAGCAAAGTGTTCAGTGGGGGAGACTGCCCGAAGGGGAAATGTTGGAAATATTTTCATTTCCATTCTGCCTTCCAGTCAGTGACATCCTCGTAGACACCAGTGAATGCAAGGGAGGCAGATCTTTTGCTGGTAGAGCAGGAAGGTGCAACTTGCAGAGGCAGTGGTTTGCTCCTGCTGCATGGCAATTAACTGGAGAAGTCCTTGCTCGAAACAAGAATGTCTCTCTTGTTTGTCCTTACATTCAGTTCTCCAGTATAAGACTAGTTCTTACTAATTAAATGCAGAATTACGCTGTGCAATCACCTTCTGCCCTCTGAAGAAACAGGGAACAAGCCCTGTCAGCACTGCACTCTCCTGCTGTGGGATAATCTGGAACTGGCTGCTGGTTATGTACTTAATTTGTTTGGTTTGTCAGTGTTTATTAGGGGCCTGATTGAAACAAAATCATCCCATCCCTCTGGAAATCAGCTTCCTTTTAGCAAAATGTGCAGCTTGGCTTGCAGGATGCTTTTTAGCCCTGAGTATTTCCCTGTGGTGCCTCTACAAAATCAACTCCAGGTGTGAACTTTTGCAGCCTTGTTCTTCCAGCAACCCCAGCCACTTTTTGTAGTCATTAGTCACATATCACCAGTGCCTGGTGGCATAGAGAATTTGGGAGTGCTGGTAGTTGGTGACAGGTGTGGCCTTGAGCTCTGTGGGAAGAAGGAAACAAACCCTGCTCTGCTCCAGAACGTGCCCATCAGCATCCTCCATGCTGAATGCTTGCAAATTATAAATGGGATATTGTAACACCAAGTGAACAGCAGTAAAATTCAGTCTGGTAAGATTTATTACTTTAAAATTGGAGGGTTTAAGCTGATAACAGATTAACATATTCATGGGGCTTTAGGAACTGCTTGGGTATTAACTGCTACCTTTTAATCTGAAAACTTTGCAAGGGTGTCGTGTCTCTTCTGCGCTAATGACTCAGTCTGTCTTTGTAAGAGGTTGAATTTCTTTACATGGTGTTTTGCGACTAAATATGAAAGAGGGGAAATGGCCCTTAATTTTAACAAGTTCCCATTTGGTTTAACAGCTGCTGTGAGATCTCTCTTGTCTTTTTGGCTGTGTTTGCCACTTTGGCAGTGTGTTTCTGGTTGTCAGAGTCATACAGAGTTCTAATGAAGTGCAACACTTTTTTCTTTTCCCTACAGCTGTTATTTGTCATTTGATACAACTCTGCCTTGTGAGAGTTTTATTCCTGAATAAATGATAAAAGGACAGCTAGTATCAGAAGGCAGTGCTGGCATGAAAGTTTCTGCTTTCTTTGTTGCTAACACAGAAGAAGCCATCGCTCTCCTTTTAAAGGATGTGCTATGTGGCTGAATTTGGGAAAGCCTTTCAACTCCTGAGGGAGCCAAAGCCAGCCTCTTCCCTTGTTCTGCCCTTTGCTGCTGCCCTGTCCTAATTAGCAGTTAAACTCCACGCCCTGTGCTCCCAGTGCCAAGACACCGACTTCTGGCAATGGCTGGAGGTTTGTTTTTCACTGCAGTGCAGTAAACACTGTGTGTTTCTCCACTCTGCTCCCCGACCAGGGCTGTGAGACCTGCTGAGTCAGCAGACATGGCCCATTCTCCTTGGGGTTCATCTTCCTCCATCCCAGAGCTGGGGAGATGTGGCTGCCAGAGCTGGCTGGTGTCACAGCCTGGGTGTGACCCTGGGGAGGCGCTTGGGTGGCTCAGACTGGAGAGTTTGCTGCATGAGCTGGGCTCTGTGACTTGGTGTAAATCTGTTAGTGAAGCTGCAAATCCTGGTTCCTGCTAACTGGGACGTTACAATTGACCCCCTGATTCCTCAGAATGCATACAGAACTCAGCTGAGCTATTTGAGTGTTCAGACATTTCATGTGGTGGCTGTACAAGGGTGGTCCTGCCGGGTTGAAGGTGACTCCCACACCCTCAAGATGTCTCTTGAGCTGCCTAAATGAGTGTGCAACCAGCACTGGTGTGCTCACATGCCTGACAGGGAAATACACAGCCCATCAATGCTGCCAGCTCTGCTTGGGAAGCAGAGACCATTTGCTGGGCTCCACTCATTCATGTGCAGAGCTCTTATCATTGCCAGCAACATGCCAATGAAATTTTTGGACAGAATTTCTGCAAAGCTCTTTGTAATGCACACTAACCTTGCCTTATGTCTCTCTCTCTCCTGTCTGTGTTGCTGTGCTTTTGGGGTGCCCTTTGAAGGAGGAGATGGGCAACATGCTGTGAGTTTTCATTCTCTGCCTGGATATGTCTGTGTTACACTGCTGCTGAGGACTAGAAACCCTCATCCTTTCTAACCCTGCCAAATTAACCCCCTCTTAGAAAAGTATCTTTAATGGTATGTGATATGCCCAGTACCCTGAAGATTTCATGGTGAATGTATGGCATTGGTATTTGTTACAAATACTTCTCCCTAGAAGACTCTGTATTAAGCCCATGCTTCATTTCATCCTTAAAACTTCGCTTACTTTGGAGTTAGTTCATAAACAAAATTACTTTATTGGGGACAGATAACAACATGGGGTTTCAGCAATTAAATGAAAAGTGGCAGGGAATCCTGAGGAGAGGAAATGGAGGGTCATAAATGGCTCTGAAGAGGCTTGAAGGCAGGAATTAATATCTTGTGCTTAATGAATGACAGCTCTTCAAAAGATGCTGTTAGATAAAGCAGTATAGGAGTGGAGAAGAGGGCATTTCAGAAACTGCATGGAGTAAGAGAGGCTTTTCTTTGAGAAACTTAGCAAACTTGACCATTTCTCTTGTCTTTGGAGAGGGTCGCAAATGGAAAGCATGACCTCTAAAACTGATAGAAATTCCAGCACTTCAGGAGGAAAAGGCAGTGTGAAAAGCTCTCGCTTTCTCCTCTGTTTTGCCCCTGCCAGAGGAGAGATCTCACACTGACTGAAGGTGCTGAGTTATTCCTTTGCTTTTTGAGTTTACTCCACCTGCACATGCATAAAGCTTTTTTTTTTCTCTCTCTTTTTTTTTCTTTTTTTTTTTATGGTAGCAAGTATGGTGGAAGGTAGCTTGGATTTGAGTAAGGACAATGTAGGTACAGGAATCATAGATTCATTAAGGTTGGAAAAGAACTCTAAGATCATCAAGTCCAACCCTTAGCCCAGCACTGCCATGTTCACCACTAAGCTACATCCCCCCAGTGCCACATCCTCACGTTTTTTGAACACCTGAAGGGATGGTGATGCCACCAGCCTGTTCCAAGTGAAGAAAGGCTCCTCCTTGTCAGCAATTCTTAAGAGCTGTGGCTGAGGGGGATGATCAACCAACCTCTCAGGGTCCCTTCAGCTCTGTTGTTGCTGATGGGATCTGTAGTCACACCCTTGGCTGTACAAACATGAAGGTGAGGAGCAGAGTCTCCTTTACCAGCCACCAGCTGGCCTGAAAGGTCCACTCAGGCTTAGCATTAAAGGGCTGCAGGCAGTCCTCACCTCCTGATGGGTTCCTGATGGGAATCTGAGGCTGGAGTTAGCACATTACCACTTTGAAGTATGGAGGTGTGGCTGTTAAGTCGCTTCAGAGAGAAGAAATGCCTGTGATTTATTTCTTGCTGAGAAAAGCTCATTAGGGAGAAAAAGGGAAAGGAGGGGAAGCGTTTTAAGGGGACACTGAAAGCATCATCAATTGATGGTGGTTATACAACTCTAAAAGTAGGCCTGCCCTTATCACTACAGATTAGAAAGTAGGACTCGGGGGTATTCCAGGATTAGGCAATTTAGCCAAATACGTCAAAGTTTCTTTGGCTTATGTGGATGCCCTTTTTTTCAGCATCTTTTATTCTTTCTGGAGATTTTTTTTTTCTTTTTTTTTTTTTGCTGGGGCAGAACAAACTTTGTGTAAGAGCAGAATCCAGCAACGCTCTCCTATTAGAAGCTGTTGATAGTAAAATGTCTGCCAGCCTCATCAAGTGTGAGATCTGCCCTTGAACGTGTGTATTGCAGCCTGTAAGTCTGACTGCTTATTTCCTTCAGTAATTTAGGTGTCACTGTCCCGTGGACTCTTATTTTCTCTTCAAGCCACTTGGGTATTATCCACCTCTAGACTCCCACTGAGATCAGTGTTGGAGCACACCCACTCGAACCGTTTGTTCACACTGGCTCCTGTTGGAACATATTTCCTCTGGACTTTGCTGCAAAAACATCTTTTCTCCTTTCATAGACCCACACTTTGCACCTTGGTGTTTTGTAAGTCATCAGGAAATAACAGAAGCAGATGCCATCCAGCAATAAATACATTTGGGACTGCCTAGTCTGAGTTTCTCATCTCATCGATCGTTTCTTGCTGTTCACCCTGTACCCAGCCTTGACATGAGTTCTGTAAACCCTGTGGAATATCTGGAGTGAATCTTTTGCTGATGTTCTGGGAAACACTGCTTTTTGGACTCCTTTCTGGGAAAATGAGGACATGAGAGTTGTTTTGTGTTTGGTTTTTT
>VWYO01019714.1:6295-19821 GCA_013400275.1 Rhadina sibilatrix | reverse complement strand
TTTGGTTTTTTTTTTTTTTTTTTTTTTTTTTTTTTTTCCAGTATCATCATATTCTTACTGAACCAACTTTAACTGTTTGCATTGGACTTTTGCCTATGTAATAGTATCAGAGTCCCTAAAGTGTTTCCAGGTGAAAGTAACTCTCCATTTCCAGTGGGATTAGTAAATTGTTATGAATGAACCAGGAGATCCATAATAGATTTTCTTTTATTTTCTTTTCTCCTACTTGCTCTATGTTGGTACGAAAAGAGGGCTGACCACTTTTTAAGGGTTCAGAAGAAGACAATTCAATAATTTTAATTCATTTGAGAGTGGAAGTCCAGCTACCATTTGTGTAACAGCAAGAGAAAAATGCTCCCCTTTACATTGCTTCCAGTGTAATGGCAAGTGATATAAGGAAAGATAGAAAATCATGCTAACATGGCTGTTTTCTAATTTCTAGCTCATTTCCACAGACTTCTGAGCTCAGCTAAGGCTGTGAATCTGGCTGGTCTTAGCCAAATTAAAGTTATGAATCTCTGGGGTGTGAACACTGCCAGCTATTGCCCTTTTCTGCATTCAGTTAGAGTGGCTGAAGACATGGCTCCAGTATGGTTTTGGCAGCAAGACAATTAGAAAGTCATGACTTTAAAGTCTTAAATCCAGTAATCCAGTCCTTCACCTGGCAATGTAAGCAATTCTTTAGCCAGCAGCCAAGATAATCTGTGGTGCATAACAAATGTAATTGAAGTTCTATGGGGCTGGCCCTTCCTTCTCCAGGAAACACTGGGAGGTTTTTCCCCTCCTTTGTCAGAGGTCCAGAGGGAAGGGCAGCTTTCACAGCTCTAGTGATGATGAACAGGCTGATGGAGCCAGTGATGCCAGAGCTGTGCCAAAGTGCCTGGTGAGGAAGGCTTAGGAGGAGGGGGAGGAGGAGGAGGAGAGTTTGCTTTGTGGACTGCCTTGGCCTTGCTCTGTGCATCTGCAGGGCTGGCACAAGGCAGGGAGCAGCTCTGAGTGCCCACACTCTTCCCACAGGGAATGATGCCAGCAAACCAGATAATAGTTGGTAGCCCATAGCATCCTGCTGTTTTCTGGCTTCATGGTTGTGCTGGGAGATCTCAAAGGACTGTTTTCAGGAGTTAAATTATTCTGGAGTTTCATGCATTTTTTAGGACTTCCATAATGTCCTTAGATTGGCTATTTCCACATTGTCTAATCCTATATCCTAAGGATGCTGTGGGTTGGCATTACCTCCTGCCCCTCTTGTTATTACCCTCTGTATCATTTTATACAGCACAGTCAGGATTTGAGAGCAGCTGACAGACCAACTGCACTGTCTGTGTAACTGCAGGAAAACACACACTATCCTCCTCTGAATGCTAATGGAGTAATGATAACAGATAATTAATTGAATGCCTTTCCTTTCTTTTGTTTATTCCTCTCTTTGAACATACTCCCTAAATACACAAATAAAACCCTCAATTAAAATTTATGGATTAATGAATTGAACAACAAATCTTTTTCTTTTTTTTTTTCTTTTTGCCTGGATCTCAGTGAGAATTTTGCTGATTTCCACTTGTGCTCCCCTGTCACACATATTCAGTTGTCAAAATGGGTAAGTACACACTGGGCTGTCGTGTGGGCACATCAGATCTATCAGTGCTTATCAGAATGGTGATTAACAGTCTGGGATTCCTCCTGTGTCATTGCCTGTGGTGTTGACACTGCCCTGCAATCCAGGAGCTGGTCAGGATCAGTGCAGTGGGTCACACTCCCCTACAGAAGGATGGTTCTTAATGCCCTTTGATGGGGTAAATATCTTTCTACCCCAGGAATGACCCTTTGGAATTTGGGACATTAGAGATGCTTGTCAGGGTGTGGGCTGCAGGCTCAGCATCCCCCAGCACCACAGCATGGTCATCCACTCAATCACAGCAGTACATGGTCAGTATGATGCACAGGCTCAATGGTGTCTTTATGTCATAAAAAAAAAGAAGAAAATTGATCTGAAAGCATTTTCTATGAAATGCCACTTAAGTTTGCAGAACTGAG
This sequence comes from Rhadina sibilatrix, assembly GCA_013400275.1. Classification (NCBI taxonomy): domain Eukaryota; kingdom Metazoa; phylum Chordata; class Aves; order Passeriformes; family Phylloscopidae; genus Rhadina; species Rhadina sibilatrix. The sequence continues at coordinate 17,787 of VWYO01019714.1, read as the reverse complement.
CACAGACTTCACCTCTGCAGGCTGGAGGTTGGTGACATACAAGCAATCACACAGCAAGTGGCAGGTAAAAACAAACAGGAAAAAGAGGCTATCACAGCTAATAAAGAGTCTTGTTGCATGCTGAATAACACTTTTTATGACTATTTTTTTTTTTTTTTTTCTTGGAGCAAATAGTACATTTTGTTTCTGTTTTGCAGTGAGGATAAGCTTTGGAAGGTTAAACAGAGAGTATTAGATTATGGTAAGTGGTCATCAGAGGCTTGCTTTACAGTCATGGCCTGTTAAATTGTTTACTGAACCTCATTATATATATGTCTCTGAGGCTGATGTGTGTCTTAAATCTCATTTATCTGGAAGACCTGATAGTAGAGTCTGTTGATTTTTTCATAAAACTTGAATGAACAAACATAAAGTTTAAGATTCTCTTTATTATAAGCTGTGATTTATGGTGTAATTATAGTAGTAAGAAGTCACTGCAAGCATACCAGTTGCATCCATAAACTTTCAGCCTTTTGTTTAATATCTGCATTAATGATCTGGATGAGGGGATTGAACCCACTATCAGTAAATTTGCAGATGACACCACGCTGGGAGCATGTGTCAATCTGTTGGAGGACAGGAGGGCTCTGCAGAGAGACCTGGACAGGCTGCATGGACGGGCAGAGTCCAGTAACATGAAGTTTAATAAATCCAAGTCCTGCATTTTGGCCACAACAACCCCTGCAGTGCTACAGGCTGGGGACAGGGTGGCTGGACACTGCCCAGGCAGAAAGGGACCTGGAGGTTGTGGTGACTGAACAGGAGCCAGCAGTGTGGGAAAAGCAGGGAGAGGCTGGATCTGTGCAACTGGAGCTTGCACGCCAGGGGATTTCCAACAGCCTCCTGAGGCAGGCAGTGCCAGTGACCCTGCTGTTTGTACAGTGATGCTCAGCTAATCTCTGTAGAACAATACCTGTTTGGATGAAAGGCAGGTGCTCTTGGGGCAGCCTGCCAGTGGAGGACTTTTGCGTGTGTGGTTTATTGATTTGCAGAATTCATTGAGGTATTCCCACGTTTCCTAGAACCAGGGCTTGACAATAAGTCCTCAGATAACCTGTGTTGTTGGATAATCCAGGCAGAATGAGAGGTAGGGCCAGGGAACTGCTGGAGTACAGGAGCAGACTGCTGGAGTGGGCAGAAATAGATTTATGGGAGCAGAGGGGGAGCTCAAAGAAGTGCTAGGGCACGAGATGTTCTGGGATAAATTCCCTTTTGCATCACTTGCATATGCCTTTAATCTGCTCTGCAGCTGGGCTTCAGGTTGTTTGGAGTTGAGTTTTTTTCTCTAAACAATTGTGAATTACACTGTGAACAATGTATTGTACCTCTATAATCCCTAGCTTTGTTTTTTACTTCTGTAATGTAAAAGAACTTATAATTTCTCTGAAAATGTGGACAAGTCTGTATTACCAGTGTTGCACTTGCCTTTCTCCACCATTCCTGCCTCTTCCCCCCTCTGTAAGTGGGGGATGGAGCACAGTGGCACATGAGCCAGTTTAGACTAAGTAGAAATTTTAAAAGGGATGGAAAATGTAAAAGCTGATAAGGAAATACAGCCACATGACAACAAAGGGAAAAAGATACATCTGAAAATAGTGCTACAGAAGCAGATAAATTTAAATTGGAGATAAAGCCCTGCTGGTATTTATGGGCCATACTTCTTTGTTTTATAGTGGGAAAATGTAAAAAAAAAAAAAAAAAGTAACAAAGATGACTGGCTTTCCTAAAAGCCACATATTAGATGGCTTCCCATCCTGCAGTGTCTTTGGGATGGAGGTTCAGCCTCATCCTGCAGAGGGGAGGACACAAGCTGCTGGTGCAGGGTCTCACAGCAAACCAGGCACTGCAAGGCTTACAGCAATGTTTAACTCAAATGACTCCTGTTTTAATCATTAGCCAATAGCCAGCTGCCACACTTTGAATGGCATGTTCTGCTTTGGTGGCAAGCCATGTGCCCCCTCTTTTCAGAACCCAGCCATTAAAAATGCACTGATTTCCAGGACTGAGGTGCTTTATGGGTCTGATTTGCCCCTTCATCTCACCAGAAGAAAAAGGTGAAGTTGAGCGTGTTCCCACAGAAAATGGGAGCTGGGTTTGTTTCTGTGAGATAGTGCTGAGTGCTAAAAGACTTTCTGGCTGTATTTCCAAGCACCCAGCACCCTGCCTGGGCCATGGGTCTGCTGGTGGGTAGGAGAGGTGAGCCTGCACCACAGAAGGTACAGAGCAGGGGAGGGCAGCTTTGCTCCCCGAGTGGAGGAGGAGATTATTCCTTTCTGGACAAAACCATCTCCTTTTCTCCCTGCAATGAAGCTGTGTCAAAATAATACACACAATACTGTGCTCTTGGATTGAATCCCAGCTACGAAGTTCATCCCATGAATATTATTTTTATAGTTTTTTTCCCCTTATATTTTTACTTCCTTTCAAATATTCAAGTCGGTTAAGAAAGACCAGCAGAAATGGCTTATTTCTTACAGCAGCTGGCAGTGAAGTGAGACTAGTAATTTTCCCTATGATTTTTCTAAGCTTTGGATTAAATCCACGGATGTGGTGTTTTAAGAAGGGCATATTCAGCTTTGTTCTGCTCTGCCTGGTTTGGAACTGGAAGTTGAATGTGTCTCTTTCATGCCCAGCAAAGGCAGAGACTTGTTTTGGGGCTGCCTGTGTATAAATGTGTATCCAAGTAGGACAGGTCTGGTGAAGAGGGAGAGTTGTGCTCCAGTTAGTGGAGCCTATCTCCAGCATCCTCTGGAAGTCTCCTAAATTGGATTGCTGATACCTCTCTGTTTTTGTTTCACTCTCTTGAAAATTGTTTTAGAAGAGGTTTCCAAAAAGAAATTCTGGTGCTGGGGAGCACATTTTCTTTTTGTTGAAGTGCATATTTTTGATGGAGTGAATAAAAGTTTTGCTGCAGAAGAGCATTCCCTCTCCGGGGTGCCTGCTGCATCACTAAGCCTGGCCATAGTTGGTTCTGCCCTTGACAATGGGCATAAATGGAATTAATTATATGGGGAACCAGGTTCAGTAACTGCATTTTAAAAGGCTCTCAGTAAGTTATTAAATCAGCAAGAAAGCAGCACTGAGGCCCAGCAGACGCCGAAGCTGTGTGCTGTGGTAAACCCGTGCATGTAAAATTTCTCTCTAAAAGGGTTTTAGCACTTCACATGACCTCTGCTAATACTTACTTTTAAGTGACAATCTGTGTCAGCTGCCTCAGCTCCACACTGCCCAGGGCTATTCTCCAGTCTGGACTGCTTTCCAGAAGTGGCCTGATATGAGCTGTTGACTTGTCCTGATAGTTTTTGTTGGCACAAACATAACCATGACCCAACTGCAGTGGCCATGCAACCTTCCAACAGCCCTTGGGTGTCTTTTCCAAGTGTTAAAGCCTGTGGCCTGGTTGAGTCGAGATGTAAGAGAGTCCTTTCAGGGATACTGCACAAAAATACCTCTTTTTAGTAATTTTTAAAAATATGTATCGACTCCTCTAGACAGCAGGATATATGAGGGTTTGAAGAGAAGGTGCAGGTGTGATCAGCTGGATGGGATGTTGCCTCTGTGACACAGGGGCACAGGTGTTCACACCTTAAATGTGTTACATATAACTCAATTCTCTATATATACTCTATGTGTATATATATCTGCTGTCTAGTAATACTTTCCTTCCCACTACTGCAGATACACCTAAAAGTTGTAGAGTTAGGAAAACCAACTACTTTTTCTAGTATGCTGTCCTCTAACTGAAGTGTTGAGCTCCTGCTGAAATGACACTCTGTGTCATCATCAAAATGCTGAGTATTGACAGATGTCCTTTTCAACATTCTGGCTAGTCTTGTAGTTATGTCAGTTCCCACAAGACCTGGGGTCCTTTTCTTAATGCAATCCTCCATGCTGACTGGCAAACTTGAACAGGAAGGCTTTTTGCCTCCCTAAAACTACAGCAGACTCATGAAATGAGCAGTAAGTGCTCTTAGAAGGTCACTGTTCACCCGGGTCATTGGAGGCTGCTCCTCGCAGTGGAGCTGGCAGGTCTTGTCCCACACCATGCAGCATTTTCAATCCAGTGAGGCTTAAATTATTTTATACTTGCAGAGACTCACAACTCTCTGTTGTAGAGCCTAAATGACCAACCTGCAGCACAAACTCTGCACAGAATGGCTGAGTGCAGCTTACTGATCACATTCTCTGCCTAGGACCAGATAGTGAAGAAGTGGCTGACCTTCCATATTGAACTGGACAACTTTAACATTAAAAGAACAGGAAAATATACCAAAGGCTGGTTGCACCATGGTTCCTTGAGGAGCACGTAATCCTTAGGATGAACAGTGCAGAAATTCTGGTGAATGCATACTTGCTTATATGCAAAAGAACAAAAGAGACCTTTCCTGGGCAACTGCTGTCAGCCAAATGAACAAACCACTGAAAACATAATCTGCCTACCATACTCCTTTGACCCATGATGGTCAGAGAGAGTCAGGCTGAGACTCTCAGCCTGAGAACAAAATCCTTCTCTCCTACACAACTTAAGAGGAGCACAGGTGCCTGACTCACAGCTACAGCCAAGTTAAGGGTAACACTTCTAGTGTAGACTGTTCCTAAGAAGGAACATGCAGGTCAGTCATGCCTAGTTACTCTCCATTGCTGTCACCAGTAGAGAAAAGTCTTATTTTCTAGGGTTTCAGATTCCAAGTGGAGAGTAGAGTGAAGCCCATCAGAAGACTTAGGCCTAAAGAGGAGGAGTTTTGAGTTGAGTTCTCCATCTGGACCTACGCTAACCTCTCACGGTCTCTTCTTTTTTGCAGGCAACATCTTTGTTGTCAGCTTGTCCGTTGCAGACCTTGTGGTTGCAGTTTATCCGTACCCCCTGATCTTAAGTGCCATCTTCCACAATGGCTGGACCATGGGGAACGTCCACTGCCAGATCAGTGGCTTCCTGATGGGCTTGAGTGTCATCGGGTCCATTTTCAACATCACGGCCATCGCCATCAACCGCTACTGCTACATCTGCCACAGCCTGCGGTACGATAAGCTCTTCAACCTGAAGAACACCTGCTGCTACCTCTGCCTGACCTGGATACTCACCGTGGTGGCAATTGTGCCCAACTTCTTTGTTGGCTCCTTGCAGTACGACCCCCGGATTTACTCCTGCACCTTTGCCCAGACGGTGAGCACGTCGTACACCATCACGGTGGTGGTGGTTCACTTCATCGTCCCGCTCTCCGTGGTCACCTTCTGCTACCTGCGCATCTGGATTCTGGTGATTCAAGTCAAACACCGGGTGAGGCAAGACTGCAAGCAGAAACTCAGGGCGGCTGACATCCGAAACTTCTTGACCATGTTTGTGGTTTTTGTCCTTTTTGCTGTGTGCTGGGGACCATTAAACTTTATTGGCCTTGCCGTTTCAATTAATCCTTCAAAAGTGCAGCCACACATTCCGGAATGGCTTTTCGTCCTCAGCTATTTTATGGCCTATTTTAACAGCTGCCTCAATGCTGTGATCTATGGGCTTCTTAACCAGAATTTTCGAAAGGAATACAAAAGGATATTGCTGACACTGTGGACTCCCAGGCTGCTGTTCATCGATGTGTCCAAGGGCGGGACAGAAGGGATGAAAAGCAAGCATTCTCCAGCCATAACAACCAACAACAACCACGCTGAAATACACCTATGAGTCAGGACAGCACTATTTATTCTGGATTACAGTTGTATATATAATATATAAGAGCCTTTCTAGCTGTGTGCACTGCACAGCTGGTGTTGCCCTCATGCAAGGAAGGAGTCTGCAAACCTTTCATGCTTAGCTTATCGCTGTGACATCAAGGCTTTGAGTAAGGATTTTCAGAGTGGAAATGACTGGGTTTGTTTTTTTTATTTAAATATGTCATCTTTCACTGTGTGCCTAATTAATCGGTTTGGTTGCTTTTGCCACAAGCATGCCAATACTCGAAAAGGGAAGTGTTGAGAGTGCATGGAGAAATGCAGTTATGCTTGAAATGCAACCTTCAAGAGGCAGCAAAATTGCCATTTATTACACACAAACCTTCCTCCCCTCCCTCTGAATTCTATTTTTCTAGCATTAACTTAACCCGAACTGTATCAAACAAAGTGTAAACTGCATGGCTTTTTACATTTTAGGTAGGAAACTGTATCAGCCAGCAGGTGTAGTATGTATGGACAACGGTGTGTGTTTTCCTTTTTCTTTCCTCTGAAGGTTTAGGAGCTAGCCTGGGCTAGATGTGAGGCAGGCAGAAGCCAGACCAGTGTGTGTCTGATGCACTCATTTTAATTGAGTATCTACAGACATTAAGTACCCTTGCACTCTTCTTCCCAGGCCATGAGTAAGTATATGACATATGACATAATCTAATTGCAGTAAGATACTTGGAGCCTGATTCTAATTTAGGCAGTATCCTGTCATGGCCAGCAGTCATTCCAAACATCTTTCAAAAGCCACTGCTACATGAACATCACAATAAAAAATACGAACACAGCGGAGTCCCATCTGTGTAACACAGATTGCGACTTTTAAGTTCCAGTAACATTTACACTTGCAGACAAAAGCAGAAGGGGAAGGCAGTGTTTGTTCCAAAAATCCCTCCTTTTTGCCCATCACAGAACATGAATTTGCTGACGGGAGAAAAAGTGGAGATTTTTTTTTTCCCATTTTATTCACGTACAGCATGCAATTAACACGTGGGGAGACGAAAGCTGCTTAAGCATGATTATGCATCAGTTCTGTGATAGCCTGGACTGTGCTCTCTGTAGCATTGGAAACAATGTCATGAAGTGCTGGGGAGGGCAGTATCACATTAGACATAAGCACGTGGGCAAAGATAAGGCTGTTTCTTTAATGGAGTGTGAAAGGGGTGTGTGTGTGTGTGTGTGATGGCAGCTGGCTGTAGAGATAACAACTTTGTTTCCTTCGCTTCCTTGTGAATTCATCTCTTTATGGCTTTAAATACGTGCATCCTGCTTTGAAACAATCCCATTAAATCAAGAGGTAGGGCTCCCCTGGTGCTACTCTACCTCCAGGTTAGCACACCTGCCTTGATGCCGGTGTGCTGAGTGGGCAGCAGGGAGAGGGGCAGGTCTGAGCCCCGGGGGTCTAACGAGGACAGCAGGCAGCCCTGCCCCTGCTGGCCAAGGACTGCAGCCTTCTCTCTTTGCTTCTGGTCAAAGTTCCCAGCACTAAGCCCTGAAAGAACGAGAGCAGACTTTGTAGGCGCCTGGAGCTGGGGAGATGCAGGATTTCCCCAAATCCTGAGCAGGCTGTGTGCCTAATCCTTAGTGAAGATAATAAGCCATTTGTGCACTGCTTTCTGAAACCAACTCGCTGCTGAATGTCCCTTCTGCTGATTTTTTGGGGGAAGAGGATTTGAGAAAAATTGGCTCTTTCTGAAGCAGGCCAAGAACTTTGCATGCTGTGTTGCCTCCATGAGGACTGAGTGTCTCTGCTGCTGCTGCCATGTGGTGAAGGTCACTGCAGTGGCAGGGGGGCCCTGCATTTATAGGGTGCCCTGGCACTTAGGAAGTTTCAAACTTGAACATCTCAGCCACTTCAGATGAATGTTGTTTTAAAATGCACTGCAGCCAGCCTCCCATAATAGGAATCAAACTGAGTTCTGTTTTGGCCTCTTAATCTGCCTCAGCATGGCCAAATAAAGGTATTTTGACCTTCAGAAATAACTGTTGTCTGTTCGCCTTCCAGAAAAACCACCCTGGATGAATTCACACCATTCCACGCAAGCAAAATCATTTTGAGTTCAACTTGGATAAGAAAAGCACTGAGGGCACATAACTGCAGGGAGTGTTTGTCCCATCACGCCAGGGAGATGTCCTGTGTTCCATGACTAGCCTTCAAAGTCATTTGCAACCAGCCACAACAGTGTTTGTTAGAATCACATTAGCAAATAATTTGAAGCATCTAGTGCTAAGTGAAATATTACTGCTTTAGGACAATTGTGAAGAATGTTGTGCAAGTTTGCCAAATATCTCAAATACCCCAAAACAGGGGTTTCATCTTATGGATTCTTGTCTTTTTAACTGAATGTTCAGTGAAGGTGATGTGGTATGGGTTTTTTATTTTATTTTATTTTATTCTTTAAGCTTGTATTTGCACTATTTCTTATTCAGGCTCCAAAGTTAACAGCCAGCAAGTTATTTGAACCAAACCAAATCCAAAGAGGTCCTGAACAGGCAAGCTGTGAGAGTCCCTTCTACACCTGGCAGGAATGGGAGCTGTAGGAACACCACAGGGCATCTCCCCAGGACTCACAGTGTCACCACTCAACCAAACTATGCAAAATGACCTGCTTGTCTCCTGCCACTGGGGCCGAGCCCAGCTCCTGCCCAGGTCTCTGCAGGGTCCAGGCAGAGTTCCTGCTGTGCCTGAGTGGGTCTGAGCAGCTCCCTGCAGTGCAGACCCCGCAGGCTGGGGTGGCTCTGGCAGCACAGGGAGCACAACCCTGGCACGACCTGTTCAGAAGGGCTCTGAGTGTCCCAGGGAGGTGCCCAGGGCTGGGCTGCTCCAGCTCAGCCCTGCTGGAGCTGAGGTTTGCAATATGCACCGTGGAAAGCAGGGGATGTGGCCCCACCCAGGAAACACTGTGCCGTTCGTTAGCACTTTGAGAGAGGCAGCGCTTAGGATAGGATGGAGTTTTTATATTGTCTTATTTTAAAACTACCCAAGCAGCTCCTTATTTTTATGTTAGGGAATGGTTAACAGGGTACGGAGAGTTTATTTTTGTTAGCATTTGTTTACAGAAAAAGGGAAGTGTGTTTTAGCTGAGAATTCTGAGCAGTGTCACAGTTTCCCTATGGGAATCTAGCTTTAATCCAAATTTGAGATTTCAGTGAGATCCCGCAGTTTAAATCACATTCTGCCAATTCCATTTGTTGCATATCTGGCCTTAAGTCTCACTGAGATCTCATAAACTAGTTTCAAATCACTTGCTCTGGGTTTGATATGGTGTGTCAATACCTATTCTAGTCCCAAGCTCTAAAATTGTTGTCGTGGAAACTTATGGAGAGGCAGTATTGCTGTGAAGGATGATGAATCTCTTGCCACAAAGAATTATTTTGGATGTTGCTAATGAATGTTGTTTCATCAGTCTGAGAAGAATGTAACCAATATATTTATATATAAATGTGTGTTGCATATGCTGTTTCCATTTTAATGTTTAATTGAGAATCCTTCAGTATACTTTCCTATTGCCATTTTTGTTCATAAAATAGATTAATTCCCTTTACCTGTTAAAAATGTAATAAATCTGCCATTGGACTACTTACTGATTATTTTTTTTCTCCACTAGCAGTTACTTTTTAATAAACATTTGGAACATCAGCTTGAGTTTTGTTGACTCCCAGAAAGCAGATTGAATTGACAATCATACTTGAGTTCACACATACCTCAGCAGCCCAGCTTGGACCTGGAGGTGAACAACCCAGGACATCTGAGACATCTCCTTGGAGCCACATGTTTTCTTCTGTGAGCCAGCTGCCTGATGCACTCTGGCCTTCCTCATCAGGGAAGAAACTTTCTCCACACAGCCATTGGTCTTCTCACTGTGTGTCTCTTCAAGGCCCTTTGTCCTTCTTGTCCCCATCCCTGCCTATCCATATGTCTGTCTGTGTCATATCCATGTCTTTCCTGGGAGGGACAGCACAGCTGAGCTGTGAGTGGGAGGGTGTGGCAGCCAGGGTGGTTGCAAGTGAGGGCACAAGGTGGTGTTGGGTTGTAGGGAAGGGGTGGGACAGAGAGGGTCACCCCGGGCTGGGGCAGGGTGAGGGCTGACACCCCCTTGGTCCCCATCGCTGTGGGGATGCTGAATGCAAGATGTTCTGTTTGTGCTCTTCTCCCCACCTCTGGTTTGGGGCAGGTTTTGCTGTACTCATTCAGTTCTTCAGTCAATGGGTTCTGTCCACGGGCTGCACTGGTTGTATTCCTGTGCTGACTTGGCTGGAGCTGTTCTGGGGAGGTTCTGTGCTGGTTGTGAAGCAGAGAATATGGGAAGGTGGAGGGGTCCAGTTGTTACTGCAGCTGGAGCTCCTGTTTCCTAGCCAGATGTCACATATAGCCCTGGTGTTAAGGTACTAGAGGCTGAGATTATCAGGTGAAACAAAGAACATCCATTAAACCAAAGAATTGCTGAAAAGCCATGGAGCAGACAAACAGGGACCATTCATTCAGTGACATCTCCAGGCAATATTGTTACTTTTGTCCCTAATCTTTTCCAACAGGGCACTGGACTTCACCTGCTGCTTCTACAGTGAAGCCTGCAATGCTTGGTGATGTGACACGCTGAAAGCAGTGTTTATGGTAGTGGCAAATCTCAAAATGTCTCTCTGAGCAGAGCTGCCAGAAAACCCTGTCATGGACTTGTACCTGCTGTTTCTTCCATGTGGAACAGAATGAATTGAACTGTCAGAAGTGAGGCAGTGTTATTTATTTACTTGCATGTCACAAAGTGTAGTAACTGGGAGATAAAACAGAGATATAAAACACAAGAGGTGTGATAATTCAATACCCAGGATAAAATCTCACTCATAGTGACTACTTAGAAATCAATATTTGTCCTAATGTATTTACCTCCAAGCTTATAATTTATAACTTGAAACCAGTCAGTAAAGAGCTACTGCATATGTATTTAGAATTTTATTGAAAAAATGCAAATTACTGGACCTAATGCAATACTTCTTACCACAAAAACCCTGAGATAAGAAATGCAGAATAGGTTCTTGTAAGAACTCTGTGATGGGATATGCAAATTTTTTTCATTGCTGATAAGAGCCATAAAATTCCTATCACTCATGAACTACACTTGTGAATGGAAGCTCCATAATATTGTTAACTGAATTTTCATTTTCTAGTGCTTGTTTATAATATCCATTATTCATGGACTCTAAGTACTGTACAGCAGAGATAGAATTTACAGCCCAGGGTCGGTTTCCAGAGCAAACAAGGTGGGTCTAAACCATTAACTGAAATATGTTTCTAGGTTTTCTTCCAAGCATGGTCTCCTGATAAGGTTTTTAACTCAAATGATTGCTTCTAAGAGATCAGGGAAACTTGGATGTCTTTTAGATTAGGTGCAATGTCTGTACAGTCATGGCTTGCTTAGATTACCTTTTAAATAGACTTGAGCCATCAAACCATTTTATAAGTCTGTCCAGTTGAAGCACATAATTTATTTGGTATGTGGAATATTTTATACATAGCACATTTAACAAAGTGCTATGTCCTTCCTTCATCACTCTGCCTCTCCTGCAAGCAAAATTTCTGAATTTTCCCTGGAAATAGGATGCAAAATTGTTTTCTCGACTGTAAGCAGGTTGCTTTGCCTCGAGGTGGGTTTCCACTGGTTTTGATAAGTGTGTGGGATAAAACTTTAATGTGGCATCAAAATACAACCATCTCCTGGGTGAAAAGTCACAGCTGTTTTGCAATTAAAAAA
>VWYO01019708.1:22448-169289 GCA_013400275.1 Rhadina sibilatrix | reverse complement strand
TGTGATGGCAACTACATCAAAGTCCAGTCCAGGTCCCTCCGGATAGCATCCTTTCCTTTCTGCATGTTGACCACACCCCACAGCTTGCTGTTGTCTGCAAACTTGCTGAGGGTGCAATTGATCCCCATGTCCCTAGCAGAGATGTTAAGCAGTGCCAGTCCCATCCTCTGAGGAACCCCACTTGCCGGAGGATCCTCACTTGGACACAGAGTGGTTGACTGAAAGCCTGTGAGCATGCCCATCCAGCAAATCCATGTCTCTCCAGTTTAGAGAAAAAGATGTCAAGGACATTCAAGAACAAGAGACAACATCAAATGCTTTGCGCAAGCCCAAATAGATTCCATCAGTTGTTCTTTCCTCACCCACCACCACTGTAACCTTTATGACTGTATAACTGTAACCTCTGTCATAGAAAGTTACCAGATTGGGCAAACACAATTTGCATTTAGTGAAGCTGTGTTGGCTGTCATCAATCACCTCCTTATTTTCCATGTACCTTGGCACAGTTTCCAGGAGGATCTGCTCCATGGTCTTGCTGGGCACAGAGGTGAGACTGACCTTCCTGTAGTTATGTGAGTTTTTATTATTTACTTCTTTAAAAATTTGCATTATATTTCCCCTTTTTCAGTCAGTGAAAACTTCAGTGCACAGCCATGACTTCTCAAATGTGATGGATAATGGCTTTACCACCTCCTCTGCCAGTTCCCTCAGGACCTGTGGATGCATCTCATCAGGTCCCACGGACTTGTGCAACTTCTAGGATGTTCTCAAACCTGATCTTCTACAGCAGGCAGTTCTTCATTCTACCAGTCCCTGACTTTGTATTCTGTGACTTGCAGGGTGTGGCACAGCTCCTGAACTTGGAGGAGGTGATCCTTGAATTTTAACCATCTTTTTTTGGCCCCTCCTCCCTACAGGGTTTTATCCCATGGCAATCTCTGAAGCAGACCCCTGAAGAGGCCAAAGTCTTATCTGAAGTCCAGGGCAGTGAGCTTGCTGTGCACCGCCTCCTCCCCTAAGGAGCTCAACCTCCACCTTTTCATGGTCACTGCAGCCCAGCCTATTCTTAAGCTTCATATTCTCCACCAGGCCCTCCTTGTTTTTGAGAACAAAATCCAGCGCAGTACCTCACCTATCTGGCTACTCTATCACTTGAAGAAGGAAGTTCTCATCAGTACCTTCCAGGAATCTTCTGGGTTGCTTATACCCTGCTGTGCCATCCCTCCAACCAATATAGGGATGGTTGAAGTCCCTCAGGAGGACCAGGGCTTGTGAATGTGTGGCTGCTCCTATCTGCTTATAGAGGGCCTCATCTTCTCGGTCTTCTTGGTCAGGTGGCCTGTAGCAGACCCTCTGTATAACATCACCTTTCTCTGCCCTCTCTTTAATCCTGACCCATAAGCTCTCAGCCAGCTTCTCATCCATCCTCAGGCAGAGGGAGCTCCATGTACTCCAGCTGGCCACTGACATAGAGCACAACACCATTTCCTTGTCTCCCCTGACTGTCCTTCCTAAAAAGCATGTACCCTTCTAGTCCAATAATCCAGTAAAAAAGGGCCACGTCTACATGGTGCCAATAAGATCAGTCCTGTAGGTGTGGGTACACCTCTAACTTCTCATGTTTATTCCCCACACTATGTGCATTTGCATAGAGGCATTTAATTTGGGTCCCCAATGAAGCTGACTTCCCAGCTAAAGTGGAAGGAAGTCCTTTGTGCTTCTCCTCAGATGTTTCTTGCTGATGTGCTGACTCTCAAAGCTCTGGGCATCTATTGCTGGCACTAGAATTGTTGTTTTAAGGAATCCTTATAAGCTGAAAACTGAACTAAGAGTTCTATATTTTTGCTTAGAAACAAGTCATAAAAAGGAAAAATAAGTAATATTGTAACCTACTGCCACAATAGTCCAAGTTGTGCAGNAAGGTGGCTCAGGAGAGGCCTTACCAATCTCTAAAACTCCCTGAAAGGAGGTTGTAGCTAGGTTGGGATTGGTGTCTTTTCCCAGACAACCAGGGACAGGACAAGAGGACACAGCTTAAGCTGCACAAAGGAAGGTTTATTTTGGACAATAGGAAGAAGTTTTTCCCAGAAAGAGTGATTGGTCATTGTAATGGGCTGCCCAGGGAGGTATTGGAGTCAGCATCCCTAGAGGTGTTTAAGACTGAATGTGGCACTCAATGCCATGATCTAGTTGGCAAGATTGTGCTCGATGATCTCAACAGTTTTGCAACCTTGTTTATTCTGTGATTCTATTATTTCTATATCTTGTATCGCCTATCATAATTGAGCATTTTAATGTAACAAATACCATGGAATATAATAAACTCTGGCTTATCTGTCTTTTTTTTTTCCAGTAAAAGAAAGGAATAGCTGTAGTAAATAAGACAGAACATCTTTGAAAATAATAAATATTGTTAGTCTCCCCTCCAAATTTTAAATCAATTACTTTTACACTACAGTGGGACTAAGTGAAGTACAGTAGTACAGCTTCAAGTTTTAGAGCATTCATTGATTTCAAACACCTTTCTTTTAAAATCCCAAACATGAACCCTGGTTTAGAGAACCTGAAAATGAGGGCAATACAAGTCAGTGTATACTTTTCAAATTTTTCTTCTGTGTCATTTGTAACAGTTCCCTGGTTCTGCAACACTGACTTTTTTGTATGAAAAACTGGGTAGGGTGACAAATGCTAAATCTTACCACCTTTTATTTCAAAACCCATTCCACAAAAATACAAAAGCAAAACACAAAAAAGAGTATAAATTCAGCATTCCAAGTTCATCTCATGAAGACAAAATAAGTTACAAATAATCTCCAATATACTGCTGCACTGAATTATCTGAAATTTGCTGCACTGAATTATTTGAAATTTTGAACTCATTTGTATTAGCAAAGAGACCACAATATGAGAAGACTCTCAGCCTTTTCCCAGCTTAAATTAGACACAGGTGACTTATCTGTTAGGGAAGACCAGAAATTAAAGAAATGGGTATGTGAAGAAAAATTTCAGCACTGAGCATCCAAAATAACAATAAATATAGTTCTGTCGAGAGGCAGGACCATGAGAAAACAAATGTGGCACTAGAAATATTTCTTAAATATTGTCCTTAATAAGCATTATAAATCTGAACCCAAAATTTGATGTGGTTGGAAAGAAAAACATTCCAAAAATATATCACTTCACCTTTCACCAAATGATTTGCAACCTGAGGGGGAAAGCTTTGCTACAGCATCTTTCCCAGTGTAAGGAGGCCTTCTGGTGGTCAAAAGGGTGAATATTTCTTCTAGGGAGCATTACTCAACCAAATGTATGTGACCTTCTACTCAAATTTATGTGGATGAAAGTTAAAATTCATCCATTGCATAGAAGGCTTTTTTAAGGATTTAAGCAGTGATTGTTTATGCCATGAACTTTTGCTGTTACTGAATAAATTTTGGCCTTTTTCAGTCAGCGTATGGGGACCTAAGGCATTTAGCTTGAATACATGGTACCACAATTATACTTAAGTGAGACCAGAAGGGTCTCACATGCTGTTATCAACCACCAACCCTCTGCATTTTATTTGAAAAATTAGAAGTTAAAAGAATTGCAATAAAACACTTTTCAATAAACCCTTTCTTAAAAACTTATTTAACCTGAATGTTGATTATCTGAACAGTCATATTTTTAAGACACCCAGGCTCTTTTTTTTCTATTTCAAGAAGTACAGCCAGATACTCATTGTGCCAGATGCTCATTGTGATATCTATGTTGGTATGTTTTATTTTAAATTAGGAGATTTTCTGCCATGCAACCCAAAAAGAGTTTAGTGCTAGTATATCTATGTTCTCCTTAAATTCAGAGATTATATTATGACAAAAGATTTCTTCAATGCTAGTTCTTCACTTGGAATAAATATTTCCAGCTGACACATAAAGAAAGGGGGATTTTTCAAGTCCATTGATAATGAAAACATCTGCCAACATGTAGCAAGCACTAACACAGCTGTGGGATGCAGTTGGATTGTAATAGATACTCTTGCTGCTTTTCAGTCTGGTTTGTGTTGTGCCCTGAAGCATGAAGAAATTGGCATAGGTATTTTTTCTAGATTCTCAACTGAGCTCTTAAACAAAGAGCATTAGGTTTTAGCAATAACTAGGAAGGTCATCAACAATTTGTATCAGTTTCTTCAGCACTGAACTTCTTTACACTTCAGCTTTTGAAGAAAAAGACACTTGTCTATTTCTGAAAGAGCCCTAACCTATACTTACAGGTCTGCCACCATTAACTGAGCTCTGCCCATTGTGTGAGGCCTTTTTTTAATATTCCAGAGGTAAGTCATTAAAGCCTGGTTGCAGGAAGAAACTGTGTTCCTTTTCAGAAAAATTCTCAGACACCAGAGATGCATGAGTTACATGATTCCTGGAAAATTCAACTTAAATTCACACTGCTCTGTAGAACAACACTGGAATTCCCAAGACGTTCTTAGTGAAAAGCCTTTCAAAGGGATGCTATGGTAAATTTGAAGTACTATGTCAAAAATTTAATCTAAAATGTAAATCATCAGCCAAATGAGATTCATCTCATTTGGAGTGTTATACACTCCATCAGGAGTGTTATACAAGGCCTTTGCTGTGTTTTCTTTAAGCTAAGTTAGGGTTAAAAAAAAAAAATAAATCAACATGTCTTTCAGCATTATTAACTACAGCCATCAGATGGCAGTCCACAGTCAGGTAAGAAATATATTCCCAGTATTTGGGAGAGGAACATTCTTTCAATCTTTTTCTGAAATCCAAAGAGAATCTGATTTCAAAACTCTCCTCCCTTGTTTCAGGTTTTTCAATTCTTTCTGGACAGTGAGCTCTGTCTTTTCTTTTTCTTCCAAACTTGAGTTGCAAAATCACTGTGGCTGTGCAAATACGTGCCAAGAGTGAATGGGTTTTCCCTCCAAGTTTTTCCAAAAGTTCTAGCTCTCTGACCTGTACTTCTATTGATAAAATATCTAGAAACCTAAAAATCTCGTCTACTCTTCTATTAGGAAATTATCTAGTAAAAAATCAAACAAAAACACAACCAAATGAAAAAGAATTGTTGTAAAGAAATCAGGTGCCTTCTATAGAAGAATGACAATTTTATGCTACAATTGCACAGAAAAGCATTGGTCTTGTCTACAGATGGGAAATTGTAGTGATCATCCTCCTTGTTCACTGGGAACTCATTAGAAAAAAAACTAACAGGTATTTGTTCACAATTTTTAAAAAACATTGCTTTAAGGGTAATATCAAATCTGAATACAAATTTTCTCCTAATTTTTTTTTTTTCCCAGTACTGGAAACTTTCTTTGGGAGCTCTTCAGGACCAGAGCTCTTAAGAATAACTCTAAAGCTTCAGTTTAGCCTGGTACTGCTTTATACATTTTAGGAAATCTAATAATGATTTGGTGACAACTAGTGGTAAATCTTACTTTCAAAACTGTGTTAAAAATTGATTCCTGTAATGTTGTGTTTCTTGTTCATGTTCCAAAGACTCCTTTGTCTCTGTTTGTGTGCTACAGGAGAGCTGGGACAAGGATTAGCTTTCATGAGAAGAAACTGTGGATTTGATGTAATTTCTGCTTTATTGCAAAAACTCAATGGACACTTCTTGTCAAGCCATGAGAAGAAGTTAAAAGATGCATTGACTCACAGTGTGTCTATCCCAAAGATGCTATCATTCAGTGATAGATAGGACTGTAAAAACTGAGAATAGGACATGCTTTGCTTTTTGATCCAGAACAAAAGATGTCTGAGACTCATTCCAGCCTCTTTTTTTAACAGAGGGGCCTGTAGCATTTTGCACGTATTTGTCTTCTAGCATTCCTGATTCCCTGGCTACACAGTCAGATCAGAAAAAATTTATTAAGGTCATGTATATTTTGTTAGTTCCAGTGTTCAGAGTTTGTCTTGTGTTTAGTTTATCCTCCAATACATCTTCCTTTACAGTCAACAGCACATAACTTGGTACAAAATATCCATTAGAAAGCCAAAGGCAGCCTTCTTCAACATTATGACTTGGCTTCTGGCTGTAAACCAAGTTGAGAAGGTTCATGAATCTCAAAAATACAGATTATATTAACACATGTTAGAAAAGAACCTTGCTGGCCAGCTCTCTGGATGGGGAGATTTACCAGCTGGTAAACAATTAGTGCTCGTTCATTGATCCCAACTGCCTCCTAACATACTGGCCTATCTATTCTCTCTAAAACATGATATTTTTCCATGAATTTGATGATCGTGTATTTGGCAGTGCCTTCTCCATGATCACTACAGGACCATAACCCTACTTCATTGAAGATTCTTATCACGATCTTCCTAATTGTCAGAAAATGTTTCTGATCATAAAGCCTTAATGTTACTCTCTTTGATCAGGATGGAAGTGGAAGCAGAGCAAGATCCTTCTTGCCCAGTTTAACACTGAAAACATCTGTACAGTGGTTACATAAAACAGAGAGGCTGCACATGCAGACAGTAGCCTTGTTATTCAAACAAAATATCAGTTCTATCCAATCACAGTCTTTCCTCAAAGTACTTAGAGATTTTTTAGACACAGGCATGCAACAGATTCAGTTTAAGCTTATTACAATGGAGTCATCTCTCAGGTCACTATAGAGGTCTAATGAGCAGCCCATGGAAACCATTTGCAGACTTTTCATGTCCCATTACTTTCTCTGACATTTCTAGAACAGTCACATAAGAGTAAGTATACTTTTGACAAAAGAGTGTTATTTTAGGATGTAAAGGTCTTTGGTAATGCTGTGTGACAATGCCAAATTTTCAGTGCCTTTCCTGTTGATGTGCCTGTGAATAAATACTCAAAATAAGAAAAAACCCTAATTGTTGAGTATCTGACCCTCAGACCTCCAGGGTCTATTGTTCATACGTGATTAATGACTGGCTCACTCTATTTCATTGTTGTCATGGTATTCTGGGCTTAGTAATGAAATGGCCTTGTCCTCCCCATGAGGACAGCTATGGACACATATAAGGCTCCAGTGAGCAGAGGGCAGGCCAAGACTCTGAAAAAGTATCAGACATTTGCAAACTAAGAACAGAATTTGCAGAAGACTACCTGAAGAATTTGGATTATTGTATGGGTGAGATATTTCTCTGCATAATCATTCATTTATGAGTATAGAGGCTCTATTCCAAGTTATTTCCAGATTTTGATTTGACAATGTCTATGTATGCAAAATAATGTAAATTGTAATTACACCAAGGGAAAGCTTATATTTTATTAATTTTACCAGTTAATGGTTCAGTTTTTGAACAGGACACTTCCACATGGAAATGATGAAAAAAATTGTACTATATTAATGCTGCTACTTGAACTTTACATGTAAAATATTATGAAATTACAATCCAATGCTTGATGCAGATGAATCAAACTGTTATTTTCTGTATCTTAATAATTTTTAAGATGGCTTATGCCAACTTAACTTGTCATTTGCTTTATTTACTTACCTTTTCCTACATGAAAATCTTGGGGTTTTTGGGTTAAGGCAGCTGCATTTCCAAGAAAGTTGATTTTTCATTAGTCTGATATCCAGCCAGAATCCAGAAATATATCTGGATTCATATTTAGAAATTACTGTATAGGTTGTTATCAGTTACACCCATAAGTTAGTAAGCCATAAGGACTCTCTAGAGAATAGGCAGAACTTACTTTTTGAAGACATGTTTAAAGAGTCTCTTTTCCTCCTCTGGAGTTTAATTTTTTTTCTGACCTTTACTATCCAAACCCATTTGGGCTCTAGACTTGCTAAAAAATGTTTATTTTTCAACGTTATCTGAGGTGAAAGTAGAATTAGAAGTTAAAACTTTTCTGTGTCTTTCACAGTAATTTTGCTAGCAGGTAGTTTTCAAGAGTGAAACAAATACTACACTGAATGATATTTAGATGTTCTTATATAGGTGTATCTAATGGAATAATGGCATTATTCCATTAGATACATTCATAAACATTCATAACCTGAAATACGTAAAATACATTGAGTAATTGAACATCCTTACACAGTCTTCCTACAACTAGAGGTACTCCTGTTGCATAGAGCTGCTGCCACCTCTCACACAGGGACAGCTGCTGATCACTTGAGAGTTGTTGTCTTAGTGCAGCTACAGAAGGCTTCTGTGTAGAAAATGAATATTTGGGTGTGTAGCTCAGGTAAAAAAGATCCATCATATATGTATGGAAAGTTTTTCTGTATTGAAAATAAAGAAATACTCTTTTGAGCTGTGAAATTAGTCTACCTCATAATTAATACAAGTTGATACAGGAAGAATCCGACTCTCTGTGTTCTTCTTGCATCTTCTCTAAATGCAGAATGTATATATTTTTGGCAGCCAGAATTATCTGCCAGAAATTTGGTATTCTTGACCACTCTAATACATACAAGAAGCATACAAGAAATGGGCATTTGCTATGTATGTTGCCACATGCAACCCTGTTGAAGAGATGACATTTGCAGTGTTATTCCTTATATGGCTGTAAACCTGTCCTTGCTTTTATGAACACCCAAAGTCAGCTGTCTGACCACATTGCAAGAGGGCACTAGGCCATCTGAACAGGTGGCCATGAGCACTGACACAGAAAGATGCTCCTCACGTGTGCTTACCAAGGGCATGATTTCCTGATGGACCATACTGAGCTCATGCACAGCTAGAGGGATGTGCGCTCATTAATCCAGCTCTGAGCTGTATTAAGTTTAAAAATAGCTTTTGTGACAGCATGGTGATAGTTTCTGACCCACTTAAATTTAGCAGAACAGCATATAAGCAACAGAGATTTCTGGTAAGCCTTCAGTGTTCAGCGGAACAGATCAGAGTAGTGCAGACTAATTTAGTCCAGCTAGCATAGAGATAGTTACTAGTCCTCCAGAGTGGGGAGGAAAAAGACCAGTGAGACTTGACAACAGCCTTGACATCTAAACAGACAAAGGTCATCTCTGAATGAGTTTATGTCTCTCAACAAGGAACTGAGTGTATTATTAATATGGAAGCTCATCCTATAAATCTAAATATAGTTTAGATGGTTAAGGATTAAAAAATGTGCTACAAACTAAAAATGTATTTCAGAAAAAAAATGCATTCACATTAATAGAGCAGCTTCCATTCACTAAGAGGAGCAGTTTTGTACATGTTAAAATATGGCATCATAAAAGGTTAGTTCAAGTATAAATTCATATATCATTGCTTCACATATTGCTGTAGTCTAGCCCTTAGCAGTAATGTAAGTCAATGTAGCCTCATTAGAGGAAAAAGAGGCTCATGTGTTTACATGCTCAGTAGCAGCAGGAGCAGGATTGTCTGTTGTAGTCTCTTTATATCGCAGCCACTTAGAGAGTCCTTGCCTATATCCTTAGCCACAAATATTCCTTGATGGAATGACAGGAGTGTGTGAAGGTCATTTCAAATTATGTTATGACGTGTAAAGCACACTCAGTCTTTTTTGCTATATTCAGTAGGCCCAGTTGTGCCAGGGGAGACCCGTCCCACACTAAGTAGAGCAGTCCCACAGAGACCGCTGTTTCAGATGCAGCAGTGCCAAAGATTTCCAAAAATATTAATGTAGTTGCTTGAATGAAAAGAAGCCAGTATCAGACAAGCCATATCTACTTGGAAAATATTTGTCCTTTTGAAATCACGATTTTCTGGAGTTACTTCATACACATGTACCACTGATCTTTTACGCATTCTTAATAGAGTATGTGGCATTTCACAGATGTTTCCCACCAGAGGCATATTGACATTTCAGAGCTTGCTATAATAATAGTAAGTGATTGTGAGCTAATAACTTCTCAGTTTCACTTAGGTCTTTTGCAAAGCCTATTCTTGGCTGAAACTATTATAAATTCAAGCCACTAGAAGACAAACAAGCCACATCTGGTTTTCCAAGGCAGTGGCTGAAACTGTTGCAGCAGTGGAGTGCATGTGTTCATTCCTGCTAGCATTGTTTTGGTGATTTTTCTACTTTCCCTCTCCCTCTCTGTGCATGGGTCTTACTAATATTCAGGTACAAAAGAACTTGTAAAAACATGAATGCTATATATTTTAAAGTGCTCTGATTTTCATTTAAACTGTTTTGTTTCATGTAAAAACTGGCAATGCTTAACAGCATTCAATAAGAAGTACTTCAGTAAGATCCAACTCATCTCCATGCAGGAGTGCTAATAAAGAGACTGTTGATGAGATTACTTTTTAAAAAGCAAATCCTTTGCAATTGAGATCATACACACTTGCAGTCCTCTAGTGTCAGTAATTCTGGAAGTAACAGCAAAAACCATACTAAGATTATAAGGGATTTTTGTGGTCAGAGCTGCAATATAGAATATAGCAAATAGCTGTAGCTAAAACAGAGAAACACATTTTATAAGTAAGCCCATTTATGTTGTAAGATTGTGAGAAATCAGTATCTATTCTAAAGCCAAAAAATTGGTTCACAGCTTAACTACCTGCATTTTCCAAATTGTATTTATTTCTAGGATAAATTTGTCTAAGATTATCTTCCATTAGAGGCTGTTACACATTTGTGGGATAGATTGAAAAGCTCTCCCTTCCAATCTTACTGTCACAGGAATTTATAGACTATATTCCTCTACCTTCTTCTTATCTTCAAGAAAGTTGAATGGACTGAGCTTCTTAGGCTTTATACTATACAAATATTTTATAATTCCTTATCATTCTCATGGCTCTCTAAAAAGTTTTTTCATCCAGAACACCAGTAATGGAATAAGAGCACTTGTAGGAGTGCCATCAAGGGAAAAGGGGAGGAGATAAGAGGCTGGCCTTGTATGTATTTTGTCTTTTCTTTATTCTTAAGTCTGTATATATCTTTCATCAGAAATGCGCTCCTAATCCCATTTTTTCACTATGAGCCGAGCTTTCTCTTGTATTTTTTGGTGTGACACCACTTCTTTTCCAAAGTCAGAAAGGTGGAGTTTCTAAAACTTGAAATGTGTTTGGTAAAGTTAACTGATGCAAACTGTTAACAAGCTCAGCAGCAACTGTCCCCTTATCTTCATCCTCTCAGCAGAGCTAAATTTGGATAGAAATGCGAATGATCCAATACCAAGGAGAAAGTCAATAATGTAGGTATGCAAAAGAAAGGTAGCAAGAAAACTGCTGCTGTTATTGTATAACAAATGAAAATGTAGCCAGTGGTGTGTAATTGGAAAGTCATGGCTTCTTGTTGGCCTCAGTACACCGACTGTTTTGCTGCTTGCCAGTCAACAAGTTATTCAAATTACTCAGTGACCACTAGTCCAACATCTCCATTACATAGCACCTCAGGATTCTTTCACAGAATCACAGAGTCACAGAATCACTGGGTTGGAAGAGACCTTCAAGATCACCAAGTCCAACCCAGGGTTAATACCTCAACTAAACCATGGCACCAAGTGCCACATCCAGTCTTTTTTAAAACACATCCAGGGATGGTGACTCCACCACCTCCCCAGGCAGGCCATTCCAGTACTCTATCACTCTTTCTGTAAAAAAACTTTTTCCTAATATCCAACCTATATTTCCCTTGACGCAGCCTAAGTCTGTGTCCTCTCGTTCTGTCAGTGGCTGCCTGGAGAAAGAGACCAACCTCCACCTGGCTACAGCCACCTTTCAGGAAGTTGTAGAGAGTGATAAGGTCACCTCCTTTTCTCCAGGATAAACATCCCCAGCTCCCTCAGTCATTCCTCACAGGGTTTGTGTTCCAAGCCCTCACTCATTGCCTCCTCTGGACATGCTCAAGTGTCTCAACGTCCTTCCTGAACTGAGGGGCCAGAGCTGGACACAGCACTCAAGGTGTGGCCTCACCAGTGCCCAGTAAAGGGGAAGAATGACCTCCCTGCTCCTGCTGGCAACACTATTCCTGATACAGGCTAGGCCTTTGAATGGCTGAAAATTTTTAGTGATTATTTTTTTCCAAGTCAATAAGAAAAATGTAAATGGAAGACCGCTAAAATTCCTGTATATTCTTCCTTATACACTCTTTAGGAATATCTGTGCTGAAGAAATGTGACAACAGCAAATTTCAGAGCAATAAGATGGCAGGAACTCCAGCTGGCACAGTAGAACAATTCTGCACTCCATTTTGTTGTTCAAATTATTCCAAAACCCCGTTCTGTTGTCATATGTCATCAGCTTTTGCACCAACTAAATTATAAAATAAACTAGTCTTTTCTAAAGCATTTAGTCAATCCTTCACTTTCTATGTATGGTATAAATTTTAGGCATCTCTTCTGTGCCTAACCACTGTTCGTGACAGCTGTTAATGAATGAAGATTGGGTAGCAAAGATTTCTAGCCAGCCAACAGTCAGCTTCATTCATGTTAATTGTAGGAAGAAGTTGAAAACAACTTAGCAATTTGGGCAAATGAGGAGGAGAATCAATAGACAGCATTCATAACTATAATAAGGCAAGCATCATTAAAAGCTTTATCTTGATCATGCTGCCTGCTTTCGTTTGAGTTCTTCAAACAAACAGTCCACGTGTTGCATTACCAACGCATCCATCCCGGCCCTCTGGCAATTCCTGTGCTGAGCAGGGAGCTGGCAGACACTGCTGGCTCCACCAGGGACAAATTGGCATTCCTTAGGGGAAAAAAAAAAAAAAAAAAAAAAAGAAAAAAAAAAAAAAAAAAAAAAAAAAAAAAAAAAAAAAGGCAATGACATATAAATCATTTACTGTTTGCAACAGAAAGTGGAAAATATTTCTTTAAATAAGGCAATAGAGTCATCTTTGAGACCTTTTATAAATCATAAAGATAAGTCACAGAGAGCAGTGTGTCAAACATGCGCAGTAATGCAACACTGAAAAACATTGAAAAAAAGTTTGTAAAAGTAGTGCTAGTTGTTTGCCTCTTCCCATAGAGATCCTTGATTAGAGTAAGATCATCTCAAAAAAATCTGAAGCCTGTTTACAAATGTTCTGTGGAAACACTTTCCATATTAGTTTTTCATCTACTTTTTTATAAACTGTTGAAACCTTCATACTTAATTCATGCTTGTTAAACAAATCACATCCTTTTCATGAGAGTAGAGCATTGCTAGCTGCTTCTAAATATATGCAAGTAAGATAAGAGATGTTTGTCTGAATAGCAGTTTCTGAAGATATTAAAGAATTCTTGGAATTTATTTTAAAGCTACTTATTTTGCCTTTTAAAGCTAATGCAAAGAACAAATCAACTCTAAATTCAATTAAAGAAAATTACTGAATTCTCACAGGCAACTTTTTAAAATCTTTTCTTCAAAGATTTTTTTTTTCCAAAAAATCCAATATCCCACATATTAATCGCATAAAAACAATTGAATCTTTACTACACAATACAAGGATGTGTGCCAATAATCTAAGTATTTTGACATACAAGTTCTATGGTCCCCAGATATAGATAACTTGCATTCTTTGTTTTCTTATTGTTTTACACACATTAAATCAACAAACAACTGATGTGTAATCTTGTTTTATGTTAACCAAAATATCAATTGTAATGAATATGTCTTTATTATGAGCATACCTATGGTTATACAAAATATATAATCAATAGCCCTCACATTAAGAGAACTTTTAAATTGATATTGCATACATATATACATACATATTATGTATAAAACCTTCAATACTTTAGGAAGTCCCAAGGTTAATTTTTATATGTTTGGTCTAATTATATGCAAACTGTAAGATTCCCACTTTCTATATGTTAAATATTTTAATAGCTTATGTATTGTAACCGTTGTGGGTTTTTTAGGGAGGATAGGTACTTGAGATGTATTTTGATTTGAATAGTCCTTGCAGCAAACAAGTAAATCAATGAAAATTTGTGTGGATATATGACTGCTAATGCCAAGCATTGATTTTAAGATTAATTATTTTGTGCATAAGTGTAAGCAATGCATTTTCTGAATAGTAAAATTCCGAAGAAGTCGTTCCTTCTCTGTAAAAATCAGTGGCATACAGCAGAAATACAACTACCAGAAATTTGTTGTACTTTGATGTACAGAAGTGTAATTCTGTGTGCAAGTAAATAGTAACACAACAAACAGCAACTGGTTTGGCTGACACAGATGTCATGGTACCTTGCCTTATGAAAGGTCCTTCTTTTCCTTTGGTTGTAACCATGGTACTGACAGAAAAGTTACCAGTTGTGTGCTTCATGCCTGGATCAGAGAGAGAGCAAACTGCTTTTAAGTTCAAATTGTCAGCACTCTCCTAGAAGTGAGATGTTCCGGATGAGACTAAAAGTAAGAGCTATTCATTTGTAGCTCAACAGAACATTTGTCTTTTCAGCCTTGTGCTATATGTGCTTGTGATCACTCAACCTCCTCCTTCTCCCCCACCCTAGTGGAATGGGGAGGACAATCAAGCAAAACATGTATGTTGAGACAAGAATAGTTTAATAAATGAAAATGAAGTAAAATGCAATAATAATGGTAAATAATAATAATAATAATAGTAATAAAAAGGGGAAAAACAAGTGGTGCACAATGCACTTGCTTGCCACCCACTGACTGATGTCAGAATCCCCTTCCCAAACCCAGATTGGCCACATTCCCTGCTGATTCCTCCCAGTTTATACACTGGGCATGATGTTCTGTGGTGTGAAAGATCCCTTTGGTCAGTTCAGGTCATCTGCCCAGCTGTGCTCCCTCCTAGTTTCTTTTGTGTACCTCCTCATTGGAGAGCAAAAGACAAGGAAAAAAGTCCTTGACTTAGGATAAACATAACTTAGCAAAAAACCAAAACATCAGTGTGGTATGACATCATTCTCATTTTGAATCTAAAACACAGCACTGTAACAGCTACTGAAAGGAATCTACCATATCCTAGATGAAATCAGGACAATGCTACACCTGCCTCCAGTAGAAATAATGCTGGGATAAGTGCTCTCCCATACTCTTTGTTGCCTGCAAGACGTGAGGGGAGGCTGCGCTTCAGTCCTGGAGCTGGGGTGCCCTAGGAGGAGTAGGGACCATGATGGAAGCAGAGAAAATGCTCGTGAAAAAGCCTGCCTGCAGCAGTCACCTGCCAGACAGGGAAAGGTGGAAGGATAAACTTTGAGCTGCCAAGAGCTGGCTGTGTCCACCACTGATGAAGAATGGCATGAATCTTACCAACATAAATCAGCCCCACCCCAAAAATGGTGATTTCTAAGTGAGGAAAAAATAAATTTCCACTGCTGCAGCAGAGTTTGTTCTGGCATGCAGTGTAGGTCTGTTCTGGCCAAATAATATCTTTCAGTACAATCTGGGAGGCCCAGCTATCGAGGTGAGAAAATATTTTCAATGTTTTACCCTCCATATTAACAATCTGAAGTTGATGTTTTACAGCAAGTATATTGTTGGGTTTTCAATTGACACCAGTCACTGAGATTTCATTTGAAATAATGCTATACAGTGCAATTCCCTTTCATTCTGATAAAAGGTGGATTTTTAGAACTAAACTGCTAAACTTCTGAGGGTTTTTTTACCTTTTTTTAATTAAAAAAAACACATAAAATATGAAGATCGCCTTCTAGATTTCTTTGAGATGAGTGCCAGTAATCTGTGCATTTCAGCACATAACATCACCAGAGGTATTAAAAGCAAAGTCTTTCTAAAGGTGTTTAGTGACTCATCTCCCAGTGGTGTTGTAAGAATTAATTAGCTAATGCCAGTACAGCATTATATAAATGCTAAGTACTATTGTTGACAGATTTAGGTTATGAGTGCCAAGTGGCAACCTGAGCTTTGTTATTGAGAGCTGTTTCTCAGTCTTGAAGCAGAAGAGACCCCTCTCAGGAATGACATGGTAAATCACTCCTCCTGATTTTTCAGCCTTTCTCTCTCACAGAACTACTGAAGATGACACGAGTCATTCTGGTGGATTTTGTGACAGCAGTCCAGGAAGGAATTGCAATAAGCTAAAAGTCAATTAGGTAGAAGTTTCCTCTACCATTGACTGAATCATAGAGAAATATCCCACAGAGAGAACTGTCAAGTCCCATTTGTCTGCAGCTCAGCAACCATGCACTATGTAATCTAGGATCAATAAACCAAAACCTGGAAGGGGCATAAGGCATAACACTCATTTTTGCTGTACCAGCCATTTAGAGGTTTCTAAATGGCTATGCATTTGTGGTTCCAGCCCCCAGAAGGAGACAATGCAAGCAGCTGTAAATGTACATTCAGCTCATGTTCCATTCAGCTCATTTTCCAGTAACACAAACAGCGATCATTAATCTTAAATGACAAGTTTTAGCCATGACTGCTTAACTACTCTGATTCAAGTAGCTGCTTTCCAGTGTGTTTGTATCTTTATGTTCTAGAATGTATGTGCAGAGCTGATTTTCTTCAATTTACATTACTGTAGCAAATAAAATCAGCAGAAGTGATGGATTGGTTAGTGATACAATTAAAGAGGTTAAAATCTACCAAAAAAGGTATAAATAGTCATCTGCACATGAGTTATAAGCAATCTCTTTTTCTCTTCTTCCAGCATACACAATGTGTTAAAACGTAATTATTTGAAAACTTCCTGACTTTCAGTGGGAAAGAACAGCAAGACTGAGCATCATGTAGAATTCAAACAATGCAAACTCATCATAGGTTACTCTCTCATTCATCCTTTTCTAAAACTCTTAATTTTACATATTTTCCATGCCTCCATCTAAAGTTGCTCTTTTACCAAACACCAAAAAATTATAGCATATGAGGCACATCAGCATATCTTACAGCAAAAGACTAATCAGGTTTTCATTTTTTTGTCTGAGAAGACCCTTGCAAAAAAGTAATGCTTTAACAAAACCATTGCTTAAAATTCCATTTTACAAAAATTTCCACCATGTTTTACCTCTGCCAGTTCCCTGTCACAACAAAACAAAAACAAAAACAAAAGTAAAACCAACCAAACAAAAATAAAAGCAAAAACAAAAAAACCCAGAGCTTGCTAGTCTAAGTGAAAGAAAACACAGATCAGACTAAATTTTGTCTGACAAAATAAAAGCGCAGATCAGAATTTACCCCTATGATTACCACCTAATGGGCTGGTCAAAAAGGGCAGCTCAGACAGGAAAACTGCATTAGAAGTACATACATAGTAAGTGCTTGTATAGAAACAGGATGTTAAGACATCATCTGTGATGAGTAAAAAGGCTCTGAGCAGAAAAGAAGTCAGTCATTGCAAAAATATTGACATTTTTGTGATAATTTCAGAATCAGGGCCAATTTAAATATTAATAAAAATTTCTGAAAAATAGATAAGTTAGTGCTCCCCTTTGGAAAATTTTTCTGAGCAATTTTCATTGTTTGCCAAAAAATTCAATTTAATATTTCTTGGGCTTGTCTTGCATTCCTGCTTTCTCATTATGCTGGAATAAAAAACCCCTCCAGTAACCACTATTTTCTTCCTATTTGTTGTACTTACATTCTGTAATTACACTGTAAATACACTCTGTCATCTTCTTTTAATAAGCTAAACTCTGCAACTTAATGGTCTTTCCATTTTCTTCAGTCTTTGAATTATTTCTAAGGTTCTTCATTATGCCCTGCCCTGTGCAGTACAATAATACAATACAGAGGAGGAAAAGTTTTCCTCTGATTGCATTAATATTTTGCTTAAAAGGGATTTATTTTACTACACAGTCCGTGTTGTATTGTATGACTGTCCCACCCTCTGCCTTAACTTTCATGCTGCCCCCTTTTATCATTCCCAGTGGAAGAAGCATTGCATGGGGATCTGTGCAGAGTTTCTACAAAGGTTCAGAAAAAGCATCTCCAGTGAGATGTAGTGAGAGCAATTCCCTCTGGCAATTGTTTTGGTGGGCTGCAGTTAGTTAGTTCTTAACCTGTGTAATGCAGTATGCTTGATTTACCCTGTATAGCATTATTATGTTTTAAGAGAAAGCCGGGTAGTACTGACACAAGTGTCCAGAATATGTCAAAGCAGACTATGAGTTTAGTAAATGAATGAGTTTTCATGAAAGTAATCTCTTCAGTGAAGAAAACCATAATTGTTTGACCATTTTCTATGATATAACATGAAGTTGTACTGATTATATTTTTCTGTCAGTGGAGTACAATCTTTCTTATCATAGTGCCTGGGAATGAGGATTTGTATCATTCTCCACGTATCTAGGGGTCATCATACTTGACTTTTGAAAAACCATTACAATATTAGCACTCAGAATTCTTGCTTGTTCCTAGTATGCCAAAGTTTTAAATTTAGTAATCAGATCAGGGATTACCTCCACCTAGTGGAGGTACATTTCAGGCTAGTGAATCCAAGTTGGCTGGCCCTATACAGTTGAATTGCTAACCTAGCATCAAATTTGAATAAACATTGCTAATACATCATGCTTCTGTGCCTCTTATCTTTGGTGTGCTAGTTAATTCCAATGTATTTCTGTAGAAAGTAACCCAGAGAGCTGTGCTCAGGTAATGAAGTGATACAACAATATTAATAATTAAATACTCAGTTCCCCAAACCCAAAAATGTAAAAATGCTATTAGTCCACTGACTATTGCATTAGCTGTGTATATGAATGAGTGACTAAACATGAAAACACTCAGATTGACATCTTCCTAATATTGTGCTTTTTTCCCCCAAGAATTTAATACAAAATTTTTCTGCCACTATAGGATCAACTTTTGGAAAATGGTGCTTATTCCCTGATTTCTATTTAATAATCCCTGCGATCCCCATAATCCTATGTGGCATTGCCAGGTTATCTGCAACACTCTCTAGCCTCTTGATCTCCTCCAAAAAATTCTCTTTGGGCAAGGTCTCGTGTCCAAATTTCTATTTTAAATCTTATACTCCTGGGTTTCTGTGCAGTTCAATAATTGTGTCTCATGATTCCTATCTGCACATGATTCACCTCAATTCATTCAAACAAAGCCTTTTATTGCTATTTTTCCTAGGAATTTTTATGGCACACTAAACATGCTAGAATTAATTTATTTTAATGCACTATTTTGTTGAACACTGGAGTGTTGCTGTATGAGATTGCTTGGTTGTGTGCAGTACAGAGTCTGCCCACCACTTCTTTAGTTGGAGGCTGGAAGTGAGGCCTCACTGATACTTTACCAGGGGATGCAGGGTGGATGTTTTCAGGATGAGAGGAGGGAAACAATTTGAGGAATACTTCTGTATCACTCACAGTTAGCATGTAGGCTGCTGCCAAATGTTGGTTATTGTCTTCCTTCCTGAAGCACTGGTGAACACTGCAGCACAATGCTATTTTCAGCTCCTTGGCAAGATGATTACAATGTAAAGTCATGTTGCGTGACCAGCATGCCAGGTGTTCGCTGCTCTAGCTCTGCTTTTATTACTTTGGGGACAAGAGAATGATGAAGGGAAGGATTGGAGTTACTTAGATTTTCCAACAGCAGGTCAGCTTAGATAGCTGGGCTATATTTACTTGAGGCATTGGCATACCGTGTCTATCATTTTCTTTGTTTTACAAATAAAAATAATTGGAAGAAAATTAGCCAAAATAAAATGCAGTCTGTTAGGAATTTCCAAGGCAAACTTTGCACTTCTGAGGGGTTAATAGTGCCAAGTTAGTTCGGCTTTCCCTGAGCAGAACAGGTATAGAGAAGACTGCAGTTGAGCAAACTCCCCAAACCACACAGCATACGTGCTCACAGGAACACGGGGTTGGGAGGCAGAGGAGATATGTAGCACAGATATCTTTTCCTTCCAGGCCTTAAGCCCCCTGCCAAGTCTATAAAAACTAGAAAA
Organism: Rhadina sibilatrix; assembly: GCA_013400275.1. Lineage (NCBI taxonomy): Eukaryota > Metazoa > Chordata > Aves > Passeriformes > Phylloscopidae > Rhadina > Rhadina sibilatrix. The sequence continues at coordinate 149,564 of VWYO01019708.1, read as the reverse complement.
ATTACGGATGGCCCTTGCAATTCTGTTTTTTAGTATCCTTTCTTTCTAGTAGGAATTTAAAAGAGATCAGATATATGACTTAAAAATCAAATAGCTGTAACAATTGATAACTAGCAACTAACATGTTTTCTCCTGAATTTTTGTTTTGTATACTGTGATCAAAAGACATAATTCCCATTCTGATTTCATAGCAGCAAAATTTTCCAAGAATGTCTGGCAACTAAGAAATACAAATATGTTTCAAGACACCGATTTAAATACAAAAAGAGTCAAATCTGACTGTATTGTTGGATCCAAATACATTTTAAGATATCTGGCCTAGATTAGCAGTTTCCCTTTCTGATGGAAATGGGTCAAAGAATGATATGATTGGGGCAGCAATAAATCCTTACTGTGACTTTTTTTCTCAGGCTTAGGAGGTTAAATACGTATAAGCAGCCCCAAAGCAAAGGAAGCACTGATGATATTAGCTAACAAGGACTTCAAAGAGCCTTTCAAAACTTATCAGTCTAAAGGGAAAGTAATAAATGGCAAAATGAATGTATGCTTCTACAGAAAATAAAGATACATATAGAAAATAAATTAGTCCCAAAGCCATTTGTGATGAAGTAAAATACCAACTGTTATTTTAAATTTGAGTCACAATTTTGACTGCCTTTGAAGAAATTCCACAATTCTTAGTTTGAAAAGTCCTGTAGGTCACAAAACTATCACACAAGTTAGGAAAAAGCTTTGTGTCCGTAGAGGCATCAGAGTAGAAATAAACTCTATCATTAGATTATGGCCTAATAAAACACCACGAGTGACCCACTTCTCATTGGCACAAAAAGCTTCTTTAGTTCAATTGCATGCATTTAAAAGAGCTCTGGCAGTGACCAAACCAGATCAGCAGCCTGAAACCCCTCTGTCTAGTCTTAGGCTCAGACTAGTCTGCTTTCAGTGCAGATTTATGGTCTTTTAATCTCCCTTAACCATTTACAGCAATGAAAGTGGGAACTATATTTGTAAGGATTCAGAACTAAGGAGAAATTCACCAAAGCTACTAAAATTTGTTTATTCACCTGTACAGTCATGGAGATCATTCATCTGACAGATTTATTCTGCAGTTACTTATGATGAAAAAGGCAGTCTGAGCTTCATGATGCCTGAACTCCCTGAGCTTTACTGAGGCACAGACATGAACTGAGATTCTCAAGGTAAAAAAAACTCTACAATCTCAGTAAACAAGCAAACTTTTAAAAATATCTCCCATTTTCAATCAACTGTTTTCCTGCCCCAACATTTAGCCACCACTTACCATCTTGACATGTTTGTTTTCGTAGGGGGAACTGTGATTTGGGGCAGCTGAAGTGTCTCTGATGAAAGCCTGTGTATTTGCAAAGAATGTATACAAAGCTCCATTTCCCTGAATGTGGTAGGAACAAACAGCAGAAGGTTATTTCCTTGCTCAGAAATCTAGCTCTCCATTTCCAGTAGGTACTTTACTCGACAGAAGATTGTTGTTTTGGCTTTCTCCCTGGGCCACCCACATCGCCTATTTGTTTTATCCCAGTTTTCTGATTATTTCTAAACACATAGCGCCTATCAGTTAATGTCTCAGTAAGTGAATATATAACAATTTCCCAGAAAGTTCTTTGTTCTTCACAAATTAGTTCATACTTCAGCTTGTCTTTGTAGGATAACTGCTTGGGTGGTGGCTTCTACTGTTTTCAGCAAATTTACTTTGTACAGGAGCTTAGCTGCTACTCCTTGATTAGACTGAATGGAGGGTGCCCCCAAAACCAGGGAATTAATGAGGCTTGGAATTTTCTGCAGATCAAAGACAAACTTTATGGCAGCCATTAACATCTCCCAGCACTTGAGCATAGCATTCTTGAGAAAAAAAGAGAAAAGCCTATAATTATCAAGCCACAACATCACCTAATCACCCATTTCTCCTCATTGCAGTATTTCCCTCAGGACATCATGTGATGTTAGACTTCAGACAGAAAATTAAATGAAAAAGGGGAAAAAATATTTTAAAAGATAACAGGAAAAAAAAAAAAAAAAAACTGAAGGACATATAGCAGAAATAAATAGACCCAAGAGGGAAGGGAAATAGTAGGATTGTAGATTTCCACAGATAAACTTCAGCATCTATGGATTCTGATTTATACAGGGCAAAAAATGAAAAATGGATGGCTACAGCATACATTCTGATTTAGTTTTATGTTCAACCTCTCTTTGACTATGATTACCTCTTAACAGCTCCTAAACTATGGTAGTTTTGATTTTCATATCCTACAGTCAGCAGTCATTTTGTGAAATATTCCAGCAGTTCAGGAGTAGCTTATGAAGAAATTAAGTCCTATCCTCTTCAAGGAAAACAGCTTCCATCAGAGAGATACAGCAATCATTTAACTTTAACCATCTTGAGTGTTTCTATCAGAGTCGTAAGACAGACAGATATTTCCTGGTAAAAGAACTGTGTACAGAATGATCTCAGCCATGGGAAAGAAATTAATAATCTCGGCACAGAAGTTTCCCTAGGTGGAAACGCAAATTATATTCACCAAATACTTCTTATTTGCACAAACGTAACACCAGCAAAGACTGCAATTATGCTGCTGGATGTGCCAGTTTTCCCAGACCTTGAGCACAGCAGGCTCTGTATCTGTACTCCACGTGCATGCACAGCACTTTTGGCAGGCTGGGCTTTCCATGCTTGCTCAGACATTCCGTGCCCTGGCAGCTGTCTATCAAGGTATGGAAGCTGGATGTCACACCAAGACCTGAGAGCCCTAAATCCACGCATTGTGAACAGCAGGGAATGTGGGCACAAAACTGCAACGTGTTTTGAGGAACGCGCAAGTGCAAGCTGTCTCTGAGTACCTCCAGGAAAAACCCTGCAGGAGCAGAAATACCGATTGCTAGCACTGTGAGGTAATCATAATAAATTTCATCATTTTTCAACACAGATAATACAAAAGAAAGAATAACAAATGGGATCACTTATCCACTGTTACACTGACGACTTTTGTCCTTAGCAAATTAGTCTGGACAAAGCCATAATGGTACAGAACTCTGCTCACACTAGCTCTAGTTCATAAGACAAGTAAATGATGCTTCTACAAAGCACTGCATTCATGTAGTGACAAGGCTTTCAGAGAACTTCCTGTCCAAAGTGAAAGGAACAGTATAGATAAGCCTGTGAATAAAACTGGAAAGCAAGCAAATTTAATTAAGTACTAGCATGCCTTACCTAGGCACTTTTGCTTAGTTTTGTACTGCTATTTTTTTTTTTTCACTTAGCCAAGATTGAGGGGGTTTTAATTATTATTTTTAACTAATTGCCTAATTTCTCTTCATATTTGAATAGAATTCAAATAAATAAGGGTAAAGTAACAGAAAAAATTTCATTATAATCATTATTGTGCAAATTCTTTCACTTTCAAATTTAGAGACCAAATGGATAGGCAAATACAAGGATTCTAACTATTCACAGTAGGAGCAGCCTAATAGAGCTTTTCTGACCCAGTTCAGTGCCAGATGTTTTGAAAACTAAAATTTCAAACTAAAGCCATCTTCAAATATTAATAAACAAATAAAGCAACTAATTTAAAAATAATAATAAAAAAGGTGAATTTTTTTTCTATAATGGGAGAAAGAATGTTCTCAATAAGAGTATTTACTGCTTTATTATAAATAAAAAAGATGTCTACGTCCAGCATTTTAAAAATTCAGTGAGGAGTTTCAAATTTCTAGTTTCAGCTATCTTAAAGAGAAATAACTTTGACCTTTTCCATACTTTAATCTTTTTGTATTATCTCAACTTCAAAGCAGGCCTATTTAAATGCCTTGGTAATAATTTTTTGCAGGATATCTGAAATTACTTAGGCCCAGGAAGTATGATTTATACAGGAAAAGCAAGAACAAGAGTGTCTAAGGTTGCCACCATGTGGATCCTTAAGCGTCCTGAGTCTCAGGAGATCTTTTAATGCTGACAGGGCAATGGTTTGGCTGACTGCCTGAGTGGTAGGTAAGCAGAGCTGTAAGCATGTCAGAAATCACAACTGAGGCAGGATCTTCTGCTGGCCAGGTACATTAGTGTTCATTCATTGACAGGTTTAGTCATTGGACCAGAATGACAGTTTTATAGTCTCTTGTAGATGAGTAAAAAGAAGTAATCATATTGGAATGAAGGAAAAGCATGACAAAACAAGTCCAGTTTGTTATGTCTCAGGCAATAGAATAACAACTTCACTCTCCCAGCTTCATTCATAAGTCCATGTGAAAACCACTCTTGTAAGGGTGTATTTCCCACTGGAGGGACAAGAGAGGGAAGGCAATACAAAGGAGGAGCGACACATTGAGGACAGGGCCTGCATGTCAACAGTTGAAAAAAAATTGTAATTTTACTTCTGCAAAAGTAAAATTCTGCAAAGTGTCTGAAAATCAGCAAGGTCTTGGGCTGCGGTAGTAAGAGACATGGAGTAAGTTTTACAGATGCTTCAGAGAGATGGAGCAATTTCTCTTTACTGATTGAACTGCTGAGTAGACTGCCCAGAAAGTGGTACATACAAACTCATTCCCTTCTTCTGCCAGGAGGCAACTCAATTCTCTCATAACATCTCCATGAACAGCTATGTTTGATGGCTGGTAACTCCAAGCATTTCTCATTTTAGCTGTTTCACTTTGCCTGGATTCTTTAAATTGTCACAAAGAGGATATGAATGAACACTTGGTCACATTCAGGGTGCTTAAAAGAGGTGGGCATTTTCTTGTGTCAATCATTACCAGCTCAGTTGAACAGTTTAAGTCACTCCCTGAATCCAGAAAAAAAAAATTTAAATATCATATGCCTCCATCTAATGGGTTCTGCCCACCCAGAAGACCTCTAAAGCTGGCTGCTGGGCAGCTTGGGTCGGACCTCAGTGGCCTAAAGCTAAGAGCATTTTCAGAAAAGCCTGGCTATATCTGCTCAGCAACCCCTCATGCATTTTGGATGGCTGCTGTTGAGATGCTTTGAAGCCTCCTCTTGCCCACCTGTTTTATAAATCTACCTTCAAAAACATCTTTTAAATTAGAAACTGTTCTTCAAATTTGTATCAAGATGACTGACAGACTTCATCAATCCTCCATTTTTAACATGCAGTCTACACAGCAAACTCCTCAGGTGAGTGTTTAGTCTGATCCAGGGCCATGTACAGTGATGGGGAAAAGATGGACAAGTCTTGTTTCCTAGTGTTCACACTAAATACTCGTAAGAAGACCACTATGTGGACAATTTTTTTAGTCTAGTTTCTCGTTGTAACCTGCAAGTAGGACTCCAAGCTGCCCACCATGTGAGGTGTCTTTTGCCAGACTGTTTTCGGAGAAGATGGCGTAGGAATCAGACCTAAGAACTGTGTTTCTTACATTTATACATGAGGTGGATATCTGACAAAGATGTTCAGGCCAGTGGAAAATTAAAGTCTGAAACTGTAGCTGTTGGAGAAACCTGACAGCAGTTTTTGTTTAATGACCCATTTCAGGCCAACCATCTTATTATGCCTCAGAATATTAAAACTGGATTGTAATTTTCCAGAGTGTTTGAAGGGCATAAGTCCTGTTTTTCCAAAGGACTTCAGGCCGCATGCAGCTTGCCTATTTTTATCACCTCATTCGGGCATTAAGTTAATTGATATAAACATATAAAGCCCTAGAGATTCAGCAAGAAGATGATGGAAGGTTCCCAACACATAGGAATTTTTTAATTTCCTTTTTGCTTACTGATGTTTTTAAGTAGTCTAAGAACAAAATTTACTCTGCCAAAGTAGTGATTAAGTTGTTTAGTGTATATAAAAGTGTTTTTCTTGATGCTTACGCTACCTATTCTCTTTCATATAGTCTTCAGTCAAACAGAATCTCAAATTTCTGTGATTATTGAATTATTTAATAACACACTTCTATTAAGACTAATCTGACAGTTAGAAGTAATGCAATAGGAACCCTGTCATGCATCTAAAAATCACTTCAGAAATTCTTTTTTGTGGTTATATTTTTTCCAGAAGCTTCAGGTGCGGGGAGAAATCAGGGAATTTATCCCATGTTTAGAGGACATAGGTTGTCTTGCTCCATTGTATGTCTCTGTGGCCCTGGAATAATATTTTTTTCTCTGAGTCTTGATGGGACCATCATTAATTGGATGGTGTAGATAGAAAGATTAGGTACAAGAGAGCTTGAAATCCCTGTGGCTTGAAAACTTTATTTATGCATATTTAGACAATGTAGTAATCCCAGACTCTGCTTAGGAGAAAATAAACCAGGATGGCACATTATAAAATCCTGTATAAATCCATTTTTTACTTGGTTTTGTGCATTTTAGAGAATCTACTGAAAGACAAACATCTATTGGTAAAACAGGGAGGTAAATCTATCTCTGTAACAATTTAGCCCAACCAAGTAGCTTATGATTGTTTATTACTTGCCTTCTCTCTTGAGAGCTGTTTGCAGATGAGAAAGCTGTGTCTTCTACTGTAGGGCAGGAGAACACATTGTTGGCACTCAATAACTGGTACCTAATAATAATGGTAGACAATTAAGTCTTCAACCAGGCTAGCCGGTAAACATTAAGCTGCCAGGTAGAAGACACATGGCCTTACATATAACAAGCAAAAATAGTGGTTCTCTTGGCCTTGTTTCTCCATTTGCTTGTTAGCATGCGTCACTGCACTCTGGTTTTGTTGGGAGGAACCAGACATGGACAGACAGGATGTGGGCTTGCCATTGGAATCATTGGCAATGAATACCACCAGCAGAAAGCTCAGGGATTCCAAGAACCCATTGAGGCTGATATCACTGTCAGTGTGAGGTTAAAAATGCCTGGAATGAGAAGGTTATCCTTGGACAAAATACTTTCATGTCAGTCCTTGTTTTAAGCCACTGCAAAAGCCCAGGCTAGGATGATTAATCAACAAGTTACAAAAAGACAGTGGTGAAGAAGGTCACAATTCCCACTGAGATCTTTTAAGCCATCCAATGTTTCCTAACAATGCAGAGGAAAAATCAATTACAAAGCTCTTTGTCATGTTTCAGTCACATAGCTCCTGCCTTTCTCAGAGGCCATGACACACACATCAGACAGAGGAACAGGGAGATCTGAGGTGCAGGAAGCAGCTGAGTGGCCAGTTGAAAAAATATGACATACATTAACAACTGTGCTTCATATGGCAAAAAAAAAGCAAGAAGACTCCAAGAAAAAATTATCTATTAATTGCTCTCCCTTTCAATTTGCTCAATTTTCAATACTATTTTAGACCTGGATAACAAACTTTCCTGGCTGGATATGTAATATGATGGAGCAGGGTGTCCTCCATGCACCCTATTGTGTTTCCAGTTCTCCTTGATGCTACAAACCCTACCATCCATGCATGTTAGCTATTTTACTTCAGGGGATTTATTGTGCATAGATGTATTTCCTACCCACATTCCCCTGCCTGCATCCAAGGAGTACTGAGGGGAGAGAGAGAGAGCCAAGAATAGGCTGCTGTAGCTGTCAAAGTAATTTTTACAAGACAGGAGGACCTGTCTTAAACAGTTATACTGCCAAGGGATCCCAGCAGAGACTGATGTCCCACAGAGTAGGCACTATAAAAGTCTGCAAGAAGGCCCTGTATCTCAGACATATAAATGTAATTCAAAATAATACAAAGTGGTTGGAAGAAGGCAAAAATCTTGATGTTCTGCAGGTCACATGGATGAGCTGCTCCAGATAATATATTGCTGAAATGCATCAAAACCTCGTTTCAAATTTTCCACAAGTTATTCAAAATATCTCACTCTGCAGCTCTGTTGTGCCACATAGTTTTGTTTTACAGTGTGAATTCATTTTGCTGTGAACTTCAGGTCTTAACCACAGCACAGAACAGGTCAGAAATTTGATCACAAGTCTGGTTTCCAAAAATGAGGTAAGTTCAAAATTCCTCAATCAAAAGGCATAAAAGCCTTCAGTTTGCTCAAAATTTATCACTCATTTTTTTTTTCTTTGTAAACATAAGCAGAAAATCTACTATGCTCTCTCCTATCTTAGGGTAAATCCAAAGTGTCTTCTCTGCAATCATCTCTGTTCCTCTGCTGCCCTCCTGGTATGCAGGAATAGATTTTTTTTTTCAAGAACATTTTTATTTGGCCTAGAACATGGTAGCAATCATAACAAAACTCATTAAGCTACCTCAGAAGGATGCATATAAAATTACACCTTAACTTAAATCTCTACAGAACAAAGTTACATTGATAACAAGAAAAAAATTGCAAGAGAAAGATAAGATTCTCTAAAGAGTGTCTTGTAGGGAGACAATAAGCTCCTGCTGGTTTCAAGACCACAGGAATCATTTAAATAGAAAGAGGGAGAGGCTGCATGTTCAAGATATGTGCAGATGGACTCTGTATGTGTTTCTTATAGAAGTCACCTTGTGATTCAATCCTACAAAGCCCTCCCAGAAAAAGCAACTATAATCAAAGCTCATGTTAGAAGTGTCTTAACATCACAAGCTTCTCAGTAATAAAATCACATCACAAAAATACTTTTTAAAAAAAGAAAAACAAAGAAAAAAATTAAACAGCATTTATTCTGGTGTCTCCAACTCCACATTGCTGGGCCTATCTGGTATGCCTGTAAAGTGAAATGTTGTCCAGGAGAAATTATTTCCAGGGAGCATTAATTTCTAAATCTATAACAGGGTTTCCTCACTGAGCAGAGGCAGCTCAAACCCCAGTACCACCACGAATGTCTTTCAGCAGAGATGCAACCACCAGATGGTGGCATTTCCACTGTATAAGGTACTATGGTGACACTTGAGCTGGCATGTAATTAACATGATTCACAGCACCTGTGTAATTTTCTGTGTAAGAGCAGCCATGTTTTAAAAGGATCTATAACTATAAACCAAAGGACAACAGTCTTTCAGGGCAGACTTGTTTATTCACCATTTCCACAATACCTAGCAATACTAGGAAGGCAGAAATTTTGTATTAGAGAAAACTGACTCGAAGAACTAGCAATGACAGACAGAGGGAAGCATTTTTCTCCTGAGTTACCTGATAAAACCTGGGCCATTCCTACTGCTGAAGATATCTTCCACTTCATCAGTACTAAGTTTACATGCAGCTTAGGAAGAACAGATGCTTGGGATACAAAGAGCAGTTGGGTATTGCTCCCTCTACAATGTTTTACAAACGGCCACAGGTTTTTCCTTAAAAAGTAACTTTATCAAAGTGATTTCAAGCTAATTTCTTGCACTGGTATTATACAGCGTCAGGGGCTCAAAAAGCTGTAGCCAGCAACAAGAGTATGAAGTAGCATTTTTCACCCAGAAATCTTTTGGAGCTGAAACTCCTTTGCATCCAGGAAGCAGTATGTCTGTCTTTTGAAATTTTTGCTGTCTTCTATTGTAACTTCTAAAGTGGTTTTGGAAGCTCAGGGCTGGAAAGTTCCTTCTGGATCATCAGGCACGTTAGTGAACAGTATCCTACTGTCAGTCTCTCAATAGATGACAGTTCTTGCCACTACAATTTCTCTACTGGGAAGTAATTACAGGATGTTAGTCCTCTACTGGTTACATGTTTTTCAGACTAAATTTGTTTGCTACCACCCTTCCAGTTCTTTTCCTCACACACGTATTTACTCAGGAACTTGTAATACAAGTTACAATACGCTCTGCAGTTTTACCTCTGCCCCAATATAGTTACACTGTCAGGACTCTCTAATTCAAAAAGGGTTAAGCCAGAAAAAAGAATTGTTTTACTTCCACTGTCTCACTGGTGATGGGTGCCTTTCCACAGTTCTGCTTTGTAGTCTGCAGTTGCATGAAAACCTTTTGCCAACAGAGTACGCCAGTATTCTCATATCAGCAAAGAACCTCTTGTGTAAATACAACCTTGTTCAACATCCTGGCAACAGTGGCACAGAATGAATAGAGCAAACAACCTGCTTCCTCACCCTTGAAAATGTATCTGAGCACATTAGTTGGTGCTGTTGGGCAGCTGGAACAGACCTTTCTTGTCTGGTACTTCCTGTGTCATTAGTAGATAATTTCGAACTCCAGGGCAGGAATGTTACTGAGAACTCTGCAGAGTGGATTGACAATTAGAAAAAGGCAAAGCTTTCTTCCTCTTATTCATCTAGCGTAGAAGAGAAAAGTGCTCTTAAGACACTCAAGAAAATTAAAATTTAACCCTTCTGGAGTTAATATATACATTGCAATGCAGAACTTATTTTACTTTACAGGTGATGAAACGTCACAACATCTTGGTAAGTCATTACTCTTAAATATTATTCCAGTTGCACTGGGTTTAAGTTTGCACTTTAGATTATCACTTATCCTTCCTCTGTCTCTTCTCATAGACACACGATATGCCTTCCCTACCTCAAATTATAATGGATATCCAAGGGTTACAACAAGTGTTGAAGCCACCTGTCCTTATCTTTTATGTTTTGCCGCTTGACCCGGAAAACCACTGTACATGAAAAACCTGTTTTGTATCACACACACCAATGAAACAGTAAAATTATACATGAGCAAAATTCAAGTCACAGGAAATTGAGTCATTGTCTTTAGAGGGACAGGATTTCTTCTTAAAAGTTTTGGCTTTGGCAGTTATCTAATCCTCTCTATTTTATTATAATGGAATTAGGTATAAAATGTCCATTATTTCCCTCTTTTCAAACAAATTATTGTAAGAACTGTCTCCTTCATTTTGCTGCTGCCTGAGATGTAAATAAGTTCCTAAAAGCAGTCAGTAGATTCAAGTTCTGGGTTTGAGTTGCTTTAGGGGCAGACGGAGAACTATCAAATAGTGACAAATCTTCCTTAGTTGAAGCAAAACCAGAATACAACCACCTCAAGGGTGTCTATGGCTCTGGTGGACCCCTCCTGTAAAGCCTGAATGCTTTAATGCCCCCTGAACTGCCCGTACAGCAACACATATGGCATGGGGAATAAACAGGAAGAATTAGACATCTGTGTGTGGACCATGATATCACTGGATTAGAGACATGATGGGATAGCACACATGACTGCAATATTGTCATGGATGGCTATGTACTTTTTAGGAAAGACAGGTAGCAAATCAAGGTGGTAGAGCTGCTCTTCATGTGAGGGAGAGCAGCTGGAAGGGCTGGATAAAGAATATGTTGAGAGCTTGTGGATGAGAATTAAGGGACAGAATAACATGGTGATGCAGTTGTAGATATTTAGTAGAGACCACCTGGGCAGGTAAAAAAAAATCAATGAGGCCTTCTACAGGCATCTGGATGTAACCTAGTGAAATTTCCCAGGGGCCAGTATCAGCTTCAGTCTTGTTTAACTCATTCATTGATGAAGTTCACAGTGAAGGGGCACAGTGTAAGTTTGCTGACAATACAAAACTGGGAGCAGTGGCTGATACTCCAGAAGGCTGTACTGCTATTCAGAGCTATCTGGACACATTGGAGACTTGAGGGGAAAAGAACTTAATGGAGTTCAACAAAGGCAAAGGCAAATGAAAGGGTCCTTCACCTGGGGAGAAATAACCCCACGTACCAGCAGAGGCTGGGGTCCCACCTGCTGGAAAGCAATTCTGCAGAGGACCTGGGGGTCCTGGTGGACAACAAGCAGTCCATGACCCACCAGTGCCCTTGTGGCCAAGAAGACCAGTGAGATTCTGGCGTACATTATGAAGAGCATTGCCAGCAAGTTGCAGTATATGATCCTGCCCCTCTACTCAGCCCTGGTGAGGTACATCTGGAGTGCTGTGTCCAGTTCTAGGCTCCTCAGGACAAGAAAGACTAGGAACTGGAGACGGTCCAGTGGAAGGCTGTGATGAGGGAACTGGAGCATCCTCTTAGGAGGATAGGCCAAGGGAGCTGGGCTTGCTTTGTCTAGAGAGGAGATGAGTGAGAGGGGATACTGTCAATGCACACAAATACCTTAACAGTAAATGTCAAAAGAATGGTGCCAGACTCTTTTCAGTGATTTCCAGCAACAGGACAAGGGGAAACAGGCAGAAACTGATGCATAGGAAGTTCCACTTGAAATTAAGGAAGAACTCCTTTACTGTGGAGAGCACTGACAGAGTCTGCTCAGAGAGGCCATAGACTCTCCTTCTCTGGAGATGTTTAAAACCTGATGGGACGGGATCCTATGTAGCCTGCTCCTCTTTCCCTCCTGCCTTGAGGGGGAAAGAGGAATGGACTAGATGATCTCCAGGGGTCACTTCCAAACCCAGCGATTCTGTGATTCTGTGATAATCTGGACCTACCTTTAAAAATTGTCTTTGAAATTATTGAACAATAAAAAATCTCTTGAGACTTAGCAAGAAAATCTATCTGTGATGGAAACTAGATAAAGCTCATGAAAATAAAAATTTTACTAAAATTTTAATATAAAAGAACTAATATTCTAGAATATAATTACTATAGATGCATTTACTGGCAAAAGACAAAGAAAAGCAATCTGTAGCCAAACCCAGAAGTCCAACTTTTCAGGTGAACCTGTACTGAGCAATCAATTAGATAAAGCTGGAAGAAAATTGGGCTTTCTTTACTGCTTAATGTGAAAGTAGAAAATCCTAGGTAATTGCATCATTTAAGAACACAGAGGAGGTATAGATCAAGAAATGTCACAGAATAACTCACTAGGCATCTCAGTAGGGTATAGAGGAGCACATTTTTAACAGCAGCTAGAGGGTTGTGTTCAATTTGGTCATGAGAAATGAACAAGCAGGTCAGTAGGCAGCAGAGAGGAAGACATGCTTCATGACTTGGCAGAAAGATAGGGGACAGGGACATAGAGATCCAAAATCCAAACAAAATTCTGCTAACAGAAAATAGAAGAAAAAGTGCTGCTGGGTTTCAGCACATTATTCCCCCCCACCCAGATCTGCGTATTTTCCATGTTAGTATAACATAAAGTAGTACATTGTTTAATCTCATGTAAAATTTGTGTGTGTTCACCTGCACACACATCCTTGAGAAGTGAGATCATGGAGCAGTGGTTCAGGGAAAGGTCTGGGACCCAGGGCAGCCAGCACTGTTTGCAGGAGTGCAATCAGAGCTTTCCTCCCATGAAGGCATAGCCTCAGGATCCAAGTTACAGGAAAGAGCATTACTGCTGTCTACCTAAGTGAATGAAAGCTGCAGATCAGGCAGGTGGGGTGGAGTGAAACCTACGTGGCAGTCTGGAAAGGTTCCAGCTGAAAGGATGAAATCCTTACCTAAGGTGATTAAGCAGAGTCCCATTTACCGCAGCAGAGCTGTGACATTTTACACTATGGGAGGATGTGGCCCCGTTTTCCTCCTTTGTCTCGTGTTCTTATTCACAGTGCACAGGAAGGCAGAGATTGCTATCACATTACACCTCGCTCAAGACATGAAGACCTGGACACCTGCTATTACTCACTGAACACCTTTCTTTCTAGTTCACTGCGATTTCAGTTGTGTACTTTCATTTCATGTTCATGCAAGGACAAACATGTCTCTTTAATTCTACCTATTAGCATTGTCCTCTAATCCTATCCTTAAAATAGCAGAACAAAGATAGTAAGTAAAATCTGTTTTGCTTGAATGTATTTTTTTAAAGGCAAAACACCAGATTTTCATTAGCAAAGCAGTGAGTCACCCTGTCAACTGTACTCAGAATGAATAAGAACTGCATTTGTTGAAATTGAAACTGTGTGCTTTCCCTTAATTGGCAAGTGTCTCTGAGGAAAACCTGGTAGGAGAAAGTTATCCAGCTTTTTGGGATGTTGCTCCTCTCTCCTCAGCTGTGAAATTTAATTATTTTTTTAGTTGCTGGGAACACAAAAGGTACATATGATGCAAAACAATATTCTCTGTTCTTAGTTGCTAGCAAAAAGGGTCTCTATCACAGAAATGTTCATAATAAGGGCATTCCTGCAGTCAGATATCACATCATTTGTTATCCTTTTTGTTATTGACAATATTTTTTGTAGTGCAGCAGATTTACTGAGAAACACTGTGTATGAACATATAGAATGAGAAGATAAAGACAATTAAAATGTGAAAGTAAAATAAGAAAACATCATAATAGCAAAGACACAGTCTCACACACCTTAATTAAATGTTGTTCCTACAATAGTCCTACTTACCTCATAGATAAATGAGGACTTAAAATTTATGAGCAGAACAGAATTTGGCCTAAACTCTGGATTAAAATAAGCTGATGGAACACTGCTCTGCATCAGTTGCCTATCAGGGATCAAGGCTACCAAGCAATCACAACAGTTCTCCAGAACCAGATTTTGTCTGTCCCTTGCTGAAATTTTCACTAATCCATGCGGCATATTATAAGCATTTGGGATGTGATTTAACTGAAAGAAGTGACAAAACAATGGCTCTGTGTTATTATCTACTGCCTCTTTTGATATCTGCTTGTGTGCTTCAGAAAACAAATCCCCATGAAGCTACACACTTGCCAAAGTCTGGGCTTTCTCTGTTGGATGACCATTCCAAATTATTTGCCTAAGATGTTGTAAGGTTCTTTAAAATATCCTTCTAGGAAGCCCAGCATCTTCTGACTATTTGTGTATGCACTTGCTGTCATAAGAAACCTTGCTGGCTGCCAGGTACTGTATCAATTCCTTGGAACAGCAGTCAGACAGGAAAACCTAGGGCAGTCAAAAGGTTACTCTGAAAATGGGACACTTATTTGGCAAACAACTCCCTTACTCAGTGCTTGCTATTCCTTGCTCTGAGTTTGCCACAGCAAAGGAATATCACCATTCCTTTAGAGGTAGGGAGTCACATTAGAGCCTTATTTTAGCATTGGCTTAATCTTACCTGTTTTTTTCTAGAGTTTCATTCAGTCTTATGAGCACCTTGAATGACAGAACCTGCAAATATTCCAGGGGAAAGTATTCCCCTGCTTAATACATTACCTTCATTAGAGAAGGTACTTCTGTTCATTTACTTCATGTAAAATTTAATCCTCCTCTCTATATAACAAGACTTCTTAGGAGGACTCTGAAAGTTGAGGATTCTCTTTATGGTCTGAATTATATGAGAAGGCTGGATTTTTCTAGGGCTGAAATTTCCTTCATTTATAGATAGTCAACACTCAATGAATAAGCACACTAATCACACACAAACCCTGATCACACTAATTATATAAATCACACACGAAGTAGGCATACTAAAGCTTTAGCCATCCAGAAACATTTACTGCACACATGCATAAATAGATACCTGTGCTGAGAAATCATAGATTTCTTTTTCAGAACATCAACCATAAAGGTAAATCCTCAGCACCTGTGTAAGCCAGACCCTTGCTATACATCAGGCTGTATGCTCATAACCTGGAACAGGAAATATGTAGAGATATACTTGGAAATAGCAGACTTTCTTCTGTTTTGCTAGCAACAAAATTTTTCTGAGGGCCATTTCCTTCTCCATCATCTGTGAAGTTCTGCCCAACATTCCCTCTAATCTAGTTAGGGTTTGTGGGACAGATGGCTGGGAATTCAGTGCAACAGTCACCTCTCAATAGCAACCCAAAAAAGAATCCCTTCAGGCCAAGTGTTACCACAGGTATGTATACTCAAATCCCTCTAATGGCCCTCTAAGCCTAAAGGAAATATTTCAAGTGACAGAAGGAGGGATGCTTTCATGTTCTTCCCCTCACAGTCATCATCTGAGATCTAGAAATCGCAGAGTACATTTCTCCACTTCAGAATAATTCTTACAAATGTTTCATCATAATCTAAATTTCAGCAGAAGTGGACTGTGGCAGAAGAACTTGATGATGAGATTCACATTGGGATCTCCATGTTTTATTTCTAGTTCACTGTCTCTTAACATATTTATTAGTGACATTTTGCAATATCTTACGTCACTTGTGACTGCAAGCCAAGACATGATGTGACTAAAAGAAGAGGGAAATCACACATAATGATATGCAGCTAAGTATAAATACCCACCTTACTTCAAACAAAAAAAGAGGAGAGAAAAAGGAGGAATGAAATTCTCTGTGACATATATTTTTAGACAGATTAATGAAAAAATCCTTTTTGGAATGGTTTTGATTACTCATTTTAGTCTTCCAGAGAGCTTCAAGTACATTGTTACAAGCTGTCTCCATCTGTCAAATCTCTTCAGTGAGGCAGAAGTCTATGCAGAGAGAAGAAAGAAACACCAGATTCCCCTTAAAAAGCTCTGGGTTGAAAGCTAGCTATTTTTAAAACTAAGGGGCTTGTAAGGGGGTTGGTTTGGGGGTTGGGGTTTATTTCTCTTGGTGGGGTTTTGGTTTTGGATTTCTTTTAGGATAAACACTGATAAATTCTGGATACAGATAAATTTTCCTGTATCCAGAAACAAAAAGAGAAATGCTGCCAGAGAAGCTTTGCATTATAGGCAAATCACCTCTCCTGTATTTGTATGTCCTTCTTAACTTGCTCATGTTTGCTATAAGCCAGTAGTCTTGCATTCATTGCTAAAAGAAAATCTGCTTTAAAGATGAAGGCAGAGATAGCTACTGGGTCATTCCAGGCTGGACAAAATAAATACACAAAATGTTTCTGTATATAGTTCCTGTGTATTTGATTGACTTTTTTTTTTATTATTATTATTTTAATTTTTTTAAGGATCAATAAATTAGAAAATTAGAAATAGAAATAGAAATATTTTGCAAGTTTTACTGAATTTTCTGGCACTGCCTATTTTCAAGCCTTCTATCCTGATACTGATTTCTGACAGCATGCATATGCAAGAGATATGTACACTTCTCTGCATGAGTCAGTCGACAAGAGAAAGAAATTCCAGCAGTGGTGGAAACCCTGGCTCCCACCCCATGCCTTTGCACTAGCTGCTGAGTGCTTTTGTAGATTGTTGTAATGTCTCATGACATAACAAAAAAAAAGCTCCAAAAGCAAAAACAATCAAACACCCTTTGGTAGACCATTGCTAAGTGTTTTCACATTCCTTGATTAACATCTACAATATTAGTAGAAAAATGGCCTCTAAAAATATGTGCATGGGGTCATTCTGCAGAGGTGTTTAAATTGAATCTGAAAATGCAAAGCATCCAGTACCATGCATTGATACTCTTCCCTTACTGTTTAACAACTCAAGGCTGTCACTACTGTCTACTACTAGGTATCTCCTTCCTTTTCCTTTTCTCCATTTTTCCTTTTTTTTCTCCTTTTCTCCTTTTCTCCTTTTCTTTTTTTCCTTTTTATTTTTCCTTTTTTCCTTTATCCACTTTTCTTTTTTCCTTTTCTTCCTTTCCCTTTTTTCCTTTTTTCCTTTTCCTTTCCTTCCTTTTCCTTTTTTTCATTTTTTTCCTTTTCCTCCTTTTCCTTTCCTTTTCTTCCTTTTCCTTTTTTTCCCCTTTTCATTTCCTTTTCCTTTTTTCCTTTTCCCTTTGAGTTCTCTTACAAGTCTTATATTCTGCATATCTCTGCCTGAACAGTGACTGCAAGAAGTGTAAGCAGTTACTGCTGATCCATTCAGCATCTCTGTAATAACTTCTCTGCTCCAGAACTGATTGTGTATATAATTCTTCTGAACACATAAAACTCATTGTATTTTTTACTGAGAGCATCTATTCATTCAAAGATAATAGTATGTATATCAATGGAGAACACAGTGTGAATATTAAGGGATGAAGTCTAGACAATTCTATCAAGAAAGAGCACCAAATCTTTTCTATTAAGATGTGGTCTTCTGGGTGATATAGTGAACCTCAACATCCACGAAAATCTGGTATTCAGCAAACATTGAGAAAAGGTTTCAAAATGATAGATTACAAGGAAAATAACAGACAGGATGTCAAATCCTGAAAGAGAAGTGATGTGATTCTTTATCAAGGTGTTTTTGCGCAGAAGTGTCTTTCATAGATCAAAATTAATATCAATTTGCCCTGACTTCCTCTATCTCAATAAATAACATTGGAAATGCTGTAATTCCTCAGCTACATTTAAAACATTTGATAAGCAGCTTTTTTCATATACTAATAGACAATATATATCTCTGAAATGTGCCTTTAACACAAATCAGAAGCGAAGAGATCAAATAAGTCTCTGGTATAATGACAAGGCTTCCAAGTGAGCTAAAGTAAGATGAATTTCACTCGAGGCTTTATATTTAGCCTGGAAACAACCAGCCCGGGCATCTTCAATCAGACAGAGCCAGCACACGTGCAAACGCTACAGCTGCCACCGTGATGCAGGTGCTAATAATTCAGCGGCTTTGTACCCTGTGATTATGCATGTGCTGTCTAGTGGTTCAGATTAAAGAGTTAAACAAAGTGCTTCTCCCTCCCCTCTTGGCGGAAGATAATTCAAACCCATCTGATATTCACAGACAGTTGGACAGCAGCTGAGGTTTCATTAGGAATCCCACGTATGGCCAGAAGCAACATACACCTCGGTGTTTCCGGGAGCCACAGGCAGCCAGAACAGATGGTAGAAATCATCATCCCCAGACAGTCATCAGGGGAACCTCAGGCCACATGCTTGAATTTTTCTCAATGAAGCGCATAGAAGGCAGGCATTTGATCCATGTGACGGCAGCTGCCGGGTCCTGGGGGAGCGGGAGGCAGCGGAGTGGAGGAAGGCTCTGGCAGGTTATTAACAGGTCACGCTGTGACATTAGCAGTCCGGAAATATCGCCTCTCCCAGGGGGCTAAAACAAAAGCAAGGGAGAGGCTCCTCGTAATTCAAACACAGTTCAGTGCTTACAGATTACAGCACATAATCTGCTTGGCAACAGCACAGCACACGGAGACACTCTGCTGTGTGACTTTCCTCTTTCTTCTAGCTGCTTCCACTAGAAATGTCAGAAAGAACCCTTGATGCAGCAAGTGTCCTGTGCGAATCTCGAGAGAGGAAGAGCACAACTTCCCTGCAATTTTCAGAATGAAACCTGGAGGCAAGGCTGATGGTGACAGCTCAACTCCCTCATTCAGATATCCCTAACCTTTCCGTTCCATTTGTGACATGCTACATGCAGCACCCCTCATTGATCATCTCTGCCTGTCTGAATCACCCAGTCCCTTCTGTGAGCAGTGAGACTTGCTACAATTGTCAGCCTCATTAGAGGGAGAATTTCCTTGGTGACAGTTTAGAGGAAACAAAGCATTTGGAAGAATAAAATATTGCATTTGACAAAGTGGATGGTTTTAAAAATCATTGCCCCAGCCCAACTGCCTACCTCTTCAGTCTCACTACAGCTCTCCTGTGCATAGCCAGCCATGCAAACCAGTCTGCAGATGGAAACTCTCCAAACCCCAGGCCTGCTTTAAACCTTCTTTGCTGACAGGTCAGGACCACGGTGCTCAGCCAAGCACTCCAAAATTACATCCTTGAGAGCACAGTAATATAAATACACATATGTTGTGGGCTTGTGTACAGAAATAAATGGGTGAGGATGTTTGTTTGCATGCATTTGTAAATAGAAATAAAACTACTTCATTCCCCAAAGCTGCTTCCTTTTTGATTGCTTACACTTTCTAAGTGTAAAATGGAGTTCACCAGGATCTGAAGTGGACAGATTTTGAAATTAATTATGCTTTAAGATTTTTGTCATGCTAAGTGTTTTACCAGTCACCTTTCTCTGTTGAAAAACTTAGTTATCTACCTTCTCTGCAGGACTTTCTAATTTTAGGGAGTTCCACTGATTCCTGCCTTGTAGGATATACTGCTCCCACTCACAGTTCTGGTCTTTTTCTCCTACTGTGCTGTATACACATGTGCTGCATTTCCCACTCTCTTGCTTGCCTTTTCATTCCTGGTAGCCCCTATGTAGATAGATCTTTGCTGATGCTTCATAGCTCCTCCAATACAATTCAGTGCTCACTGAACTGTTAGGAAAAAAAAAAAAAAAATCCTTAGTCCTGTCCAAAGGATCCTTTGCATTATTTGCGTTGTACAGGAAAACAGTGAGTGTGGACTGTGCAGTGTCTGATACACGGGAGCTTTCCAGTAGCCATTGCATATGACCTTCACCATTACCTGACCAAACAGCAGAAACCTGGATTTCCCATGCAAACACTGACCATTTATCAAGGACTTCAAGAAGCCAGGAAGACTGGCTGGGAAGTGAGAGAAGTTGTACTTGATACTGCAAACTGATTAGAACATTCACACAGCCTATTAAACACTAGGAAAAGAGTCAGGAAACTGACTTAAGGCCATTCAGTCATTGATGGCCAATTTTTGTTCCATCACCATGTATCCATTACCTTCCTGAAATATTTCTAGTTTTACATGGAAAACCCTTAAATGGAATCCTCATTTTATGAAAGGATTTCCAGAGTCATAAATATTTTGTGTTGCTCGTTTTTAAGGCTTGAAGTTTTGCTTTAGAAACAGAGGAAAAAAGTAATTACTCTTTTCAAGCGAGCATTGCAGTTATGTCTATTTTCCTTCTCTTATTCAAGCTGACAGCTCAGTTGCTGATGCTTCATAGCTTCTCCAATACAATTCAGTGCTCCCATGTCCACCCACATCCTGCAGGTGATAGATGCAATATTGGTCAACAATGTATCAGTGGGAATTGATGTATCCATAGGAATCAACAAGGCTGTCCAGCAAATTTTACTGTATACCACAGCCTCTCAGGCAGAACAGCACAGCATGTCTTTCTTACTAATATAAGCCAAATGTCCATGTTTTATTCCTAGAAGAGCTCATACAAAATCAATAACAGCAAGGCTAAAAATCTTAGTTTTGTAGATATTACCCACATGAGGTTCTGAGCCTCACAAAATGGTAAGAAAAATTGTAGTAAGGTGAGATGTTGAAGATGTTGAAGATGTGAGATGTGAGATGTTGAAGCCCAGCAGAAGCATGTTACCACGTACCATATATTCAGGTAATAATCTGTGCCAGTCCTGTGGTGTTAGCACGATATGAACATCCTCAAGCAGAGTCACGACCAGCACATTCCCTTTGGCTCACTGTGGTGTATAAGGACAGGGCTTCACCAAAAATGTATGGGCTCATTTGCAGACAAAGCAGGGAGGATATTACAGCTTCTGGCAAGGTGATGAAATATGCAAGTCTGGGAAGGAGCAAATTAAACCACAGCAGAGAGAGAGCAACTATCTCAGAGCAAGCTTATGCTATTTTCTTACCCTGGCAGAGTAGTCCAACAAATCCTTGGAGTGTCAGAAAGAAGCAGGCTGAGAAAGGTGATGGGAGGATACTGGAGATGCAGCATTAATTCAGTGTGATCAGTCACTCAATTGCTGAGTTACCGATTGCCAAACAAAACCCTGCACTTTCAGAGAATACAAGCAGACAGAAAGATTTAAGAAAAGCAAAGGTACATTAAAAGCATGCATGAGAAAGTCAAATATTGAGAAAATAGTAAGGACCGAGAATGACAAACAGAAAGGAGGCACAGAAATAAAGACAAATATAGATAGAACAAGCAACGGACAGAGAGAAAGGTAAAGATCTAAGTAAAAGTAGTGATTAAAAGAAAGGTTATCCCACAAATCTTTCTGCAGTTTTTTTTTTTAGTCTCTAAAGAAGACATTCAGTCGTAATAATTATATTTCCAGAAGGGAAATGAAGACCTGCTTTGACTAACAGACATACAAAATTTATAGTTGTAAATCAGACTTCCCTTCATATATTGATGTATTTCACAGCTGCTGTTGCTGCAAAAAAAAAATCTGAAAATGCAAATGACAAAGTGTCAAAATCTATCAAGCAAGTAAAAAAAAAAAACTAGAAAGGGTACTTTTTTAAAAATTTTAATGAACTTTGGGTGGTGACAACAGTGAAAATTCTATAACCTTGCTTTGTTATCACTGCATCAACTGTGCCAGCTTTTCACATATGCAAATACTTGTGCGTTACTGATTGCCTGATGTGAGAGCAGGAGTAAAGCTCAGTTTTTTGAAGTCTTCTCTCAGTTTAGGACTTCAGGGTTACAGTCAAGATTTAGTAGAGCAGGATTTCACTTTTCAAAAAGGTGCAGTTTGCACCAATTTTTTTTGTGTTGCCATTGAAATGAATTTCAGATAGCATAATCCAGATGTCAAGGAAAAACAGTTTCTGTATTTTTCTAACACAGTGTCAACATGAGATATTAATGGTGTCAAAGAGAAATCGTGTTGCACTTCTGAAGGATCTCCCACACATATGTGTAAGTATTTTCTGCTATGAAAAAATGGCCATCTGAATCGGCCCAACAAACTTCTAAGTCAGAATTCAAATTAGTATCTCAAAAAATACTCTCGGCAATAACAAATACACACAGTTGCTTTGTTGCATCTTTAAAAATTGTAACAAAGCACCAGGTAACTAGCTGTACCATTGAACAGCTGGCTTTGACAGGAGATTACTTTCCAGGAGAAATGTTAGGTAGTTAAAGATCTCTTTCGAAATTCCACTGGGATTATTTCTATGGTCTTAGAAAGCTATAAATGGAAGCCCTGATTCTCCATCTCCTCACTCAGTGTTCACAGCAGAATTTAGAGTCAGAAGAAGTGGAAAGGACTTCCCTGAAACAAATGAGGACACATGCTGCTTATTAAAGGATTGCATTAGGAAAATCTTTATAGACAAACATTGGGAGATTTGATGAGTTATAGCAAACAAGACAATACCAAAAAGTACTACATGTCTTTTTCTAATAACTAAGCTAGAAACGTACCATAAATTATAGAACTACTTCAAAATGAAAACAAGTAAGCTGCCCTTTTTCTTCCCAACAGTAAAGTCTTTGAGACATGAACTGTAATCAAAATCAGCTTATGTGTCATATTAGAGATTTTGATTAGCTCAGCATAGCATAGTAGTTCCTATTACACAACATCTTGTGCTACAGATTCTCCTGTCAAAACCATGGACTGTGATACACCAAGGTCATGACTGTTGCTCTGAGTGTGCTCTGGTGCAAAGTGGTTCATCTCAGAAAAAAACAAATGGCATACGTTAAATTTTTTTCTCCAAACTTGGAAGAACTACACTGCAGCAACAAAAACAGCTCCCAGTTGGAACCAAAATACACCTTTAACCTCTAACATCAGTCTTCTAGCAGCCTGAATGACACATAGCAAGGTAAGGAACATAATTTCAATGAGGTAGAAGTGAAATAAAGATAAGGGTAATCTCCAGAGGTGATTAAGAAAGAAATATCCTAAGTTCTTGCAGAGAGCAGAGGAATGCCACTCCAGCAGCTGCCACTGGCACCTTCCCTTCTTCCTTCCTTCCTTCCTTCCTTCCTTCCTTCCTTCCTTCCTTCCATGAGTGATGTAAACCATTTTTATTCAAAAAATCTAATTAACATATTCTGTACAGCAGGTGTTCTTACAAAATCATAGGCATCTGAATTAAAACTTAAAGGCCTTGGATTATCTTTTAACACCAAAACAGAAGACTTTAATCAGGTCTGCTATGTCTGGCGCATACTGAGAGTTAATTAGGTTTAGAAGTAGTAATCATAATAGAAATGCTTGGATTTTTAGGGTCTGTTTTGCTTTGTTTTGTTTGTTTGTTTGTTTTTTCTATTTTACATTGGTAGCAAGACATGAGGAGAACTCAGCTTATTTTTTTAAGGTGATCTCTGTGCCACTTTGGGGCTTTGAGAGTTTATCTTCTTCTGGTGTATTCTGGTGGCTAAATTCCAGACTGTGTTACTGTCCCTGACTCTGCCTTCCAGATAATTACTTAAATGCACGACTATATCAAATCTGGAACATGCTAGCAGGTTAAAACTGAAATACAATACATGTGCTGCTGTAAATTAACAAGCAAAGCACCCATTTTGCCTCAGGGAAAGAAAATATGTAAGAAGTGGCACCTAAGAGAGAAGGTGATTATGTGTCTCCAACATGAATTTTAGTTAACCCAAAAAAACCTTCTGTTCTGAGAAGCATGTTTTGTATTCCTTTATTTATTGCCAGTTGACACATGACCCAGTCCCAGAGACTTAAATCTCCTTAGTTTGAATAAGGATTGCAGAATTGTTCCCTTAGCTTGCATGTTGTTGCCCTGAAAAATGATTAAAGTTATTAATTATCTGAGGTATTAACTTAGCTTCTTCAAATTTCCAGTAAAGTAGTTTGTAATGTATTATAGGAAGCATTTCAACTCAAGCCAAAGACCTTCATTTTCCTTCTGTTATTATCCTTCTGTATTATAGAGTCACAGCTTACCAACTTCCCTATAAAAGATTTATTTATGCTTCATCACAGTAGCATCAGAAGCAACAAGCCAAACAAAAACAACAACAAAAAAGCAGGGAGACCATTAAAAAATAATGCAGGGGGGTTGAGCAGAAGGAGTTAAGCTACTTCCACACTAAGAACTACCCTCCCAGAAGAGACATTGAGTACTTGCATGATTAGACCAATGAAAGTGATTTCTCTTTGGAATGAATTTATGACCCACTTTCAAATCCCTGAAGAAAACAGGGATTTAAAATGAGAAAGCTGAAAAGCCACAACAGCAATGCAAAAGTCTGTTCTTTTTCTCAGTTTTATAATAGTGTCATGGTCCTGATTTAAAAAAAAAAAAAAACAAAACAAAACAAAACAAAAAAAAAACAAACAAACAAACAAAAAAAAAAAAACAGTGTGTCAGCAACGTGCTGGAGGCAATGAAAGTTATCAATCAGTAATATGAAGGGGATTTAAGCAGCTTAATTGAGGGCAAAATTCAATTGATTAATGGTTAGGGAAGTACTCACTGACGTGGAGGTTTCAAGGAATTACAATCTGATTAAAATTCCATTTTAGAAATGAAGGGATATAGGATGCTAATCAGTTCTAAACCACAGATTATTAGTGCCAGCTGGGACTATTGTGATAAAAACAAAACGTGACTCAATTTTTTTTTGAGGGAGGATAATTTATTTATTTTGAGAACTGGAACACATCAGAGTAAACAACACCCATGCACTAAGCTGAGTGATATCTGCCTGTCATTTTACACCTGAAAACCTAGTTGTCTTTTGGACAGCTTTGGTTGGAAAGGTAAAATCTAGATCTCTTCATTCATCTACAGCACAATAAAGTTCTTTATGTTCACAGAGCCACCTCATGAGGCTCCAGAGTCTTCTGGAGCACTTCAGACTAGGGTGCTTTTTTGGAATAAGTATAGATTTAGAGACCCTGCCAGAAAAACAGGATTCTGTAAGAATGTTTCTTTTAGATGTTACGATAAGATAAAATCTGTGTCTATGTCCTAAAGAATTTCCATTTTTTTTCCCCTTATTTTAGGATGAATATCTATTTGAGCTAGGAATTCAAAAACTCAAAGAGACCTTTCAGCAAAAGTAGCTGAGATCTGCCTCATCAGATGTCTGTCCCCACAAAGTGGCAATCTCATGGGATCGCTTGAGAAAGAAAGATTTAAGGCAGTATTTCTCACCAGTTCCTAAATTAAGTAGACCATGACTGCACTTCAGGATTTATATCATGGTTTTAGTGGCTTCAAATCTGAGCTTTTCCAAACCACACTTGTACTGTTTCTGGAATGCACTGTCTTGTGCTTTGTGTGTTTTCTCTCAGCTCTGCTATTGACAACATTGGCTTGCTCTGGCATGGCTTCTACTTGTGAATACAAAGAGCTGTGACATTTCAAAAGATGTGTAAAGTCATACTTCTTTCACTGGAGCCAAACATCTGTTATCAATTGAAGTAGGGAGCACTGGTCTTAATTTGGAGTCATTCTGGCAAATTAAGACAATTTCTAAAGATTTATCAAGACAATGCTTAAGCAAGGAGGTTTGGAATGGGTAAGAAACAGAGAATACATGAATAATTCCTAATTGCCAAATATCTGATTCTCCAGACAAGAACACTATTTGGCCCTGGAAAAAAAAATCTTAACTATTTCTAAGTATATACCTATAGCATTAAACTAGACAAAAATATTTATCACTTAGGTTTTTTAACTTGCTTTAAAAAAAAACCTTTCCCTGATCTTAATGAATATAAGTTCATTTGGGGGAGATATCATTGATACAAAGAGACAATAAAAAGACCAAAGAAAGAACCCCCCCCCCAAAAAAAAAAAAAAAAAAAAAGCAAAAACAAAAAGCCAAATACATTTTCATCCAGCAAAGACCCCTAGTGTTCAGACTTCTGTGGCCAAATTTAGGCAACTTTTCACTTCTGGAGATGACCTCATACTATGAAACAGAAAATACCTGAGGCAAAATGAACATCTGGTAGACTTGAAAAGATTGCATTCTCCTCACAGGCTTGTTATTTTCCTGCCTAAAATAAAGAATGTGGATAGCATTCTAAATAGAGTTAACAAATCACTGGGAGAAGGTCAGCAGCTCCTCAGATGTGCCTAGCTGTGTAGCTTACCTTTCCAGGTAAGGAACAGTCCTTTTATGTGAGAGACAAATTACATTCACCTTAGCACCACCAGAGAGCTTCTGAACAGACACTACTCCTGACTTCCATCCCTCTCTCTGTGACCCACTGATGGAGGCACATTCCTGACCTGAAAGGCCTATTGGAAGGAAAAGTACATGGTAGAGGTATTTCAGTAGTTAGGGTGAAAACTGGGGCTTAGCAGGCATTATTAAATGACACTAGATGGCAGAGCAGCTGTTTTGAATTTGTTAAAATGGCATCTTCCTGAGAGCTTTGTTGTTACTTTGTCTTATGACATCCCAGTTTAAAACTGTTTCTTGGTTGAAGACTGAAGTCAAAAGAATAAGAGGATCAAAATAATTTTTATCATCTAACCTAAGAGTGACAAGAGATTAAGAAAGAGGATCAGACATCAGCCTTTGGGCCACATCAGCTGAATCTCTGTTCCTTTGATAAAAGAGGATATAAAAGTCTGGGATCTGGGAGAGGTTGTTGAATTGTGGAACTAAAAGTTTTTGGGCAATTCTCTGAAAAAATGTTCAGAGTTTTGATGTCAGAAGTTTGTGATAAGAAGAGTGCTGGTTCTGGGCTTCAAGAAATAGAGAATGATTCCTCCTGCTTGCAGGGCCTGACTGGGACATGGGCCCCCCAGCTCAATGGGACTCTTGTCTCAGAGCTACTCACATGGACTACTGCAGACCTTTCACTGGCAGCACCTTCCCACCACCAGAACTGCCAGCAGGTTGGTTTTCACCTTGTAGTTATCACTGTACAGGATAACTGCTCCTCACACAAATCCAAATCAAGCCTGGGGCATTTTCTCACCATAGTCTTTGGGGAGGTGGACACGCCTGTGGCTGTTCGAACCCTTCATATCCCAGAGAAGCACAAAATGTGCTAACAAGACCGATTGCTCACCCAGCATTGCTTCACCTGCCAACACAGAAGGTTTACAAGTGTCCTTGTAGGGATGAAATTGTTATTGACCCTCAATGAATTTCCAGGAACATACACACTTCCTCTAAAATAATAGAATTACTCTGAAAATATGAAAAACAAAATTATGAAAAGCAATAAAACTTGTCCTGCTGCATCAGTTTTCACTCAGGTCTCTGCTTATAACTTATAATGGAAAGGTACTATATCCTTGCTGCCATCAGACACAAGGCAGAAGCACTTGCAAGCATAAATTTCAGAATTGCACTTTTCTATCACAGAAGAAATAGAGATAAAATGTGAGCAAGACAGCTTTTACAACAGTGTACCACAAGATGAGAATTGTCAGGGCCTTCCTTCTGATGTTTTTGGGTCAGCCAGAGCACGAGTCAGAATGCAAAGAAGAGAACAGTTTGCAGAGGACAATTGCTGTCCTTTGACTCTTGTATATGATAAAGTCCATCACCCTTTCCCCAGTCAAGTGCTGTTTCCTGCAGAGAATCACAGAACCATAGAATGGTTTGGGTTGGAAGTGACTTTAAAGATTGCCTCGTTCCAATAGCCATGCTGTGGACGGGGTTGCCTTTCACTAGTGGTTAGGGCCCCATCCAACCTGGCCTTGAACACTGCCAGGGATGGGGCACCTCCAGCTTCTCTGGGCAATCTGTTCTAGTATCTCACTGGCCCTCTTAGTTAAAAAAAAAATAAATAAAAATCTTAATATCTAATCTAATTCTCTCCCATTTTAGTTTAAAGCCATTGCCCTTGGTCTTGCCACTATCTATCCATGTAAGAAGTCTCTCCCCCTCTTTTTCATAAGCCCCCTTGAAGTCCTGGCAGGCTGCAGGGAGGTCTCCCTGGAGGTGTAGGATGTACCCTGCTGCCAGAACAGACTGCAGGCACACATCTGTAAACACAGGCAGAAAGATCGTTTTGCAGCTCTGCAAACCAGACAAAGCCCACAAAGAGAGCTGAAAGAATGAATTAACGAATTCAAAGACATGCCAGCATGGGAGTTGCTATGGAAGCAAAAAGAAATATTTTTAGATTGTTCTTGCATCACATATTCTCCCACACAGAAACTCCCATTCCCTCAAATTACCTTTGATGAGGAGTGAAAGAGGAGCATCTCTTCACCTCATCATCCATTCTGCCTGTTTCTGAGCTGGTAGTGAGCCCATGCTGGACTAAGACAGCAACCCCTTAAGAATCTGACAGCTGGCAAAAGACAGAAATATGTATGTGGCTGCTGTACAGAGAAGGCATGCAAATTTTTGTAATTTGAAATCCATGATGACTTCTCTACACTTCTGTAATGAGTGTTCATTTGTTTCTTTTTTCTGCAACTTCTGGAAGCGCAGCTTCCATAATATTAACTCAGGTATACAGATCTAGTGAGCAAGAAACAGAAAAGGTGCCTTAGTTATGTTATATGCATTATGCAGAGGACATAAACAGGCCCATGTTTCTGTTTCTGCGTAACTAGATTATTCCCTAGGGAGTAATTAGCATTTTGGCAGAGTAGCTTGCAACTGTTTCTGTTCTTCTGCCAGGGAAATTTGATGGGGAGAATCCTGGTTTTGGTTACAAAAAAAAAAAACACCCCAATTTATTGTATAATATTTTAGTTTAGCTACAAGATATACTTCAAGGCAGGTAAGGAAGCAAACTTTGCTATTATCTGTTTGCCAGTGACCTCCTCCTTCATATTCTCTTGACAGTTTTAATGAAAATTTTAAGATGAAATATGAACTGAAAGGAAAGAGAAGTGCTAAAGGATGGTCTTTCAGAAGTATTGCCCATTTCTTAAAAAAATCTACACTTTCAAACAAATGTTTTACTAGGTTGTTATGCAATAAAATTGATTCAAAGTAGCATTAAGGAGGGCTTTTTTCAGGACTGGCAGATATATTACTCAGAGGAAAGGATTCCTGCAGGGTCTACAAGCCAGTGGGTTGTGGAGCTTTACAAAGACCTACACAGAGTTGCCACGCTGCAGATAAGAATCACTTTCACAGAGCCTCTTCAGCAAGTTGCAGGACGGTGGGGAGAGAGCCCAAGACGTCTGGTCCACACAAGTTCCTCTTTATAGTTGTGCTAAGAAATGCTGCCCCTCAAATAAACCTTCCCACAGCAGACGTTTCTTCCTAAATCCAGTGCAGTGCTTTAAGAGGGTGTCACCAAGCCCCCCAGTGCAGCTGGGGGTAGGCGTTCTCAAAGCCTTAATGTTTTTTTCTACAATAGACTTCTTTAGCTGAAGAGGGGAGTAATGCTCCCCTCTTTGGCTAAATATCATATGCTGTCAAAGGAATGGGGGATCCCACACTTGTTCCTTTCACTCTGCAGCTCTACGTCACAATCAGCCCTTTTCCCCCATCCCACAGGAGAAAATGAAGACGCTGAAGCAGCACACAGCGCCTGCAATTTCTGTGTTTCCAAAGAGCTTGGGAAGGCTCTTGACAGCCTTTCCATACTGACAGAAGTACTACCACCCACTCAGCCAAAGGCAGTGAGATACACCAGAACAGCAGGGTGCAAATGGAGGATTAGCTCCAGCAGCAACCAGGCAGAAGCTGTAAGGAAACTCCTGGGAAGGAGGAAGGAACTCTCTGATGAAGGGAAGTGAGGTTCAGGAAGAGAGTTGCTGATAGATGTCCAGTGAAATCAACCTCATCCATTCTACTGCCAGGAGACTTCATTTGTTTATTATGGCCTCATCCTCATCATGTCAACCACTGTGTTTTATTAACAAAGTGAATTATCTTGCAGCTCTCAATAAATTACTGGCTGACATTATGTTTTGGCTGCTTTTGATTTGATATAAGGAGGGAGTTGCAACAGAAATCATTGAAAGGAGTGGATATCACCATCCATCATATGACAGGGTGATTAATGGTACTGTTTTGACCTTTTCTAGTTAGCTCCAACCAGGAAATAGAAAAGCAGCTTCTCTCTGTAGCCCTCCTTGGACACACTTCCCCTAGAATTAACTTGATGCCTGAGGGGAAAGACATCTGATGTGGCCTCCATCACTGGGAAGATAAGAACAGATAGGCCACACCCACCAAAAAGATGCAGCTGGGAGCAGAAGTCCATAAAGCTTTCCTCTGACATGGTAGGAAGAAGGAATGCTTAGAGAGGGGTAGATTGAATCTGATGCTTTCATACTTTACTGCCCTGAAACATGGTGTTCAGAGCTGGAGCTAAGATTTTTAAGTGCAAATTACTTTCATTTTTTGTATGGGTTTAAAGTTACCCATACAGTACATGCTGCCTCTCCAGGGATAATTTGCTTAAACATATGAGAATAGAAATTTATAAAAAACTTTGTATGGCCTCTCCCTGCAGATTACTAAAAATGTGCTGCTCTTTCATGTTTTGTGAGTCCTGTTTTTTAATGGGCTGTTTACTTACTGCCTCAAGTTCTAAGATTTATACCTTTCCACACTGCTTTATGAATCTTAATGATTATTTTCTCCTCCAGTTGTGCCTTCAAAACAGAGTTAGATCCCTTTTATGCAGCTCAGCAAGGGCCCATGCCACTGACTTGGGACAGGAAGAGTTCCCACTAAGCTGAGTTGTGTCTGAAGAAAACATCCAACAGACCATCTCCACTCAGGGAAGGTGAAAATCATGAAACACTGATGGACAAAACCAATTTGTTTGTAGCAACTTAAATATCATTTGAGACAATAATTGTCAGTCCAAAATCAAGATGGGAATGGAAAAGGTGATTCTAGACTTGTTGGCAGGCCAGTGGGAGAAGGACAAGGAGTTCAACAAAACTACAGCACACCATTCTTCAGCATGACAAAATTGGATTTATTGATGGGAACAACTGATCTGCAGCAGCGAGACTGATCTGGAGAACAGATTTAACTAAGTGGTTAAGCAGTGGCTGGGAAATGAGCATCGAACAAAAAAAAAAGGTTTTATCAAAACTCTCAAAAAGTTTGACTGCAGCAAGTGATGATATTTTATTCTTCAGAGACACCTGGGTTGGACAAGGGCCACTGGAGTGATTAATCAGGTGAGAAACTTAATCTACTTTCCTAGATCATGGAAGCTGGGAACTATGTAGTACTGCCAAGGATAGTATTGCTGGGTAAAGTGTTTGCTCAAGTCAGAAAAAGGCTGCATTGTTCTAGAAACAAAGAACATGTTGTCCAGCTCTCCCACTGCACTGCTCCGCTACACCTTTCTCACAGCCACATCATGGAAGTAAAAATGGATCCTGTCTGGGAGGTATTCATCCTCTAAACAGCCCAGAAAGAAGGGAGAATCTCCTTGAGACAGAATATATGTTTATTCCTGGGGATGAGACTTGCTTCTCTGGCAAGGGGTTTTTGCTGACAAGAGGCAAGAAATCACTGCAGGTAAGTAAAATAGGAAATGAGTTTGGATCCACTAACCACATTACACTTTTTTAGTCAGTTCCTTCTGCGTTCCTCCCCAAATACATACAGGACAAAACCTCAACAAAACTGCCCTGAAGAAGCATAATGTGGATGAAGCCATGTGGTGCTACTGCAAGTGATGCAAGCACTGCAGCTCTGCTGCAGAAGGACAAGGTTGCAGTGATGTGGGAGGCACACAGGGCTCTGCCTGTGCTCCACTGACACATGCCTACACAGGGACAACATGCCCTGCAGCAATAATGGCAAGAGGGGTAGGGCAGCCAACCAAGGACTCATTCCTTCCTCATGGGCCAAATAAATCTACTTTTGTTACATTTTTTGAACAATATTTTTCTTCACTGGGGCTTTTAATGTGGGTAGAACAAATAGAGCTGTGATATGTACTTCACAAACAATTTTAGCAGAGCAGGATCAGCTGTGCCAGTGAAGGCAGAAATGAAAGGAGTTAGCAGGTAGGACATTAATATTAATGTAAGAAATGTTAATTTTCTGGCTTAAAATTATTGCCATTTTTCCTTCTTATTTTCTGCTAGCTCTCTTCCCAGTTGGCTTTGTGACAGTTGCTTTCTCTGTTCACTTCATCAGTCACTGTGTAGTAGGTATTATATCAAATAAAACTGTCTGCAGTAGGAGATGCACACTCTTTGGCTTTTATTGTTGTGAGAAAGTTAGTGTCAGTAATCATTCCTTAGCCAGTTTATCTGCCTCAGTATCCTTCCTTGACTGAAGTGAAAACTTTTGTTACAAATTTTCAATTCTGTTCTCTCACCATAGTCTAGTGATGAAAAGGACTCCATAGTTGTTGCAGACATTCAAAAGTAGTTCTCAATAAAGATGCTGTTAGATATTCTTAAGAGTAGGATTAAAAAAACTTCCTTTGCCTCACAGGCTTTCAAAGAAGTCTCTCTTCTTCATTAGTGATAGAAATGGTTTTCTCCCCATCACAGATGGTGGTGTTAACATTGGTTTGTTGCCTATTATATGTATATTCTTAGTTAAGCCACACCACACATATATTTTTATATAATGTCAAAGTGAAAAATAAGACTTTTAGGATAAGATTCAAATGATCCATGCTAGGATGACAGAATAGTTCAGGCATATCGACCCTAAACAGAGATCTGGAAAGTCTTCCTGACGGCGCTGGTTTACATCAGTCATGTTTACAGCTCATAGGGGAACTCCAGTCCATTTTTTGGGGTGCAGTTACACATACCGGATGAGCCTGGCATTCAGTCTAGCATCTAGGCAAAAGCTGTGACCCCTGAGGGTGTACATGCTGCAGAGACTTAAACCAGTGCTCACAACACGGAGCACCAGGACTATAGTTAGTTTGAGTAACACTCAGCTTCAGATTAAGGCCCCGAAATGTGGGTGCCTACTTATGTGTCAAAACTCCCACAACACTCATCAGACAGCTAGACAGGCAGGAGGAGAGTGACACTCTGGGATAGGTTAAGCTGGCCAATATAGAAATTTAATACTATTTTGTTTGTTGAGGGATATCCTGCCTGGCCTCTAGTCCCACACCAGGAGCTGAGGATGTCCTATAACTCAAAGGTCATTTCTACCAGCATTCTGCAGATATTCAGGTGCTCTGAGGATCCTAAATGGTTTTGTGGGGGCAGTTGAATTGCATCTCTAATGGCTGGTAAGCTGAATATCACTCTCAGCTCCAGTGAGACTGTGCTGATTAGATGTACCCTGACTGTAAAGAGACCATAGAGACAGGTACTTTAATCTCAATCTAGAACTCACCACTTCATTAACCAAAAAAAATGCTGATAACAATATCCATTTGTACATAATTACTTATTGGTCAGTACAGTCATTCAGGGAGCCAGAGACTTGATGTGAAGCTTTGTGTAAACCCAGGAGTCAGACATCTGTACTCGCCTCTGTACTCACCTCTGTATCTTAAGTGTGTGTCTAGACTATTATGCTATGTACTACCCAGAGGACAAGGATGACATGTTCCTCCCTTCAGGATGAAGAACCCTGTGCAGTATGGGTAAATAGTAGAAAAGTGTATAAGAGGAACTTGTCTGAGATCTAGCAGCCACAGCTTACATCAACGTAGGATCTGTCTTCTGGACTTCTCTGTCCCCAGGACCTGCTAATGTAAAAGACACAGAGAGGCCAGGTCACAAGGCCAGGTCTATCTCCCAAAGCCATCTATCAGGTTATACAGCCAAGATCCTGCCTCACTGATTAATTTGTTGGGCCCAGGACTCCACCACATAATCACAGATTCATAGAATGTTTTTAATCATGTGTCTGGTGTTAGGCAGAATTTCAGGGTCACGTGTATTTTACCCGTACCTAGGTGAGTCATTTGGGCTTGATTAAAACTTGATCTTCCAGAAAGACATCCAGAGTACATAATTTATTGTTTCTCCTGGAAACCTCTTTTGAAGGTTAACTTCATACTTGTGGTTAAAAAAATGTGCTCTCTTTTTAGGTTGAATTTGTTCAGCTCGAGCTGAACATTCATTCATATTATGTTTTTATCTATTAAGTTCAACGATATTATTCCAAACAATTTTTCCATGCTGGTTCTAGTAGTCAGTAGCTGAGACTTCTCTTAATCTCCTTTTTAGCAAACTTTGATTTGTCCTTCCTCATCCTCAGTAGAACTCAACCTTCCTAGCTCTGAGTGATTCCTGCATCCTCTTCCAATATGGCTCATTTTTAAACTGCCATCAACTGACTTGCATCTGTTCTGACCAAGGGTTTATGAAAAGGTTAAACCATGACAGGTCTTTGATGCATCAAACATTGGCCAAAAGGCGGCACAGGTTGCTCATCTGGAACAACTTGTTGCTTTCTTTTGCCTCTCTGGTACCCTTTCCCTGGAGTGGAGCCTGTACCTAAGACAGAAGAGAGGAGGAAAAAAAAAAAAAAAAAGGATGAAAATCCCTATAGGATTGGGGGGTGATCCACATGACTCTTAAGGAAAGGAGCAACAAGGGCTGCTGGTGATGGACACTGAACGGTTGGAGTCCAGTGTTGGTTGGAGAACGGTTGGAGAACTTGCAACAAAATGAAAAAAATAGCTTTGTTTCAGAGCTGATTATAATTTTAAAAGCTGGTGGAACTGAATGGTTTTTGATACAGATCTACCTCCTTATTCCTCTGGTTTTACGCTAAAGAACAAATAGTATTACAGAGTGGAATGGCCATGATCAACTCCCATGCTAGGATTGCTAACAGGAAGTTAGCTGATGAAGTGCATTGGATGTACTTGATGAGGTGGCAGCACAGGCTAATGAAATTGTTGTGCACTCAGGCATGTGAAGATTTTGACTATAATCCCAGCTCTGACTGTACTTCTGCTTCTAAAAGTAACTTAATCATAATGCGTTTCAGTATCCTCAACATTTGCCTCCCACATTTATCTACTTCTTTAAAACCAGGACTTAATGTTATCATATCTTTTAATAAAGAACCCTGAACCCATTTGTAATCTCTAGGCATTACCTTTGTCTCTTTCTTATTCTCTCAGATCAGCAGTGACAATGGAATTAGGTGCAATGTTTCTACCGAATTCCTGTGGATAAATATTCATCCTATATCCAGTTTTCCTCATTATCTCCCATCCAAGTATAGAACAGGCCCATAATTCCCTATCCTTTGGCTACATGTCTCTAGGAATAGCTCTAGTTAGTAAATACTATATTCACCCTGACACCCAAAATGCCACCAGCATCTTTGATGTGATACTGTAGGGACAAAAATGGCAGGAATGCAAGAATCATTAGAGTGTAAGTTAAATGTTGTGCTTTCTAAAACAGACACTTCATGCAGCTGCCAAAATAACTCTGCTGAAAAGCAGACCAGCATACCAATTTTCAGATTTTCAGATCTTACACTGTGCATACCAATGCATTTGTAAATAATTTTTCACTTCTACAGCTGTATTATTATACATTCAAAATCTGAATTTATTTCAAGAAAAGACACCTAAAACTACCTTGTAAATAATTCAGTCATGTAGCCCTACAGGAAGGCTACTGAGATCATAAAGGTTATTGATTTTAACTTTTGGCTGTATGAGACAGAATAAATATTTTGTGGTTTATACCATGCACTATGAACAAAGTTAATTTTCCTCAAGGAAAATTATATCAGACTTGAGTTTCATGTCTTACTATGTCTAAGTAAAATATCAGTTTCATGTCTTATTATGTCTACTAAAACTAACAGGGTTGGTTTTCTAGATTCAAGTCACCAACTTGGTCTCACACCAACATCCACAATCACACTTTGGGTCGGAATGCGTCTTAAAGTTTTGCACCTCTCAATTTTTCATCATAAAAATACAGACAGTATTAATAACTAGTAATATTTCCAGCATCCCACTTGATTTCTGGAAGGGGATCCCCTGCAACATTCCAGAATTGATCTGCTGGGGACAGCCGTCTTTGAAAGTGCCAACTGAGTTCCTGCAGGGAAGGGCTCACATCCAACATCCCATCTATCAAGCAGAAGGCAGACAGAATTAGCAGTAGGATAGAGAATAGATGTCAGAAAACCTTGAAATCAGCATGGCATTCCACTGATGAAAGAGAAGGAAGATACGGAAAGAAAAAAAAATCAAGCAGCTCTTGGCTTGTATATAAACAATAATTTTGTCATTTTACATGTTTTTATTTCAAAAATGTAATGAAGATTCAAAATTAGAGGAAAAAAAACGCATACATATTTTAAACGTGCTCTGCTTTTGCCCGCCAAAATACTTCTCCTCGTTCCTTTTCAAGTCTTGAATGTTTGTAATTTTACACATCTATTTATGGGTAGAGCAGTCTAATGCAACATTCAAAGAATTAATCTTATCACTTCTGAGGAAGTACTAGAAGATAAAATCAGGATTGCTCTTTGATCATTAAATGGCTTTAGAATTCTGCACACAAACAGATCTCCCTCTCCCTTATCGAATGTCAGAGACACAGTTATGGCTGCCTGTGAAAGATATCTTTTTTCCTGCTCACACATAATACAGAGATCTTCAGATGGGACACACACCCTTTTATTTTCAAATCTTTAGGGGTTAAATAAATTATTTGTAAGCAGCAGGATGGAAATTTTTGGGTTTGTTTTCTGTGTGGGAGAGGAGAAAGAAATCACATAGGGAAAAGTAAAAGAAGGGTCTGTGTGTCATATGAAGGTGTTTGTAATCTTGGAGCACAGCTACCCAGCTGCAGGAATGTAATCTTACATCCACAGTATTCACCATGTTCAGATATGTGGGGGAAGAGCCCAGTAAAGTATTACCATCGTGATTTGCAAGTAAATCCCTAAACTAACATGGAAATAAATGTTTTGGGTGATGTTGATATGCATAATGAATACGCCAATTAGGATGCATTTTAGGACATAATACACATGTTCACCATATATGTGTGTTCATACTAAAGTGAGGCATCTTTATGATTCACTATGACCAGCCCCAGACTGGGGCTGGGCCATGGTTCATGCAAGACCAGAGTGGACAGTGGCAGAGGAGGCTGGAAGAGCAGGGGCACAGCGGTGTGTGGAGGAGGGAAATGGGGGCACAAGCCAGGGAAGGGATTCTCAGTGTAGAAGTTTAAAACATCAACATAACCAATGGGGGTTTCCTTCTTTATTTGATTATCAGCAGCGATTAGAATCTGATATTAATAATCTCACTAGAAATCTGGAAAATTTGCTTGGATTGAGTGGTAGAAGGTCAAGTAGAAAAGAGGGCAGACAGACTTACAGATGATCTCTTCTGCATGAGCCCGTGTTTACTGATCTCTACTGCCCACTGCCATGCATTGGAAAATAAGAGAAAAGCTCATTTCACTGAATGAGAAAAAACATTTTGGCTGAAACACATATTAAAAAAAAAAATATGATTTATTGCTTTTCTATCAATCTGTGCTTTTCTAGCCCAGCATTTTCCTCACTCTCCCCCCTCAGCCTTTCAACAGACACGTTTCCTGTGTCTGTTTTGCAATTGAGTATTTCAGAATTTGATCACAGACTCAATGGTGTGCTAAGAAACTTCCAGTCCTAATGTGCCCTACCAGAATGATACAAAAAAGCAAGTTGCTCAAATTCATCATTCTTTGAGGCAGCTTAGACAAATTATTAATGCGAAGGGTAGCTCCCAGTGGGTCCAGGTGCCAGCTCCCCTGGTGCCCCCCGGGTCCTCAGTATGGGGGGAGGTTCGAACAGTTCCAAAAAACATTAAACTAANTCTGTAGAAATGATATATTGATAATTTAAATTTCCTTTTTTTTCCCCTTTTAAACTTCTTTAAAATTTTTTTTTTTTTTTTTTTTTTTTTTCCTTTTTTTTTTCTGCCAGGAGAATGTTTTCATTGAGTGCATTTGACTAGATAAAACAGATAAATACAGTTAAGCAGACCACTTGAGTCAATAAATTAATCAATGAGAGAAAATGCTCTCAGAGTTAATGTCTTACCTTGGTATGCACATACAGATACACACACATGCACTGCTGTTGCTTACTAAAGGCTCCCAGAAACCCAAAGAGGCTGCTATAACACCCTGGTAAAATTTCCTCCATTTTCTGATAATAACAAAGTGATATCTTTTTGTTCATGGGTAAGGCCACACACACCCACAATGTCATTAATCTGAATAAATCTGACAGAAGGCAGCAGGATCTAGCTCAGCACAGAGCCCAGGAGTGGGTCATGGCACAACAGGTCATCTTAAAAGTGACACTTCCCAGCATGTGCACAGTATGTTGAGGTGCTTATTTCAAATCTTTGTACAGAATGAAGTCAGTGAAATTACACTGGGGATGAATTTAGCCTGATAACTTTTTCTGATCTATTTCCTACAATTCTCTTAAGTATTTAGTTGCTTCCTGCTAATTATTTTTGTATTATTTTACAGCACGCTAACGCGTGCCACATGGGGCTTATGTAAAATGTTCTTTAATCATTGTCGCTCAAAATAATTTAAGTTTCTGAATGAAATTATACAGTAGTAAAGGATCTGTTATAGAAAAGGCTATGGTTCTTGTTTTATGGGTTATAAAATTGAAGCAAGTCCTTTCCATAAAAATCTCCTTTAAAATATTTTGCTAAAGCTCAACTCAAGCTGAATTTCTGCTTTGGTAAAATTAATGGAGCTCTCCAGATTCAGAAGAGTCTGGTCTGCATAGATCCAATTGCATAGTTAGGGAGAAAAGGACATGCTCAGACCATGAACTAAGCTTGCAAAAAACAGTTTTCATTTTTTAAGTCTGACTCCAAAACTATTTTTCTGTGTCTCATAGCGTAAGATTTCCTATTAGTAGGCAGAATTAAGCACACGTCTTAAATCCAGGACCCTTCCATTTTTAATCAGTTTCAGACAAATAAGGAGTAGATCCAGAGTATTGTGAAAATACGTGAAAACATAAAGATGGTTGCAAAGCTCAAAAGGATCAACCTCCATTAGGGAAAAACTGTTTGTGCAGGTTGAACCTGGTACATGGACTAGTTTTTCTAAAGTTAGTACTATGAAAGGCATGAAAACAGTGTCTCAGACATTATGAGCATTATCCGTTTGCTTTAGGTATCCTGAATCAGGGATAACATGGTTCAGCATATGCTTGAAAAAATATGAACAATCTCAAGTTCTTTGCTTTCACCTGCATGTAGCCTCTGAGTAACAGATGTTTTTCTGAGTCATCTCTTGTGTGGATTAATACTACAGTTTTCTGGATTCCTTGCAAACTATTCCAAACATTTCCTTAAACAGGTAAACACAAAAACAAAAAATATAAATAGTAGTGTCATTTTCAAACTTGGCCAGGCCAGGCTGTGATGGTTTAAGGCCACTTTAGGAGGAGAACTCCTAGGGAAACCCTCTCTCCCCTCTCCTAACTGGTTCGGGAGAAAACTCTTCAGAGAGAAAGTGGAAAGAAACCTGTTTATTAAACCAGCAAAGCACTCCTTCAGCACAATAAATTGAGCAATACCAGATGATGAATTAAGGAAAACAAAGTCCCTCCTGTAGATGGTCTCTGCTCTCAGTTCTTTCCAGCACTGGTGGAAGTTGCTGCGAAGGGTAGCTCCCGGTGGGTCCAGGTGCCAGCTCCCCTGGTGCCCCCCGGGTCCTCAGTATGGGGGGAGGTTTGAACAGTTCCAAAAAACAGGTGGAAAAAAGGGAAAAAAGGGAAAAACGTCACCCCAGGACACAGGCCAGGATACCATGAAGTCAGACTAAGCCAGTTCTTACTCCAGCATTTTTTCACCATTTCTGTCTTTCTGGAAGTTGTTAAAATATGGTTCTGCAATCACTCCAAATGGTGGGTAGGTGGTTTTGATACTAGATTCAACAAACCCTTTTCCCAGAAACAAATAAAATGAGAGAGTGGAAAAAGTAAAAAGATGGTCTTTACCTTGTTAATGCCATCCTTGTAAAATATCTAAAAGGTATCTTAATTCTGTATGGCTACTTCTCTTTTTATGTAAGTTCTCTATTTAGTTGGAGGTCTGCCATGTTTTCCATGACCAGGCCAACCAACTTTTGCTATTACAATTCAGGGTTCTTCTTTAATTTCTGTTCCAGCCAGTCTCACCACCACAATGACAGTTGCAATTGCACAAGACATCTCAGTAGCTGAGCCACAGCCTGAGTAGAGGCCAGCGGATCTCCTGGCTTCTTTTCCAAAGGCTGCATGGCTCTTATTCAAATATCCTCTCTGCACAGGTTATCTGGTGCCGATTTATAATTTACGCCGCTAGATACCAGCCCCTTGAGTATTATTTCACAGTCAGATAATTATTTCATTCAGCTTCTTTAGAATATTCTCTGCTGCTTTGAAATAGGAGAGGCTGGGGTGCCTAGCACATAGTCTTTAAGCTCTGTTCATGCAGCTGAGAGAAATGACTCACACAGCCAATATGGATTTACTCATTAGATCTGTTGTGCTAGTAGATGCTCTGGGGAAGCTGACAGTGACCAAATATTTCCTTTTTATCAGTGCAACTATTTCCCTCTCATCTTGATGCAGAGCAGCTCTGGTTGTCACTGGTATGCACTGTAATCTTATCAGATCTGCCTTTTTTTTTTTTTTTTTTTTTTTTTTTTTTTTTTTTTTTTTTTTTTTTTTTTTTTTTTTTTTTTTTTTTTTTTTTTTTTTTTTTTTTCATCCTTTTCTCCTGAAAAGTTACTCTACTGACTTTCTCAAAGTAATAACCAGTGTTATTTCACAACCGCATCTCTTCAATTGTCAAAGGCATACCAAATATTTTGGTCTCAAAGGAGACAAAAATTATTCAGAGGTGAAATTAATAACACCCACATGTTTTAAAAGATCTTGTCCCTCTCTGCTCTGCACTGGTGCAGCCTCACCCTGAATATTGCATGTAGTTTTGGGTGCCACAACATAAGAAAGATATTAAACTATCAGAGAGCCTCCAAAGGAGGGCAATGAAGACAGTGAAGGGTCTTGAGGAGCAGCTGTATGAGAAGCGGTTGAAGTCACTTGGTCTCTTCAGCCTGGGGAAGAAGAGACTGAGAGGAGACCTCCACTCTGAGAGGAGAGGTTACAACTATTTTATGAGGGGACAAGGAGGGAGAGGCACTGATCCCTTCTCTGTGATGACCAGTGACAGGACCTGAAGGAATGGCCTGATGTTGTGTCAGGGGACGTATAGTTAGGATATTAGAAAATGTTCTTCACCCAAAGGTTGGATGGGCACTGGAACAGCTTCCCTGGGGAAGTGGTCACAGCACCAAGACTGACAGAGTTCATGAAGTGTTTGCACAATGCTCTCAGGCACATGGTGTGACTCTTGGAGCTGTCCTGTGCAGGACCAAGAGTTGGACTCAAGGATCCTTGAGTGTTCCATCCAACTCAACGCATTCTGTGATTCAGTGATCTTCCTGAGTTTTCATTTTATTTTTTTATATAGCTTCCAAAATTCCATCCCATTCTGTCAAATCATTTACTAAGAGCTACAAACCCTCAAAATAATTGGCAAATTTAACTTTTCAAATCGTGCCTTTATGTACGTGCGCAGCTGAAAAAACTTTACTACATTTTTCACTACTTTTTGTCTTTTGTCATAGAGCAATGAGGAGAAAAACTTCCCAGCAAGGAATTCAAGGACTGATTTTGTCATAAGCTCCATAGTCACAAAAATAATCTTCTGTCACTGGTGTTCCAAAGCAAGGGGCTTGACACTAGGGGCTTGCTTTGGTGCTGCACATGAAGAGTCTTTGGTGGCCCGGACATTGTGCTGCAAACGTTACCCAGTTCTTCTGCTGCTCCTCTTAGAAACCACAAGTTTGTGTATTCAGTTCATCAAATTATAAGATGTGATTAAGTCAAATCAGTTTTGTCATGAGTAATCACTCATTATTTAGTAGTCAATGAGTAATAATAGCCCATCATCAATGCAGTTGTTTTTTCCAGGTTAGGTGAGGAATGATGCTGAAGAAGAATATAAAACTGCTCTGTAAGTAAAAATAAAAAGATCTCAGTAGCAGCATGTCCCCTTCAGATAATGAATTTAAATACTGTGGTTGTCTGTGGGTAAGAAGAGAGTTGACAAACTGATTAAGTACTACCTAATTACTTCAGAAAGCTGCCTGGTATTAAGGTTTTAGTACATTATATAAGCAAGAAGATAATTTTTAACAAAGTGAGGAGGTTTTACCATGTGGAAAGACTGAACATTCCATTTCATAAAAGTGTATCTATAACTTCATACAGAAATGAAAAATATCTAGACTTACAATAAGTAACATGCTTAACAATGAGCCTCCTAAAAGTCAAGCAGCATCTTGCTTTACTTTTTTCCTCTGGAGCAGGAGAAAAATGCTACAGAAAATAATTTATTTTTAATGAATTGTCTTTTCACCAGGATAGAGCTGATATAAGTATAGGATAGCTCTTTCATGCTCTTAATTTCTTTTAAATGGCCGCAGTGTTCCACAGCACTTAATCAAGGGAAGCCTCTGATGTTTATGCAACTAGACCATGTTTCTTATCTCCATGGTTCACTCACTACACTCTTCTTGTAATTCATACACAAAATTCTCTCTGTGAAAAGAAAATGTGCACAGTGTTCATATGTCTGTTTTTCTTCTTCACTGTGCTCCTATGCCAATATTACAAAGCATGTGAGTGATAATTTCCAATTTAACTACCTGGCTTCATAGGCTCAGTCAGATATAGGGCAGAGCTCTTGAGATGGGCACTAGGGATATACATAGACATCAGCATCACAAGCTTCTCAGTTATCATTCCTCAATAAACAGTTTTTAGGGTCCTTGGATTGCAAAGCCATTTGTGCTTTGGAATCTTTCCATGTGAGCAAAGCTATAGCTTTTTGATTGTGCCTCTGAAGCCTATGGGATGGGCACCAGTCCAGTCCATAACAACACAAGCTATTTCATGTAGACTCTGTTGAAACTTTCATAGGTGATGTGCACCTGGTCTGAGTCAATAGAATAAAGGAGCTGGACTTAAAATGTTGTTAACCAAAAGTCTGAAAGTATTTTTCTCTCAGTCTCTAAATAACAAAATGCTTGCCCTCCCTTACTCCTTTTACCACATATTCATTGAAAGAGAATTACTCTAATAAGCCTGTCCATTTCTTTTAGCAACTCCTTATAACAAATAGTCACTTTCATAAAATCACAGAAAAGAGTTCTACAATGAACTTTGAGGATACGTCTTCAATGCTAAGTAACAGAAAGCCAGGGAGGATGCTTGAACACTGGGGCTCTGATTGTCCAGACTGTTTTATTATTTGCTCTCTGCTGCCAGTTTTCTTCAAGACAATGCTGCTATAGAGGAGCAGGACATGAGCCAGTCCATGTGACTATCCCAGGACCAGTAATCTGCCCTGAGGCCAATTAGACATAGCCTGGAAGGTTGTAAAGCCATCTTTCCTTCTCAAAATAGAAAATATGCAGTAATTTGTTCTGTTTCTATATGAATTAGGTCTAATCAATGAGCTTTGTGGGCTGAATACTCCAAGGCTGTGCTGCCCAAAAACTTCCAGTATTTCTGAATTTTTCTCTGCTCCCACTGACATCAACAATCCCTCCTTGCCACAAATGAGCATAAATAACTTGCTGCTACCTCTCACAAGCCTCAAATTATAGTATTACAGGAAATTTACACTAATATAATCATTTGCAACACTTCTCAATCCTTAGGATAGAAAACTTCACTGCCAAGGTAGTCCTAATTGTAAGGGGCTGTAATGCCAGCTCACTGCACTCTCTGCATAGACATCAACCCACATATCTCCATAGGAACCACTGGAAAAATCATTCAGTAAAGTTATCTCAAAATTCTCCCTGGGCTGTGAACCTTGGAAAACTCTTGGGAATGCAGGAGGTAATCCCTAGCAGGAATCCTTGCGATATATTTGTTGTTTATGAAGTATAGCAGAATAAGCCTGTCTTAGATTATGATGTATGGAGTCAGTACAGCAAGGCATCAGTGACACTAATTACTCTGTTAGACTGCAGTACCTCTCAACATCTTCAGTAAGGCTTTATGAAATTGAATGAGGGCAGAATTCGGCCTTGTAATTCTAATCCCTAAGGTAAATAAAGCCCAATTATGACCAGAAATCTTAATATTGTTAAGGTTATTCAAGACGTCCAGCCACTAAGGGACACAGGGATTACTATTCACTGTTAAGGCAATATACAATGTAGATACTTTTGTTCAACTATTCACCAAA
This sequence comes from Rhadina sibilatrix, assembly GCA_013400275.1. Classification (NCBI taxonomy): domain Eukaryota; kingdom Metazoa; phylum Chordata; class Aves; order Passeriformes; family Phylloscopidae; genus Rhadina; species Rhadina sibilatrix. The sequence goes on along the minus strand of VWYO01019708.1, from coordinate 105,213 downwards.
GCAGATATTTTTAACTCTCTGTGCGTGCGTGCATGCGTGCGTGCGTGTGCATGCATGTGTGTGTGTTTACGTATGTGGATTTTTCTTTACAGATTGGCTGAGTTTTCTTCTTTATTATTCTATTTTTCCTAATGCAAATAACTTACAGGCATAAAATGGAATAACTTTAAGCAAAGTTTCACTTCTACCTTCTTAACAGACAGGAGTTCTCAGAGCTTGAAATACCCCTACACAGGACTTGTACCTGCACATCCAGCCTCAAGTCCCTTCTGTTTCCCAGGCCTATGAGGTAATGAAATGAAGAGCAGCTGTTGTTGGATAAAACCCAGCAGCAGAGAAAGACATTGTCCCCTGTTCTCACCACCATCAGAAATTCCCAGATTCCAGAAAATAGTTATTATCACCAGGTTAGTGATAATAGCCTAATAGCTATTGGTAAGTGGCCTAAGCACCAAAATATTTCATCCTATCCATAAGCTGTGAGCAGTTCAACAGCTGCCCCCACCTCCTCTATATTTATCCACAGAAGTCTCGTGGATGTCCCAGGATGCTTCTCAGTTGGTTGTGCAACACTCAAAGCCCCCATTGTTACAAAAGAAACTCTTTCAATTCCTCTCAGCAGGCTGCTATGCTATGGGCCTTCAAATCAAAAACAGACTCATCTGGGGTTCCTCTTATACTTTTTAATGTGCCTTCTCCCTAGAGATGCCTGCCTGCATTTAAATTGCCTTTCCTCTGTTGTCAGTGTTAATGTTATGCATTAGATATTTGGCACAGATGCAATATATATTTCCTCCCTCCTAACTTCAGCCTGTCTTTTGCTCCTAAATGAAAGCAGACTTCAGAGCATCCACTCCATGTGGCCAATCTCTCTGTGCTACACCTGATTTCACCTCATGCAAAACTCAGAGAATCATGAAGAAAACATCTCAAAAAATGCCAGTGTGTAACTTAGAAAACCCTTAATAAATTACCCATGAATGTATGGCACTGCTCTGGGGTGCCTGCTCATGTAAAAGAAAAAAGTGTATTGGACATGCAAGTGTAGAGGAATGGAGTGACAATACTTGAAAAGGATTTTTCTGGATCATATCTTTCAAACTGTTCTTTAGACTATTGAAACATTTTAGTTCTATTTTACCTTTCAGAACATGGGCAACAGGTTGTTCTAAGCCTCTTTTAAATTCTCACAACTTTAAAAAAAAGATGATTATTGTTTACAGAACACTTTATTTAAAAAGTTATTTCCCTCTGCTTGCTCCACCTATGGAAGGAAAATTAGTAGGAGTTGCTGCGGACAAAGTCAGGCTCAGACGAGAAGAATCTGAGGCAATGGTGTCAGCTACTCTATCATACTCTCCATGATTCCACTGCCCATCTGGCATATGCAACTATTTCACCACATTTACCATAACTCAACACAAGAGGATCATTACAGAGAGCTGCTGAAAATGCTGAAATTTACATAAATTTCAAGATTTCTTACAAAAAACACAGGTTTTTTTTATCCCCTACCTCCAGCAGCTTGCCAAAAACCAAACATATAATACTTGCTTTTGGTGTACTCTGCAAATGTAGAGTCTTCTCTGTTGTTAATATGATGTTTTGCCTTGAAAATGAGATCTTTATTATTATTATTATTACTGACACTTACTCTTTGCCTTTGAGGAAGTTCCATCTGCCCTCACTCGTGTGGAGCAGGGCACCATTATGTTGTCCACAGACAACATGTAAAAATTAAACACTTAATACACAAATTGACAGGGTTATAAATGTGTAAAAGGAAGGGAGTAAGCCTCATTTTCCAGATGGGAAGCTGAGCTGTGAGAAAATTGGTTTAGTCAAAGTGCAGTTGAAGCCTGATCATATTTTCCTAAACAGCAAGAGTGCAGTGGTTCATTATAGATGCATGGATAGTGTATCACAGAATCACAGAATTAACTAGATTGGAAAATACCTTTGAGATCATCAAGTCCAACCTTTGACCTAACATCAGCTTATCAACTAAACCAAGGCACTAAAATGCCACATCCAGTCTTCATCAGTTTGTACATGTGCCCCTTGTTTTATTGACAAGGTAGAAGCCATAAAGGTCCCTTGGGGACCTCTAACACCAAAATCCTAACTTATGGAGGTTAATACTACAGCAAACTGATTTCACTAAAATTATAGAGCCCCAGTGAGTGCATGTGTCCACTTGAGCTGCTGGAGGCAGGGCTCAGGGGGAGCAGTTTAGTCACAGCTCAATGGGAGATCAGGGTCAGGCAGCAATGAGTCTGCAGCAGTGCTCAAGGATGCGGTAAATGATCTGCAGCAGCTGGAAACTGGAAAAAAATAGTGTAGATACTAGATTTCAGAGAAATACTTTAAGGTGGAATTTTTCATTATTAAAAAATTCAGATTTTGGTTTTTTACTTCTCATGTACCAAAGAGATGAATAGCACAGCTGGTTAGACAGCTTTCCTCAATGTTTATAAGGTAATAAAAATTCATTGAGTGAGTTTGATCTTTTCTGTTAGTGTCTTCGTGTTTCTGTTGGAGATATCCAAATCTTCCAAGTCTTGAGCCAAATGTTGTCTGTATGAAACCTTTGTCCTAGTACTTTATCCTCCCTTGCAACATCATTCACATGTTAGTTGTTCTGTTGCCAAATTCTTCAAAACTCTAAGTAACATCCCTTTTACTGACTCTCAGCCAAATCAAGTAACTCAATCCTTGCTGTGTTCTTTGCATTCAGGTTGTAAACTGCCATACAATGCTACTGACTAAATTTATTTCAATTCTCCCATTTTCCCCTTATCCTCCCACACAGGCCAAACTTCCCCTCCTTTGCCATTTTCCCATACTCCTTGGGTGAATAACAACATATGTCTCAGTGAAACACAAACCCACTTGTTTTTAAAGTTTGTCACACCTCCTCACCCAAACTCAATGTCCCAAAGTCCACATATTCTATGTAAGGTAAAATCTAGTATTGATTTTGAATGTCTGGTCACAGATCTAGGCCTTTTTTTTTTTTTTTTTTTTTTTTTTTTCCCAATGGGAGGGATGGAGATTTATTTTGGTTGAAATGATTGGCATAAAAACAAAGATTTATCCACAAAACAAACAAACAACATAAAATTTGTTATCTCCAATAGCACAGGTGTTGATGGAAATGTTTTTTCAATCAAAGGCCAGTGAGCCAGTGAAGTAAAGTGCAAGTTTTCCATCACTGAAATGACAGTCAAGACTTCCAAGTCCAGAACAAGCTCCATTTTCGAACAGAAAAGCTAAGACTAATTTAATGAGACTCTAGATATAAAAAGTCTCAAGACCTAAAAGAGAAGACAAACTATTTTTTTTTTTCCTGGGATGGACACAGGAACAGTGGCAGTCCAACAAAGCAGGGTTATTTCAGGAGACAAGCTCACCTGTAAGGAATGCCATTTACTCAGGTGTCTGTGACTTGTGCAGTTACTATGTTAAAACTTCCCAAAAATATCATGAATTCAAGTGGTATCAGTGAGTTTTAAGAAAGGTCCATTTCTAAGACCTTCTTATAGGAAAGTATCAGTGATAGGGACCTCTAAAAGGACAAACCTCTTCCTGTTAATTATTTAAGGGACAAGGAAGTACAAAAGCTGCAGATGAGGAGGTAAAAAGAGGAAGGAACTAGTCTCGGAGCTTACAGCACAAATCTGTTGTAGAAAGGATTATACAGGTCTAGCTGGGATGTCTGCCTCTGCAGATATGCCTGAAATAAGCACAAACGTCACTACAGCTCCCTTCAGATTTAAATAGTGCGAAATAAAGCAGTTTACTTTTTTTTTTCTTCAGAAATACTGCTACTATAGATTTGCAAACCAAAATGGAAAGGATACCATTGGAAAAAGCAAGAAAACAGACGTTTGCAAAATACTGTCTTCAGAAAAAGGAACACACATTTTTAGAAATCTCTTCAATTGGAAGGTAGAATTTTGGATTGCATATGTTAAAGCACAGGCTGAATCTGTCAGGATTGTAAATGCCTCTGCACTTCAAGTTCCTAAAGATGCGTGCATGCTTTACATTTGGAACACATCTCTGAGATTAGGCCTTTGAATCCTCATTTTTGTGAGCAGAAACAATATATGGAACTGTTGGGATGTGATGAGCAGATATTTCAATCATATTTTGCTGAAGTGTAAATGATTGTAAGAGGACTACAGTCCTCTTAAAAAGCATGGCTGAGGCATGATAGGCCTGAACAGATAATGGAAAAAGCCACTTTGTATGGAAAGTTCATACTGTGCTTAGTGTTAGCAAGTGGAACGCAGTATTGTCCAAGCTCTAACCTCCACAAGTACACAAATATACAGATTTTAATGGTGTCTACAGCTTTCTAAACACACCTTGAATGATTCAGCTTCAAACATGCTAAATCCAAATTCTTTTAAAATTCTGTTTGTTCCAACACTAACCCATAGACTGTTACAGAGTTGTTTGACCTGTATTAGCCTAATGACTTTCATGCTTCAAAAATATAACTATTTTATGAGGAATGTGTGCTAATTTTGCTCACATTTAGATATAAAACATGCAGATGAAAGAGCGAATGATCTCACAATGTATCACAAAGAATTCCTTCAGTGATTATTAGGTTTTTTCCCGGTTACCAGTCATTCAGGTACACTACCTGTCTGCCTGTGTTCGGGTTAGGTTTTTTCCTTTTTTACTGATAGAATTTTTCCCCATAAATTGCTAAGAGACTAAGTGCTGGGTGCTTATGGGTGTTTGTCCAAGACAAAGAGGTGCCCAAAAGTCAGGAGGGGGAGACACCACGAGTTTTGGGGCAGGTGAAGGACAGGGCTGGGGGCAGCTGCTCTCTCCTGCTCTCAGCATCAGGGCGAGCACGGCCAGGCTGCTGCTGGCTGCAGGAGGAGTTCACTGTCACCACCAAGTCCGTTCCTGGGCAATCTACCCTCAGCTGCCCGTGTGCCCCAGAACTCTGAGCTGCCTCCTCCTGCCCTGCCGGAGCTGGGCCGGCCCTGTCCCGCTGCTGTTGCGGTTTCTTCGGCGCTGCTCCTTCTGCTGCGCTGTGGCCCCGCACTGCCCTGCCCTGCCCTGCCCTGCCCTGCCCTGCCCTGCCCTGCCCTGCCCTGCCCTGCCGGGACATCCTGCAGGTCCAGCCACCAGCTGCCCTGCCCTGCCCTGCCCTGCCGGGACATCCTGCAGGTCCAGCCACCAGCCCGGGACTGTCCACCCTCCAGCTTGGTGCTCTCGGAGTCCCAAGAGACCAGACTGCCCCGGGCTTTGTCAAACAAAGCCCCTCCAGGTTCCTGGTTCTGTTTATTATTAATGCTGTAGTTGTTGTTGTTTGCCTTGTTATACATACCAGTAAAGAACTGTTATTCCTATCCCCATACCTCTGCCTGAAAACACATTTAATTTTCTAAATTATAATAATTTGAAGGGAGGGGATTTAAATTCTCCATTCCGAGGGAGGCCCTGCCCCTACCTAGCAGATCCCTGCCCTTCAAACCAAGACAGCCTGTAAATCTGGAGGTTTACTGCTCGATTTAGATGGACGTATTTGTCTCTGCAGATAATCTGCCAGGAGAGCACTTCAGCATTAATCACTGTGTGCTATTAGTGGTAAGCAACATGTCATTTTGGCAATATGGTTTACTTTGTACTATTTGGTTGTGCAATAGCAATGCTGAAATAATGAATGATGAAAATACTTCCCAGATGAAGTTTCAGATGACTGACTATTCATGGTAGCTACCAAAAGAATTTCATTATTTACTTATGTTTTCCATGAATATGCTTCTACTCATCCAAACAATAAATTCAATAACAAGAAGAACAAACTTGTTCTGCAGATTCTGAGAAACAGATTTAGTTCAAGAGTTCCCCAAGCTTCAAGCCCTTTTCAACATGAGGAAGTGAATTTCTGCAATTGCAAAGCAGATAAGTGGTGCATTTCTCCTTTTTTGTTTGTTTTCTTTTTGTCCCTGGGGAAAAAAAAAGGAAAAATAGTTGATTAAAACTGTTGGGATTTTTCATGAAGTTTCACAGGAAAGGAAGTTTGTGAACAAAGAACTGGAGGACAGAAGCTCCTGAATTTTAAAACCGGGTCCAATAACAAATTTTTCTGTGATTGTTGGTCAATTATGTGGTGTGACACATCAAGAGTGGTTTTTTCAAGCAAATAAATAATGGACAAAAAATAGCATCTCTGATAAAGCTGGCCTTTCATTTGTGAAAAATCTATCATCTGTTTCAGTCACACTATTGAACTTAAGCTTCACTCTTTTCTGGATTTCAGGGGAAGTATTTTTGTAACTGTGAAAGGAACACAACATAGCCTTTGGAAGGCTTTGTGGTCAAAGGTGTTGTATAACCACCGCTTATTTATTATGAAATGGATAACTGGAATTCACTCTTCTTCAAGTAAATTCCAGCATGAATATCATATGACATGACTGAGAGGAAGTTTGTTTATTCTGTAGACCAAAGTAGTATTTGTCTTAATAAAATGATAACATTGTTCATTTATCTTTGGAGAATTAATCTGATATGTCTTTCAGTTAAGCTTTAGGGCCAGGTTCTTCCACCCTGATTCACCTTGTCAACTATTTTTTTTCATGTGAATAAGCCTACATAAAGTTCAGGTCATACTGTGTGTGAAAGAAAAGAAGGAACAACCATGCCTTAGGGTCTATTCTGGGCAGCCCTGAGTCTAGCAATGATATTGATTGGCAATATAACTGAAATAATCTAGACAGTAGCATTCTTACATTGGAAATAAGGTAACATTGGCCAAAAGAAAAAACAATCAGATTTAATTCAGTTAGTATATGAGAAAGATTAGAGACAATGGCAGTTCTTCCCTTTGAAAATAAAATATTTCAAAGTGACCCTAGCAAAAATCTACATAGAAATAGCTTGAAGAAAAGGATGGATGGATTATTCAAATAGCTTGTAAATATTCAGAAAACTAGAGTAAACAAAGAGTAGTATCTTTGGTGTCAGTCTACAGTGAGAGTGAGTTACAGCACCTTCTTTCATTTGCTTAAATGTCTTTTCTCTATGGGAAAAGATCAGAATGAGACAAGTTAGCATGTATTGAGTAAAATGTACTTTTCTTCACTAAAGTGTATTTTAATCTGCCAATGCTACTTGTGCAAGATCTTTGTGGAATACTCTACCCATAATATCTCAATGTATGACTTTCATTCAACGAATATTGACCATGATGTGAGTCCAAGGGCCATGGCTATCACAACAAGAGTTACAAAATGGTATTTCTCACTAAGCTGTGGCATACAAATCACAAAGGTGTGGAACACGATAGTCAAAACATGTCTTTCTACTTTCCTCTGAGAGACCATGTCCAAGCCTGTGCTTGAGCCAAGACATAAAATCAGCCAGAGCAGCAAGGTCTAGCTTGTGTAGCAAATCCACACTTGATCTGGATCTGAAGTGGTTTTTTTCCACACACAGCCTACAAACATCTCACTCTTAGCACTGTTTATTACTCAATTATGGATAATAATGGCATCTCCTATGTGTTCTTACCCTCAAAGCATCAGATTCAAATAAGATAGAAAATAAATATATCAAAACAGAAAGGAAAGCAAAGCAGTCTGGAAGAAAGCTTGCGTAATCTTCAGTAGGGCCTTGTTTACTTTTGTATTTTAAAATTCATTACTTAAAAGTTTCAACTCTCTCTGATTCCTATGCATGTGTGCAACATATATCTCCAACTGCATCTTCCAAAAATACTCCTCTGATAGCCTCCAGATCAGTCCCCATGTTATTTTACATTTTCAACTCAAAAAGCCCCCAAATAAATCAATTCTTTTTCTTTGATATTATTTTGAAGTCATTTGCCTCTCCCCACTCCCAGGAACTCCACCAGAACAATCCCATTTTATGCAACTTTTCAGACACAGTCCAAATTTCTCTACCCTCTTTTTTGAAATTGAGTGCTTACCAAAGAGTGACTAGCACACTCATAAACACTAAATCTGCATGATTTATAATATTTTAGCAATTTTTTTTCTCTGAGGAATATCTGGGTGTTGCGGTATCTCCTGGCAAGATTTGTTCCAAATATTTACAGCATTACAGTTCAAACTGTGGCTTATGATTTTGGTTCTGGAGGTCCCAGGTTTGGTCCTCTGCATTTTGTCTACCAGATGACTTCTGTGCTGTAAATCCACCTGGAAATTTATGACCATGCAGTGACACAGTCATGACTTCCACCATAAATCTAAACGTGATTGCTGTCAGCAAGCTTCCCTTCCTTCACTGCTGCATTTTTAATGCCTGAGCTAACTAAGATTATTTGAATTGCTTCAACCATTTAAAATATTTATGCTGCTACGGAAGTCTTAAGGTCATAAAGAAATTGCTACTAATAGAAGCAATGTATTACCGGAGTCAGTGTTTGTGATTCTTAACTTTTTCCTGCTACATGACTCACTCCATTCAGATATTTAGAAGTGAACGTTTTTTAAAAGGACTGGCTCCCTCACTGAAAGGAGACTTTGCTGAGGTATAGTCACTACAAAACAGATCCAAGATTTTGAACTGAAGGAGTGAAACAAAAAGGAAAGTATAAACACTAATTCCTGTATTATTATTTGTAGACATTGGTATCGCACTATATGATCTGCCAGAGAAAGTCAAAAGAAAGACAGCAAATACAAAAATATGCATTCAAAATCCATTCAAAACTTGACCAGGAAATTCAGTTCTTAAAACAGCCAAGGCCAGAAACATCCCCATATTTACAGTTGGAAGTAACGGTGAAGAAGCTGCTGTTTATTCTACCATACTGGTTCAGAGGGGAAAGAAAGTGAAATTTGCCTCCTGGTACAGATCTGCAGTTCCTACTACTCCCCCTCCATCACACCTACATCTCAGAGTCTAAGAGGCAAGCAGAAACCTGGCTGTGTACAGGCTCCAGATCTGGGTATCTGCATTATTTGCATTTTGTACAGATTTCTAATTCCAGGGAAGAAAAGACTTAGAGAAGTTTTTAGACATGGGTAACACTTATCATAACATTTTTAACTTTTTGATTATGATTGTTATGATTTTAACTTATCATAACAATTTTCCTGAGGCTTTTCAGGGTACTTAGTCTTACTTTCCTACTTTGTCTCTCTCTTCCTTCAGGCTCCCAGCTCAGCAAGATGGGCAGGGAATAGTTGCCCTGTTCTGCACCTCACTATGAGTACAAATCAATTTCTAATCTGAGAGCTTGAAATGGGACTTGAAGCCCTAAAATATTTTGATGCTTCTAAAATATTAAAAGCATTTGAGTGGAATTCTAGAATTATTTGTTATTAATGTAAGTTTATTTTTACTGCAGGAATAGAATGATTACTGATAGTGTAGTGAACTTTATTAATCAGTAGACTATTTTTGAAGCAGAGGCTAAAGAGAGCAAAATGTGGTGCTGGTATTCAAATTTCTTTTTCTAAACTGAAAAAAAATTTTGAGGTTTTTGATTCTACAATATGTAACTTTTGGAGTTTAAATATTCATAGCACAGATACCACCCCTCAGAGTCGACAATATTTCATAATTTCAAATCTGTTCCCTACAAAATCTCAAAGCTCAAAAATATGGTACATTGGTGACATTTTAGATAGTCTGACATGAGGCATTTGCCACACCGTAAACCTTATTCATGTTGGCCTGTAAGGCTCTGTTTGTTTTTATTTAATAATGGAAACCAAGATAGAAATATTTAAATTTCTAGAAAATATGCCTGTGTTTTTAAAATCTGCAGCAGAAGAGATAGTTCATGGTATAATTTTTTCCCAGTGGCATTGCTGTTTTTAATGAATGTGTATGTGATGCAGCCCATCAGGTCACTGAATCCCAGCCTGGCTTGAAATGTTTGCACTGCTGGAACTTCAGGAACTGTAAGCCCACAGGTGATCTCAGAGGGCCGATTACCACAGTGACCCAATGTACCCACCCCTGGAAATAAAACACATTAACCAGGTCTGACTGTGCTTCCTTCCTTGCCTTGCAGAATATACAATATTTATGATTAAGCTTTGTAAATGAAAATCAGAGCAGTTTCTGTGCTCATTCGAGCTGCACAGTCTTATTCTGGCTGATTCATTCATTGAGTCAGGCAGCCATGCATGCAGTCATTCATAAGTAATGCCACGCTTCCCTTCAGCATGCAAGAATGATTTACCTCCCTGCTGCCTTTTCTGTTGGTTCAGAAAACACACTAAGCTAGAGAGTTCATTTTTCAGGCTTTGTGCTTATTTTAAAGAAACAGTGTTACCTAAATGCATGCGTACAGGGTGCTGTACATGGAAGTGAGCACACATGTCTGTAAGAAATGGTTGCAATCCATAGCATCCCTCAAAAAATATTCTGTCTTTTCTTGGCATCTATGAGAAGAGGCTTGCATTTACAAGTAAGATTTCAGCTCCCTTTATTCTCATGCCTTGCCACAAGTAGACCTATAAAAACAGACTTTTAAACCTTCACCAAGGCTCCTAGAAAAGGGCCGATAATATCCTCCTAGCCTCATGCAAAGAAACCTGAGGCACCAGCAGATTTTCTGTTACCAATAATTTTTTTGCTAATTTCAGCACCTAACAGGAAATAAAAACATAGGATGTCACAGACCAAGGAAGAGCCTTCGACTCCTGTAATTTCAAGGTGCTATGAAGAGTGAAGATCTGGCAAGAGCTGAAGACTGGCAATAATGTGTACTTGAGTCTTGTAAATTCATAGCATAGGGGATTGACCTCATTCAACTTTACACAAATAGAAGAGAGATGATAGTGTAGGCTAATCATTTTAGTATTTTCCCTACTTCAAGAGGGGAGTGAAGAGTAAGCTTACATGCAATGAAAGCACTATGCGACACTGACTGCATGATTCCTTAGTCTTCTGGCTCTAGCTAATTTCTATTTATAGTGAAATTACAAGGTCAACACAAGTAAATATCAACAAATACACAGCTCAAGGCAGCCCTCACAACTGAACCAAAATTCAGGATGCAGACACACTGGGGAAACAGAAGGGTTATGCAGCATGGGTGCCTCCTCCCCTTTTGGGAAGCACAAGAGACTTTTTTTTCCTCATTTCTAAATAGACTTCTGAGCTGTTGAGAAAGCTGGCCTTTGACAATGTGGGGGGTTTTTTGTTTTTGTTTTTGTTTTTGTGGGTTTTGTTTGTTTTGGGGTTTTGTGTGTTTTTTGGTGTTTTTTTTTTAATTATTATTTTTTTTTATGTACATCCAGAGGAAAAAAGTAGATGAAAGATAAAAAGTTTTCTAGATGTGACATGTTCATACTTCCCAAACATCTGGGATATCACAATTAGAAACCCTTTGTGGACATATTTTCATTAGTCACAGAAAAAGACAACTCATTTTTTCCCATTTTCTCAAGATTTCAAAGCTTTATCTGTATGCTTAAACATTAGTCATTAAATTATGTCTCAAGCTAAAGGAATTTCATGCTTTGAAATACTTTTGAAGTTGGCAGATTATTTTATTTGTCTGTTTTCCTTTTTTAATTTTGGTTCCTTACAAAGGAACTTTAGTTTATCTTCCATTATTCTTCTCTTCTCTAGTTCATCAAAGGAAACCCTCATGAAAAGGTACATATTCGTATTAAAGAATAATGTTTTGAAATTCTCTACTGTATTTTGAAATATCTGGTAACAGTAGGACTTTAAAAATACCTATTTAAATTATTTACCTTTCTTCTTTTTAATTCATATTTTCAAGAAAATCAGAATTGTTTTCTTTGAATTTTTATTTCTTTACTTTACAATGTATGTAACATACTGCACCAACAAAAAAGCAGTAGTATTGGATGACATTTTTCTGCTATCTTTAAAGTTCTGAAGAATTTTAATTATAAGAATTTACACTATTTAGGACACTGTGTGGCCGTTATTCCAGCTAGCAGTCTACTGCTGACCTTAACAGTTTATAAGGAAGAAAATTGCCTTTTTAGACAATATAGGCATTGCCATGTTATGGATTTACTGAAGTGTCTGACTGGGAATTATTTTTAAAGAGAAAGTGAATTTTTCACTAAGCTATAATATCTATAGGGTGGTTGGCTAGGGCAAAAAATATTTATTGCTTCTCAAAAGAATCAAACACCCCAAAATCTCAAGTACTTTTGTGGTGGCACTTGGTTTCTCTGTATTTATGAATTTTGAGTCAGATTTTGTCCAAGTAATTAAGTGAAAGTTGCATGCTAAAGCTGTGAATGTTTAATTTTTACTTCAGAGAATTTCATCCTTATGTTGTGTTGGAAAAGCAGCCTTCCATTGCAATCAATAAATGGACCCACCTCTCTGAAAGAGACCGCAGACTCATACACAATGAAGCAAAACCAGATGCAGATGTGGATGGGGTAGGAGGAAGATATGCCTTGTAGTGCAGCCATGACCATGGGATTTGACTAGTCTTGCTTGGACTCAAGATTTAGAACCCTACATACTTTCTATAAACTTCTCTGGACTCTGATTGCACATTGCAAGCAAATCCATCCTTTAAAATCCATTGTACTTGACCACTTGTCCAGGACAAGTGCAAAAGCTTGTTCCACAGAAGTTATATGTTTAATTCAGTAATACTATTATCTCATATAAAGTGACAAATGCCAAAGTAAATGCAGTAGGTCCTTTCCTGGTCCACATTTCTCACCCAGCCTGGCTACTTTTCTATGTAGCTGGGTACTGACCCACATTAAGAGCATGGAATGTAACCTCTTCCTGATTAAACAACATTTGTGAAAAAATATTAACCTGAGGGGTTGATACACTGGGTTTACATATCTACCTGATCAAAGAGACTAATGTTCTCTCTTTACCTGAGGCATAACAGTGGAACTACAATCAAGACTCAGTGTCTCCTTATGTTACTTTACACTAATGCAACTATTACTGTTGGAGTAAAGCAGCAATAATCAGCTCTGTGGTTAAGTGTGAGACTGGATTGTCCTGATATAGGAACAACTGGGCAAGATTTCAGTCCTCGTAATAAACCTCAGAACCATAAATTATAAAGAACCAGAAATTTTTTAATTGTATTCATTTTTCAGATGAGGACACGAGGCAAATGAACCTAAAGTGTGCATCAGCATCAAGAACTGAACCCAAAGCATGTGATTTCACTAAATCACGGTTTGGCAGGTTGTGATCTACCAGACAGTCTCACTCTAGGCCAGTGCAGTATTTTCTGCTTCATTTTTGATTATTTCGTTCCCTTTTCTGAAACCTCATCAGTGACCCCCTGCCTCTATTCTGACCATGTGCTCTTTGCACTATGCATGCCTGAGGAAAAGTTGTCTCCAAGTAAGCTGAATGCAAATCCACTGGTTTTTACACAAGAGGGAAGAAGTCGGACATGGCTGAAACATAACAATAGACAATAATTCTTTCCTAGTTCTTTATGGGCAAATTAGACTGTCACATTAACCTCTTATGTAAAACAAAATCTCTGATTTCCATATACTGCATAAAGCTGAGTATTGGAAACAACAAAGTCTACAAGATAACGTCCTTTAGCAGGATCGAGCTGGTGAGAGCTACTGGCTATTAAAACTGCTCCAACTTGTTAGTCTGTCTTTGTACTTCAGCAAGTGTCCCTTTATTAATTCATTGCATGCTATCCAAGTGTCAGGTTGCAAGTCTTGTGGAACAGATTTTGGTTTAGGATTATTATTTGGGACAGTGCAGAGGGCATCATGTCCTCTTCAGTAGCCTGACCACAAGAAAAGGAATGAATAATCACTATTCTGAGACTACAGAATGAGCATGTTTCATATGTTAAACTCCACAGAAGCACAAACAGCTCAGTCATCAACATGCTGTTCATCAAGGCATTTCCAAAAAACAACTCCTCTACGAACCAGGATATTATGGGTTGAATAGCATTCCTGCTCTACTTTTCCCTTTCTCTTTGAATTAATTTAGGCACCTTGAAGCCACATGTAGAAGTTGCAGTGACACTCACTGGAGGAGGCTGAGCTGATTACTTTCTGCTTCATGGTCTGCTGAGACTCCAGGCACCAGGTTCTTTATGGTACTGATTACCCTCACATTTTAGCCCATTAAGCATTGCATATCTGCTGAGCTATCCAACTTTTATTCAGCAAGCTAAAAACCTGTGCCATCATCTAGCACTCTGCAGATGTCCCAGATATTACAGCAGCACAATCATTCTACTGTTTAGAGTGCTTTGTTGTTGTCTCTGTGAATTATAGGGTGTCACATCATAGCATGTGTTGCTAAAGTAGGAGGTAACCCAGCATTATATGACATAATGGGATACAGCCTGTGGGCTCAGGGAGAGGGGTGGGAAGGGAAATACCACTAGATCCATATCTGCTGAAAAATCAGTGACCAAAATTTTAAATAAGCAGTTACTAGTATCCTATCATATTATTCAAAAAAGAATCAACTTTTTGTCTCACCGTGACCTATAAGCAAAGTAATTTGATTACATAGCTATAAATAGTAGACTCAAAATCCTTATTTGTATTTCCATTAGCTCATAACTTCTGCTGATTCTAAAGATTCCCCACATAGTCAGCATTAACAGCCTCTGTAATTTGAAAAGTTCTGCAGAAGCCCTTCAGTTTCATCAGTCTGGAATAGACATGGAGTGGTGTTAAAAGCCTGTATGTTTCTGTCAAAAATGTATTTATGATTTCCTGTTAAGCTCATCTCTTCTCACTCCTCCCAGATCCTTGCAGATCCTTGGCATCAAAAGCCTACCAAAGTCCACCAGTCTGTCCTGGGTTCAAAATTCCCTTGTCTCCAATAAACAATTTTAGCCCTTTTATTTCTCATTCTATGGCAGATCAAAACCAAACGTTACAGTGACAAAAATATTTGTGGAAAGGCTTTACCTCTCTCTAACTCTACTCAAAAGCTAAGAAAGAATCAAATTAACAGCAAAACTGCTGTTTGCCGTGACACATAAAACAAATTTCTTGGGAGACATTTAGGGTTTAGTCACACACCAGACTCCTGTCTCTCTTTTTCTCTCTCTACCTATACCTAAGTAACAGGCAATGAGGAAGAGTCTCTCAAGAGAGGGATATATTAGCCTGAAGCCTTATTGTTCTCAAGGGAGAAGTACTTTCTCTGGCCTAGAATAATTATTTGTAATTGCAAAACATACCCTGACTAAATAAAAACAAGAGTCCCTTTGGCAAACTCAGACAGACCGATGGTGATTTGTTATTTACAATATCATTACACGTTTGAGCTCTGTCATGAATCAGAATCCTACGGGCCACCTTCCTACATATAGATGAATCTAAATGTATGGGTTTATATCCCTCCATTTCTGACTATGATTTTTATAAGTGGGTGATGGAATTAAAGAAATGCAGACAGCAAAAAGCACTGGAAAGACATTCCAGGCAAAATGCTTCTCTTTTATTAATGTGGTACTTGTTCCATTAAGTGGTTTTGAGCAATATGAACAGGGTTAGTTTCTGAAAGCAGAAAAAGGGAACTGAAGAAACATTTTGAATGACTGAGAAAGTTTCAGAGAACAAACAACAGTCTTTTACCTGCTAATTAAGAAAATGCATTATATACTGTAACCTTACCGGATGCAAACGTTTATGCTCTTATTAGGTGCAACCCTTGTTTCAGCTCTGGATTTAGTATTTTCTCTTAAAATTCTGAACAAAAAAACAGGATTCCCTTCCATGATTTATCAGGTTGCTGGCACCCAACCTTTTTTTGCCGGTTTGCTTGTTTCTGAAAGGTGACTCACAGAATAAGAGCTATGTGTTGGTGTGTCACTGCACATTTAATGAAAATCTTTATTCCTCTGTTCCAAGCCTGCTGGCTCCATCAGGTGCACATCAGAAGGATTTGCTCTAGTTCCCTCTCTAACTGTACTCCCACATCAACAGAAAAATCTCTTCCCAAACATTGATTACCTCCAGAGCAAAAAGTTTAGTCGCTGTATGCTTTCCCTGGAATTTAAATTAGTCACACTATATAAATGTTTTATAAACATTTAAATGTTTATAAAAATCAACCTAATAGACCTAAAAAGTGTGTCTGTAAGGGCACTGTCTGATGACTCAATGCATGTTACAGATAAGAACTGAGATAGAAGAGAATCAGAATTCACTGCATCTTTGCTGAAGATGCCATACCTCTGAATATGAGAAAATACAAGAAAAAAAACACAAAGTACATCTCCTTGCTCCCTGTAGACAACTAACTCAGCTCAGTTTTAAAGAAATATTAATGTATGATAAATATTAATGGATGTCTTCCTGGATGCATTTTAAAAAATAATAGTTAAACTCAGTAGTGCTTTATGCCTCCTGAGTTAACCGCATTACTCTTGACTTTGCTTTTGTGTGAAGGTTTATAGTAGACATAAAATTTGTTTTTCTATATTTTCCTGTCTATTTGCCCGTTGTTATGCAATACTTTGCTGTGTTTTGAAAAACTGATTTAACAAGATCAACCAGATGTTCCTTCTGGGTTAATTTTTCAACCTGATCAAACAGAGGACAAATTTTGGTCTCATGGCTCTGAACACATTTCCATCCTTACTTAGACACAGTCCCTTCAATGGTGGAGAAGGGTTGTCTCCTCCCAACAAGCATCTGAAACAGACCACAGAAAGGGGAGGGGAAAGAATGAATTTTTTTCAGATACCCAATCTGCATGTATTGCTCAAAGGCCCAGGGACATACAGCTCTCCAAATTTAGAGTCAATCAGGGAACTTCTTATTTCAGGTTCTTCTGGAATTTGAGAGGAGTAAATTAATTCACCTTTTTATATAGCATGGCTCACCTGCTGCTATGATCTAAGCATCTTTTAAACTATACTTTTTCAACACTAGTGACATTTTATTCACTTGTATCTTCAGACAATGACAAACCTGGTGGGGTGTTTTGTCCAGTTGAATTTTGAAGCATTAGATCTGACTGATGCTTTCATAGGAATGGAGAGCACTGTGTTGGAGCAGGTGAAAGTGCTACTGAATGAAAGCCCAGTAAACAGTTTCCTGCAATGGCCCATCATGGATGCCTAGGTGCAAAAATAAGAACAGCATAAGCATGTGTAGAGATGTTAGCCCACAATATTTTCCCAGCCTGCAGAATTCTACCATACAGGGGCTTCTGATCCAGAAACACTTAGTAGCAGCCCACGATCACTGGATTTTCAGTCAATTAATTAGATGTATCCAACCACTTCTTTAACATCTCCAACACATCCACAAGTGGCAAGGAAATCTGGCAGTGCCTATTGGAGCAAAGATTATCTAATTTAACAACAGATAATCTTTAATAAGGTTTTGAATCTAAAATTTGAGACACCGCTCCATGTCACTGCTAATTGTCACCTTACATCACTCTCCAAATCAAAGAGAAAAATTTTCTGCCATCAAAATTCCTTACATTCCTTACATTTTTTTCTTTAATAAGTAAAGAATTGTGTGTTTTCTCTGCAAAGCAAAGGCTGAAATCCTTCTAAGCTTAGACATGTACTGTATTTGTTGCTTTTCACATTCTCATGGCAGCATAATAATCAGACTATTCTCCACTCTTTTCTTTTGGTCACATGCAAATTCTGAATGGAATTCTCTTGGACCACTTGGAGGAAATACTAATTTACCAGGATGTGCCCTTTCCTCAGGGTGACAGGTTATATAGAGGTGTTTTTCATCAACGTGCTGTATTTCCTGCCAACTATATGGAAAGCAAGAAGAAAAGTCTGGACTTAGTGACTCCTAGGAGAATTAAAATGAAGACAGAAGGGAAAGCACATCCATTATAAGTGTTGTTTTTAAGACATAGTTTTACAAGACTCTCAAAATGTAAAAAAATGAAAGCTACATCCAAAAAAACTAGGTAGTGAGGTATGTAAGCATATACTGTTTCAAAGATGATATTTTGAAGACAGGTTTGTGGATTTTAAGTTTAGAATGGGCTTGATCACTTCTGTGATATCCTTCATACTACAGATGTACAGATGGGTGGGAGGAATCCACTCCTTCTTTAAATCTAAATTTATTCAGAGTGACAACAATTGGTCCCATGCACCTGATGATCTGAAGGGTTGGCTGGTTTGGAAAAAAAAGTGTGTGAAATTTTACAGCATTTAAACTGACCTTTACAATACACAGAGTGCCTAATTTTCTTTTTTTTTCCAACAAAGACCAGCTTTATCTGAATTGTTGCTGACAAAAGAAAAGTTGCTGAAGACTTCACTTAAATATGTATGTTCTGCCAGTTTTAGTGATGTGGCCATTAGTGGGTTGAGGCTTACATTTCTCAGTAGAGACTTTTTGTTTTGGTAGAGCATTATTAATTTTATTATAAAATACCTGTGATGGATAAGACTTCTAACTATCTGTCTGGGGACTCTTTTTTAGGGGTTTAAATGCTTGTTATAAATTTATCCCAGACAGTGTGGAAGAAACACATGGCAAAAGATAAAAAAAAGATCACATTAGTGGGTTTGAGAGTCTTATGTGAACTTCCCTCCTTCTATACTTTGACCAGATATTTTTGTTTGACAGACTTGAAAAAATTTAAACTTGCCGTGAGAGAGAAGGAATACAAGAGACTTAGATAAACCCATCAATATACAGCAAATGTCTTTGCCTATTCTCTGGAATATTCTTGTGTGTTCTGCTATTACGTTTTTAATAAAGACTGAAAGTACACATAAAAGTTTACAGATTCTGATACAAAATCAGTAAGTGTCCTTACTTTAGGACTTTTCTTTTGTGAAACTAAGAACTCTGGATAAGCCTGATACACATAACCCTGACTCATGTAGGGAAACTATACCTCATTGAGAGTCAACAGCACTTGGGTTATGAAGGGAGGAGACAAGGATCTCTAGCTCCTGGTCATCTATGGTTTAGCATAAGTGATTCTTCTGCATTTGAGATCTTTCTCTCATGTGCCAGGAGGGCTGCTCCATTCCTCCAAGGAAGACTGTTGCAAAGGGACCCCAGTGGTGGGATCCCTTTCATGTTCATCATGTTCCTTGTGCTGTTTTGTCTTTGACTCTCCCAAGCTCCACAGTTTCCCATCAGATATCAGGTATGCAGCAGCTTTGCTCTACTCAGGCATTTTGCTAGACAAGAAGTGAAACCTGTTTGGGTGAGGTGGTATTGTGGGTGCCATGTCCCCACCACTTGAAACAGGTACTGTACAGGAGCAGGGATGTAGTGGGGCTACTGGTGTTCCTTGGGCTCAGGCTGGGCAAAGTGGCCCTAAAGAGAAGGCACTATCACAATGCCAGCGTTGTAACAATGATTTTTTAGGTAATGTGCACATTGTAACTCATTGGACACCTGACCTAACAAATACCTGCCACCATGCCTCTCTCCATTCTGCTTCTCAGTTATGACAAGTGAAATTCCTTGAATATTCTATAAGATCTACAAATATAAGTTATCCTGCAAAACAAAAATGTTTCTTTCTTTGCCCTAATTTGATGCTTTTTTCATCATTCAGGTCAAAATTTGCTCCTGTTTCTCACAGGATTGGTACAATTCACCAGGAAAAAGTCCACAGCAAAGGAAATATATCCTCTCAGGGCAAAGTACTGGTGAACATGGTGAGCTTGCACACAAGGCCATTTTCACTAGCAAAGGAACAAAGATCTCACTTTTCAGAGTATCCCAGCAACCAAGGGTAAAAACTTTTCAGAGACAAGGCACTAAACTGTTTCACTAACTTTACTGGGAGGTGGCACCTGCCTGCATCTGAAAAAAGTAGGGGTGGATTTGAACCTTAGATGGAAAGTGGCTTAAGTCAGCTCTGTTTATTTTGAACCCAGATCACTATATTCCTATGATCTATACCAAAGGCGAATTGTTCTTCTGTGAGCACACTAATAATCTTAAGAGTATTTCTCAAAACCATAGTTCAATTTTTAGGAGACAATTCAAATAAAATTAGAACTTCAGAATGTCCAAGATATGAACATCTGTGGATGAATACAACATTTGAGGTTAACAGTCAGAACTGTGTTCAAAATTCCTCTATTGGCTTATGCACTGGAGCAGCAATCAAGATTTATGAAAAATAAAATAAAAGGTCAAAATGACAAATGTCATAGTGACAGTAACTCATGATCAGTGGAAAGTTAACTAGCTATTTTAAAAGCATGTTTTTCTGTTCCCCATCAATATGCAAATATTAGTCTTAACAGCTTTAACAGTCCTAAGAGCTGGAGAGCCATAATTCTTAACAGAGATTTTCCCAACATGAGAAATTGCCCACATTATGTTCCAAGAGTCTTATGAATAGGAACCATGAAAAATTTTGTATAGTAATCTTCAAGCAGTCAAACCCCATTAATTATTTTTATTTCTTCAATGTAAGGCTCAAACTCAAAGTATTTTATATTACAGGGGTTTCTGCGGGGTTATGATATCAGTGCCACTGTGTCTGTATATGCTAAAAGCACAAAAAACTACAGGGAGTCATTGACCTACTAAAAGGCATAAGAATACCTGATATAAAGTGCTTTAGGGCTTTGAATGTTTTTTTAAAAGCAACACCCAGATCTACCCTCAGCATGAAAGCCTAAGGCAACAAGTTGTCAATCCACATGGCAGCAGTGGGAAGAATGATTCCTAATAGCAGCCCAAAAACTGGGACACAGACTTTTGGAGTGTCTTTCCCCTGGGATGCCATGCTAATATATCTTTATAGCACAGCTTTTTTGGGTATCAGAGAAGGCCCTGCTGAATAAATGAAGCCACGGTAGCATAGTCCATGCACAACATTCACCTTGCTTGCCCATATTATAAGGAATTGGGCAAGGACAGGGGCAGGGTTTCTGAATTTCTCCCATGGAGAGATATGGAAGAAACTAGGCAAATTTCCTGAGGAATATCCTTGTTCCTGAAGCTGTTCTTGCTTCAAGATTTTCTGTTGGAGAGGGGGTGAAAATATTTACCCAGAGCTGCATCACATACATGCTGACTTGTCTCCCTGTCCAGCCCCTGTACAGTCAGTGTGAGAATCCTGGCCACTACAGACAAGCTCACCCAGCAGGCATCATCCCATCTGAGAAGCTCAGTGTGGAAGGAGGCAATGAGGTCAGGTGGACACAGATTGAGAGACACTTCTTCAAGGCAGCCTTGTGCTGCCTGAGCAGATTTTGAAGCGCAAAAGGACAGCCTGTACACATGCTGGTAGGAAATGGACAACAGAGCAGTTGAGTTTTTGACATGACCAACACACACTGTGGTGGTGAGAGTTGTTCACATCCCCTCTCAGGACTCAAACAACTTGACCTGGCTCCAGGTATGGATGCAAAACCTCACTCTTTGCCTTCAGTACTAAGAAAGCCCATGCTTGTAGGTGGCTCCCATGTGGTAGGATGCATTGAGCTATCTTGCAGGATAGTCTGGGTGGAAACAAAACATTGTACTTCCCTGTCCTGAAATAAACTAGGCCCCATCAACTACAGATCCACTGTTAGCAGCCCCACAGTAATACAAGGTTTCTCTTTTCATAAGTGACACGTTTGAGGCTTTGAGTATTTGTGAAGACAGAGAAACCAAATGTTGTTTTAGGTAGACAAAAACAGATGCACTAACACATTCAGGCTCTTAATATATTTCCAAGTCATTTGGAAAAAAAAAAATTAGGAAATACTTGGAATTTCAATGCCTCAACTTTCTAGAATGCTTCCTCATGACTCATTCCTATGCCAGAATTGCTCTACTGCTAAAAGAAATAGCATCACAGCCTCACAAGCAAATTAGCAGCCTGTTTCTCATCTCCAGAAGTTGTTTTCTGTGTCTTTTAGCAAGTTGCGCTCTATCATATTTGTAAAAAGAGACTTTTTTCACAACTGAAGCCCTGGCGTATGCTCTTCTGCCACAGATGTACCTCTGCAGCACGGCATCCTGCTGTCTGGCTTGTGTTTTCAGAAGGGAGAAAAAGGAATGGTCTGTCAGCAACAGCAAAACACGTGTGAATGCTGGAACAGGGACAATTGTGCTAAGGATAAACAAATTTATACAAAGATAGTGTATCCATAGATGTACTGTAACAAGGATTTTAAAGCAAAACAGGACAATGGCTTTCTGGCCTAAAAATGCATTTTACCTTGTAATCAGCACTTGAATATGTCCTACAGTGCTCAATGAGAAATACTGATGCTTAAGTATGAGGGAAGATAGCAATAAGTAAAATATTCTGTTTGGGAATAGAAAGAATATTTATTCTACAGTACAGTGACACTATTTCAAGGACTGATAAATCACCCAAGGCATTTCCAGAAGAACGCCTTTCCAGTCATCCAGGCTTATCTTAAATTGGATGAGCACCATGTTGACAAAAGCTCACTATGTCCCTTTGAAAATCACCCCCGAGTCCATGGCTTCCAATGAGTTGCAGACCAAACTACGGCAGTAGCAACTCCCAGAACAATACTAACACAAGATAGAATTTTACCGATATTTTATTTTTTGATATGCAAGTACTTTTGATTGAAATTAACTTGGGATATTTTGCTCATTTGCACAAGGTACTGGATTTATAACTTATATAGCACTGTCCCTGCCACACAAGCTGGCGTTTGATCATTGGCCCGTGCCTAAACAGCAGCGTTAACCTAAAGCCCCTGTGTTCTTTTCTCTTCATGCATGATTCTTGCTCACAGAGCTTCATGCAGTGGAGCTGAAAAGAGGATTTTCAGTAGGGAAAAAAAAAACACCTTCTAGAGACAAACAAACCCAGAGTTTTTAATACCAGAGCTGTCATTATAAAAAAATAAACCAAATGAACCTAGGCATATTTTACACAATTTGCTCTCCTAATGTTTCCAGAGGCCAAACAGAGTTAAGAGACATGGTCCACACATCCAGTGTTTCAGTTAACCTTCTGTGAATGATGCACTGTTGCATATAAGGAGATATCCAACTGGTCTTAATTTACATTAATTAGTGTATCCTAAGCCATGGCTAAACACACATTCAATATCTGATTAAACTCTGAAAAAGTGTATGATCTACCAGATAAAGCACAGGACCAGGATCCAACAGAACTGGATTCTGCTCCTAGCTAAACCCAAGGTATCTAGCTCTCTGATCTGTGCCTCAGATTACTCAACTGGTAATGCAAGAGAGCAACTTTGCCTGAACTATACTCTTTAATACAAACCAAATCTCAGTGTTGCAACTTGAGAACGTTTAGGGTGTACCTGCCTTAGCAAGTCAGAGAACAGCAATGGGAAGTCTTGTTTCTGGAGTGATTAGCATTAAGTGCAAGTGCCTCTTTACTGCTCCCCTGGGCATGAATGACTAAGCCATTGAGATACTAAGAGATATAATTAGCCTCTTCTGCTCTCTATCAGCAATGCAACCTTTTCCTTATCTGTCAGTAACCTGTTCCTTGTTTCAGGAAAATTCTTTCTTGCAGTGCTTGTAAGATCTCCTGCAGAAGCAGTGAATGTTTCAGTATTCAAGGTATGGGGAGCTCAGAGAGGGATAAAATAATTAAATACATTCACCTAGATGAAAACACAAAGCAATATGAGCAAATTTTTTCTCAAATATTAAAAGCTAACACTTGGAAACAGATTGTTGTATTTTGGTCCTGCTGCCAAAAAAACCACTATTAACAAGGATTACTGGAGATCACTTCATCACAGCCTAAAGGTCCTTTTACACTTCTCCATCTCCATCCACCAGTGACAATGGCCACAAGATGGGCCTCCATCACTCTGTTGTAGGATGCCTGCAAATTACTTTAGCCTGGCTTTCCTCTGTACTGAGAAAAAGAGGAGCATTTCCTGGTTTAAGGGAGGGTGGAACTCAGTGCTCAGTTTTAAGCATAATGAAAGTTTTCTTACAAAGCTGTTGTTTCATTTGTATTACACCTTTTGTCCATCCCTTCGCTTGTTCCTCTTTCTGTACCATCTCAACTGTCTTTGCTTCTTCTATTTTTTTCGGCCCTGCTTGGCCAATAGGTCTCATCCATTTTAAAGACTCCTGACTTAGTCAAGACAGGGTACCAGAGAATATCAGCAGCTTCTTACATTCTTTAATCAATACTCTTGGTTTGTTGTTTTTGGTTTTTTGTTTGTTTGTTTGTTTGTTTGTTTTTGTTGTGGTTTTTGTTTTGTTTTGTTTTGTTTTGTTTTTGGTTTTTTTTTTTTTTTTTTTTTTTTTTTTTTTTTGTTTTTTTTTTTTTTGTTTTGGTTTGGTTTGGTTTGGTTTTTTTTGTTTTTTTTTTTTTCCACTGCCCACTGTGTTCCACAGGGTGGAGCTCCTTTAAAACATCCTACAAGCAAATTCATTATCCAGCCTGAACTTCCTTTTTCTGCCCATAAAAAGTGCTACGCTTAGTGTGCCCCTCATTTCAACACTAGTTTGAGCTTGCAATAGAGAACACCACCACTAAGAAAGGCACTTCCCTCCCACCCATAGAGATCACTATTTTTCTGGTCCCCTGACATGTGCCAGCAGAAACAGTTGTTGGCAGCACAATGAAGAGTCAGGAAGTTGACATGGGTAAAAATAACTATATTTTGCTCTGTTAGCTCTTTTCTGCATCAGTGCTTGTACTGGGCTAGAGTAGCTGGTAAAGGGAGGGTGTACAGGGGATGCAGAAGCCTGAATAATCAACCAGAGAAAAAGATAAGGCAGGACTGTCTTTTTTGGCAGTGGTGCAAGTTTCTGGTGGCTTAAACTGTTTGTAAGGTTGTGGTACCAGGCCAGTGGCCCCACTGCCTGTCATGCAAAGGTGTATTACTTCACTGTTTCCTTATACCCTTTTGTCACCTTCTATCTTGCACTCTGCTCTTTGTTACAATGCAATTTTGGAAGTGTTGGCTTTTGTATAGTGATTAGAAAAAGTAATGATAGTTGCAGTCACAGGAGAAAATGCATGTAGTAAGAGAAATGTTTCCATTAACTTAAAATTATTATTTACGCTTTTTTTTTTTCTTACAAAGCAAGAATTCTTATTCATGTGGGTTTTTTTTGGGCATAAATATATCTTGCTGAAAACTGGGGGAAAACATTATCCAGGAATCAGATGTGCCTGCACCAAAAATGTTTCTGACACATCGCATCTCTCTGCTCAGGACTGTTGCAACATATCTGTCTTGCAGAACTTTTTTCTAAATTTTGAAGGAGCTACCAGCAATTATTCTTCTGAGACAGAATATTATCCTTCTGAGAGCGACAGGCAAGTCTTGCTGTCTTAGAAAGTCCTTTCCCACAGTCACAGAACCCACCAGTCTGAAATGCTCCTGAAAGGGCTATAGTAAAGCAACTTCTTTTGTCACTTCCCCTCAGCTGTTGTCTCTCAGCTGCCTGAGGCTTTGAAGACACAGAAGGTGAAATAGTATCTAGAAGCACTTAGACATGGTAATGGCAAGGGTGAAGGGACTTTTCAGGCTGAAATAACAGAAGAGGAAGCACGTAGACCTGATGGAAATCCTGAGTAACTTGAGGCACCTCTAGTATCTTCAGTACACTCTACTCCCTTCCTTCCTGATGAAGGGAACAGAGACTCCTCAGGTCCAGTAGTCCCTTGGGAAGATTCGCAGGGCTAGAAAGTGACCTATAAAATCAGCACAGATGGGCTTATCAACAGAACTTCCTCATTCCCTGGCAATGATGCTTGGAAAGAGATCCCTTCCTTGGCTTGTCTCCTTTCTTCTCTCACTGACCTAGTGCCTTGTTTATACACTCTTACCTTGTTGCCAAATAACCACAGAAATGGCCAGCACGAATGACACCAACAGAGGCTCTTAGAGGTGTGCAGGAATCTCTTTCCTCTCTGTCTTCAGGGGAGAGGTGGACACAGCCCACTTTCTTTTGGCATTGTTGCACCCCAAATAAATCAGCATAAAGAAGCCTGCCATAAAGATGTCATTTTCAAGTTTCACTTGAAATACATTTCAAAACTTACTATTAAAATGTTTATTGTTCTCATTAGTATCTTCCACTGGTTGTTGATAGCCAGTAGAAACAAACTCTTCTGCCTTTTACATTTATTTTGATAATTTTAATGACGGTCTCTTGCTTTGTTAACATCCAATTTAGAACTTCACAAGGCAGATTTGAGCATGAGCTGTGCACATCTGGCTCTGTAATCAGTGTCACTAGGACTTAGTGATAACTTCTCCGGAGGTTTTTCTCTTGTTCTTCAGAAATCAACCAACTCATTTCTAATTCTTCTTGGTTTTATATCAATATCTGATCAATGTTAGAAAACTCTCATATTTCTGTTGTTACCTAAATGTCAGACCAATTCCTTTCTCCTCTAAGAAGAGTCACAAGCAACAGGCAGAGTACCAGGAGACTCTGTCTCAGTTTAACCAGAGTGATAACACAGCAAACAGAATGAGCACTCTGGCAGAAAACTCATCTTTGAAGGTGTATGATAAAAACTGGCTACAGAACATTTCCTGACGGCTCAGAAATATTTCTCACCTCTGTCTAAATGTACCACATTTGAAGCAAGAAAAGAGAGACTATCTCTCAGGCAGGAAACATTAAATATATAATTACTTTTTTTTGACGCAAGCTGTATAATCCCAAGTTTTTTTACTAGTATATAAAATAGGGTACACCTGTCATGTTTTCAATGAACATGAAACCAGGACTTGCAAAATTAAATACGTCTGAAAAAATTGTCTCAGTTTCAAATTGGAAGTTATATTTGTAGTAGGTAGTCATGTGGTAAGATAAATAGTTTATGCATATGTGTTTTTAGGCAGATTTCAGTTTCCACCTTCTGCCTCAGAAGCAGCAATAGTATTTTGGCATAAGTACTTTTACTGGGGGTAAGGGAATCAATATTTTTAATTTAAAACATGCCTATAGTCCCTGTAGATTGATACATAGATATATTCTTTATACAACAGATTGAAACATCTTTTGTCCAGGAGTGAGAACTGGTGGTGCTGGGCTCCAGTTCTAGCTTGCATCCATTGTAAAATCTTGGTCAAGACAAGCTTCATCCTTTTACAGTGCCTGAATCTTGTTTTACTTCCCACTTGAAACAAGGTACATTTTGAATCATTTCTCTATAGTTCCATTCTGTTATGTTTTCTTTTCATTCTCAGGTTAATTCAGTCTAACAACACTCATTCTGAAATAAAAATCCTTCCCAGGGAACACAATGAGATTTGGAGTGAAATAGTATAGCAAGTTTTCAGTATATTCTCTTGGCAAAATAGAAAGTGGTTTCATAGCTTTTTAAATAATAGCATGGAGAAACCACTGTTTCTCCTCCCAGACAGTAGGGTCTTGCTAGAAGGAACTCACACGTCATCAGTTACAAAAATTAAATATAACCAATTAGCCAGCCTGCAACTCCCTCAAAAATCAGTGGGAAGAAATGGTATCCTCCAGTCTTTGGAAAAATAACAAGGAAAAAAAAAAAGCATTGATAAATTGTTAAGGTTTTTTTATGGCAGATGAGACAAGAGTGATCAGTGTCAGGGATGGAGAGAGCATCATTCTATTTGTATGATTTCTTACTGCCAGCAAACCCAGGAGTATGGTCCACTCCTATTGTTAAAAGCTCTGGTGTCTGCTTTGGCAGAGTTGTCTGGCTTCACAACTGTCTTGCAATTTGGCAGCAGTGTAAATTAAATAGGGATAAGAGTCACTAGAAACCTGGGCACCTGTGGCAAGGCAAAAAGCCAGGATAACTTCTTCCGTCATCCAATTCTGAAAGAGAACAAAAACATCAGGAAATGAGAAGGCTGGGATCTGAGAAATGCCTGTGTGGTCTTTTTTTTTTTTTTTTTTTTTTCCTCTGAAATGTTATTATTATAGCTCAAGAAGGAAGGATCACTGATCTCTTAATTCATCAAATAAGTTGAATACTCAGTTTTAGTAGAAATGCTTATAGTTCAGCCATTGCTTAGCATTTGCTGCCCTTTTCCTCTATTGTATCTCTCAAGTATTTTTCAATTCTTTGAAGGATAATGAAAGCTCCTGGGAAAAGGGAAGTCATGAGTGATAGAGCAACTGAAATGGTACCTGAGGTGGGTTTGGCAGCAAGCACAGCTGGTGAGCTAATAAAGTCGACATTTCTTAAAGATTCTTTTCATTGTGGCTATGTGATGAATGTCATTATATACCATCTCCAATTCTTCACAGGGGAAATAGAAGGTTGGAGTATTTTTGGAATATGCCTCTGTCAGAACGGGCACACTGCCTACTCTAAAAATCCTTAACGGAATGCAGCTTCAAAGTTTGGAACATATGACAAAGTGTACCTTGATTCTTTGGCAAGAACTGATGATTACAGGGCATAAAGAAAAGATGTTGATCCATTAGATCAACACAGATGACACACACTATGGTAGGGAGTGTTTTATTTCTCAGATTTCATTAGGAAGAATATTAGGGCTTTGACTCTTCTGTACTCTTTGGAATAATGGCAGTGTTGTCTCAGTTTCTGTGACATTGCTAACATTGATTAGACAGCTGGCTTGAGTTTTAAATCGTAGGTTATTCAGGTTGGAAAAGACCTTTGAGATCTTAAGTTCAACTATTAACCCAACATTGCCAAGTCCATCACTAAACCATGTTGCTAAGTAAGGTGTCTACGCATTTTTAAATACCTCCAGGGATGGTGACTCAACCACTTCACTGAGAAGCCTGTAACTATTAGGAAGAAATTTTTCCTAATATCCAATTTAACCTCTCCTGGTGCAACCTGAGGTGATTTTCTCTCACCCTATTGCTTGTTACCTGCAGAAGAGACTGACTCCCACCTGGACCCTCTTTTCAGGTGGTTGTAGACAGTAATAAGGTGTCCCCTGAATTTCCTTTTCTCCAGGTTAAACAACCTGAGCTCCTTCAGCTGCTTCTCATGAGACTTGTGTTCCAGACCCTTCACAAGCTCCATTTCATACTAACTCCATGCTCCAGCACTTCCATTGGGAGGGGCACAAAACTGAACACAGTATTTGAGATGCAACCTCAACCGAGTACAGGGGGGCGATCCCTTCCTTTGTCCTGGTACAGGCCAGGATGGCATTGTCCTTCTTAGCCACCTGGGCACATGCTAGCTCATATGCAGCCAGCACACCCTGGTCTCTCTTGTCCAAGCAACTTTCCAGTCACTCTTTCTCCAGAATATTTCTCTACCAGCTTTACTTGGGTAGTTGTGACGCGAGTGCAGGACCTGTCACTTCATTTTATTGAAAGTCATACAATTGGCTTCAGCCCATCAGTCCAGCTTTTCTATATCCTTCTGCAGAGCCCTCCATTCCTCCAGCAGATCAATCCCAACTTGGTGTCATCTGCTTACCAGGGATGCCCTCAATTCCCTCCTCCAGATCAGTGATAAAGGTATTAAACAAGGCTGACCCCAACAGTGAGCCCTGGGGAAAACCACTGGTCACTGGCCGCCAACCAGATTTCCCTCCATTCACCACCACCCTCCAGGCTCTGCCATCCAGCTTATTTTTCACTCAGCAGAGAGGGCATTTCTCCAAGCCACAAGCAGTTTCTCCTGCTAGAGAACACTTTGGGAAGCAAAGGCTTTACTGAAGTCCGGAAAGGTTACATCCACAGACCTCAACCACCTTGTCATAGAAGGACATCAGGTGTGTCAGGTAGGACCTGCTGTTCATACATCCATGCTGGCTGGTCCTGATCCTCTAGTCATCCTGTACATGCTCCATGATGGCACTCAGGAGAATCTGCTTCATGAGCTTCTCCAGCATTGAGGTCAGACTAAAAGGCCTATAGTTCCCTGAATCATACTTCCAGCCCCTCTTGAAGAGGTGCAACACATTTGTCAGCTTCCAGTCAACTGGGGCATCCCCAGTCAGCCATGTTTGCTTAGAAATGATGCCAACTTGGCTCAGTGAACACTTCTCTCAGCTCCCTCAGTACCCTTGAGGTGGGTCCAATCCAGCCTCACAGATACGTGTGTGTGTATAAGTATGGAAGGTCATAGAACCACTCAGAATATCCTGAGTTGGAAGGGACTCATAAGAATCACTAAGTCTAGTAGCTCTTAATTGAAGGGTCCACATGACGATTGAACCCACAACCTTGGCATTATTAGCACCATGCTCTAACCAACTGAACTAATTGACCATTTCACCTTGCATTACAGAGCTTCATTGTCCTTCAGGTCAGAGGGCTGGATACCCAAAGAACAACCAGTCTTACTGAGACAAGACTGAGGCAAAAAAGTAAGTATTTCATGCTTTGTTACTCTGCTGTTCCCCCTCTTCCCCACCCCCACACTGTTTTTCCAATAAACTGAAGTCTTTCAGATTATCCTCAAAGTAGATCAAATAAGAATGGCTTGAAAGAGCAGACTGCAGCATCACAGGGCTTTGCATCAGCGAGTTTCCATGGTCACAATCAGGCAATGAAGAAAGCTTTTGTAAGCACATCTCAACATCTTTGTCAACATCTCCCTTCCGGTGTTGTATGGCTTTCTTAAACATTATTTGTGTTTCATTCTGAATTCTATTCATCACACAAGTGAAGTTATAGATAGGTTAAAAGTGATGAATGTATCTTGCTCAAGAGTTAACAGGACTTATATTTGTAGAATGCATGACAGTCTTGGGGAGAGCAGTGACTGTTTTTGGCTGCCCCAGCTCAGGCTGCCTAAAGCTGCTGGAATAGCCATGCATGGATTCATATCTTCAAGTGACTGGACAACAAGACTGCAGCTTGATGAAGTGTCTATCACTCTTCTGATCCAGGTCTTGGATCTTCCTGTGCTGGAAATGTGGCTCTTTCTGTACAGTAGGGAACATGAATCGGCAGCAAGTTGTAGGGGCATTCAGTCACTCTTTCCATGTCCACATGAGTCAGGCCCCTCTACCACTTGCATGGACAGTTTCTGTAATGCACTGTGGGATGCCTTAATGCTCAAACACAAACACTGCCAGCATTCTTACAGTGGCCCCTTGAATACACACAAGCTTCGCCTGCCTTAATGAGGAGAGAAAATGCAGGTTTGAACCTTCTTTGTATTTGGAAGGAAACTGTCATCGTTTTCTCATTTTGAAAAGGGCGATCCACTATACGGCCCCTATCAGAACTGAGAGGTTTTCAGGCTGTGAAGATGAGTACAGACACTTTATTTCCACCTAAATCCAGGTCCATGACTGCGTCTGATTTACGCACCACACCTTCACACTCCTTGTAATGTGAAGAACGCAAATCAAAAAATGACAAGGCAGTGTAAGAAAAACAATTGTTGCTGCTCAATCACAATGAAACATGCCCCATTGAAGAAACTGGTTGCCAACAAAATGGAACTGGGAAAAATCCTGAAAAATCAGATTTGCCGGTTCTTTTGTGAGAATAGGAACAGTAACTGCTGCTTCTGGAAATTGCCATTCCCCGGCAGTATTAATGGCTTTCCAATATTCTGGCATCCACAGAGCACGGATTAGTCCCAAGCACTGCAGCCAAATGGTTGTTGCAAGGTGCTGCTCTAAAGAACTACCTCTGCCTAGAGGAAAACCAGTGGCAACCAGTGCCTGGCACCAGTAAAGTTTTTCATTATGAGACAAAAATTTTTTAAACTGTGCTGGAGGAATCTTTCAGGCCATTTGCTTCTCTATACATGTGAGAGATAAGCAAAATTTCACAAGCAAAATTTTTCATCTTGAAAAATGCATTTTCAAGTTGAAAGAAACAATCTGTAAATGAGTGTAATGTTCTTCAAACCATTTTAAGCAGAAGAAAACAGGGAGAATGTCCAACAACTCTATCCCTTGGGTTTGATATATACAGAATGAAACACTGGAATTTTTTTTCAAACTGTGCTTTGAAGTTTCTTTAAATAGATATAAATTTTGAATTAGAAGAACTAATAACCCTGTAAACAGAACATTTTGTTTTACGGGGTTTGTAGAGGTGTTGCCCTTCGGCTGAGAACCAGAGAACCAGCTCTCTGTCACATTCCATTCTCCAAAGATCAGAATTTTCTAGAGATTTGGTGTGCTCAGAATAGCTATGAGAACTCAATTCAAGAACTGCATATCTCCTGCCTGGGCTCAACCATGGTTGTGGAAAGCAGCTGAAAACAGGTTTTCCAGAAATGTCAGTCGTGAATGGTAAATGCAGGAGTAATCTGGACACTGAGACAGGAGACAGGCAGTGCAGTGAGCAAGAATGTGCTTGTGGTAGTGGGAAGGGTTGTGAGGTGAGACTGCTACTTTCTTATAACCTAACCTGGGAAAAAATATGATTTTGAGATTTTCTCTTAAGTTTTCCTTCAGTTTTCTTCAGGTACTTCAGTGAAGTAGTTAAATATTCAAGAATGCCCAGACTGAAGCAACTCCTCCTGTTTTCAGTGATCTCAATGGGTTGGCGGGGTTGGAAAGTAAGGTTTTCCCTACAGATGTGGAATAGCTCTTGGAAATGTTGAAACAATTTGGGTGTACTAGACTCCAGCATCAGACTCTGGGATTTACACTGAAAGTTTAAAATTCTTCCTCTGTATGGAAAGGGCTATAGGAGAATCTCCATAAAATATTTTTAGATTATTTTTTGTTTTCCATAAATCATCTGGATTTTTTAAAAATTGAAATGGATATAAGATATTCATTGTTGTTGAATGAAACACATTAAGAATGCAACATAAGCTGGTTATTTCTGGGGAGCAGAAGGAAATGACAAAAATAGAGACTTTTTCTCTTTAAGTAATAAAGTATACAAACCCCAAAGTCTATTGTGAATGCTCCAGATGGACAAATTTCTTTTTGCTATCCTGCACACAAACTCTAAGAGCTACTGATAATGAGTGCTGACTTTGTTATGGCACACTTTAAATCTATAGCAGGCTATAATTCTCTAATAAACTAAGAAAATAGCATATATTCTTTCCTCACCTGCTAAACAGATGGCAAGGAGTGTAAATTTATTTATTTGACTTTCTTTTTTTTATTGCTCTGGGCATCTTAAATTTAAATAATCAGACTCAAAGTACTAACTTCAATCTAAAACAGGCATGTTTTGGAGAAAGGAAGGATCCTTTTTCAAAGGAAAAGAAGTCTCTGGTAAACAGTAAGCAATTAGCCACAACATGCTACTAGGGGCCGTTTAATTGAAGCTGCCATCCTAAATTAACCAGATACATGCCCTTGAAAAGACTAGTAAAGCAGAACTACTTACAGATGTTTTTCATTATTCTATATTAAACCATGTTATTTTTCTTTGATTTTTTAAATTTGTTTTTCCACTCCAAGAAAATTAAAATGCAAATCAAACTATCCCAGTCCTTCTTTCTCCCTAAATGGTAGGGCTTGAATGATTGAATATTAGCTGCCAAATTCTCTCTGGTCTACTCTCTATGGGTGGATTCATGAGACAGAAGTAACTTACAG
Source organism: Rhadina sibilatrix (assembly GCA_013400275.1). Lineage (NCBI taxonomy): Eukaryota > Metazoa > Chordata > Aves > Passeriformes > Phylloscopidae > Rhadina > Rhadina sibilatrix. The sequence continues at coordinate 71,870 of VWYO01019708.1, read as the reverse complement.
TTCTTGTCTGTCCTTGATGATTGTCTAATCAAATTAATCTGCCCTAGTTTCAGGCTTTAAAGAGCAATTGTGACTGCTTAGCTCTATATGTCCCATAGATGTGGGGAACATCTGGAGAACTATAAACGAGTTCATAAAGTAGTGGGGCAAATGTCCTTGATTCCACTTCCAGATAGAGTGCTTCAAGTAGAGAGAAGGTCTCTCCCAGCACTGAGCTAGAGGTTTTTTGATTCCTAGTGAGAACTGCTCCTTGGACAGTCTAGCAATCTTATCTCTGAGTTTCCTCACTTTGAGTTTTTAGGTTTTCTGTAAATATCATTTTCAGGAAGCTATCATCTCATGAATTCCTGAATACCATGTGAACTCCATTTGCAGTCTAACAATAAATTCTCTGCCCCTGAGGGCAGTGTGTAATTAGGCAGTATACATTTGCACTAAGGTTAGAGCTAATGCACAAAACCAGACATAGTTAATAAAGGAAATTCTCTTACTTGAATAAGTCATCAATGCGATGAACTCAAACCCTATCACTTATTTGGAAAGAAAAAACTCTCATTTTAAACTTTGTTAACAGTGGTGTGGTATTGCTGGTACCTAGAAAGGCTTCTGCAGCCTTTTACAAGGTAGCAAAGTCCCTGAGCTTATGTCCCAAACTCTAGGCAGCCCAGTGGATAGATGTTCTGAGTCATCCTCTGGGACACCCCACTATCTCCATGCAGCACCATAATTTGTATAGTTTAAGGCTGTGCACCTGAAATTGGATATTCCAACACAGATTTTCTTTTTAGTATACTTCATTCCCAGCATAGTCCTTGAACAGAGCTAGAGAGTCACTGGCTGAGAGCACTGTGTGCAGCACGGAATCTGAAGTATGTGGGGTCAATATGTGAAAGAAGACAGCTGGGATGTGACTATAACTCTGATATGAGCACTCTGCAGGTGGACTTTGGACTCTTAGTGCATTCTCAGTCCAATTCTGTACATTGTCTGGTGGCTAGTAAATATAAAACATCCAGGCTAAACAAAGTCTAAAACTTTATATGAAAATAAAAAACATTTTAACCCACAGTTACTTAAATCAAGAAAAGATCATGTAAAGTTGGCACAGACTGCTAACCTACAAGCTCTTAGAGGAGTGCTAAATTATGAATTTATTTGCTATTGGCTTCTCATCCAGTCAGTGGTGAAAGTTTGGGGCTTCCAGCATAGAGTAGGAAATCACTGAGAGCAGAGTACATAAACACAGGACAGGCGTGAGACAGGTCTGGCATGAGGCATAATCTGGACCCAACAGAATCTATAATCAGAGTGCTGTGTAAACTCATCTAATGCAAGTCAAAGTATCAGACTGCTGCCATAAGATGTTATTATTGTAAAACATTAATGAAGTCAGGTAGTTATACAGGATCCAAAAGAATGCGGTACACAGGAAATAAAATGCTTCAATTATCTATTTAATATTTTGCTTCCCATGACTCCAGAAATACATAGTTCTAATCTCTAGAATGAAAATATGTATCATATCCAATTTTAATTAACCCTTGCTCCAGAGTCTTGTATTTCATAAAGATGATAAACAGTGTTGGTCAGTGATTTTTAATGTTAAGAATAATGATCATTATATGCACTATCTGACAACCAGAATATAACGATGAAAAGATCAGATGAATTCCTGTAGAATTATAAAGGTTGAGTGTCCCATTATTTAGTCCCATTCTAGTTCAATATCTCAGCACTTTAACTATACATTGTCAGCCTAGGTTTTTGGATGACTTACCCCACAACTTTCTAGCTCCTGTGGGCTTAAGTTTATCCCTCATGTTATTTTAATGTAGGTTTGTGGAGTCTCATTTTCTTTGAGGATTTTATAGAAATAGAATTATTACACAAATGCATTATAAATATTAGTATCTGCAGAATGGGGGAGGGGGTTGTCCTGAAGCCTGTAAGCAACTCTTACAAAACAGGAAGCCATTAACTGCCATGAACATATATAACTGTGGATATATTGTGTGGGATACTTATAAAATATTTACTGATGGAGATAAGGGGTTTGGAAGCTGGTTTTGGTTATAGAAATACTGACAGCAGCTGTATTCTTTTCTCTTTTTTAAGGCCTTATTAAAAGAAAATTAGAGAGGGGAAAAAACTATATGCTTTAGGGCCAGTTGTAAAGATTTTCAGAGCTTGCAGTTTTAGAGAAGCCCACAAAATGGAAGGGGCCTCATACAAGTTATAAATGTGTGCAAGCTTAATTGCCTTTCCAGTTCTGAGATTCACAGCTAAGGCATGGCCTGTCCTTGGCTCTCTTGACCTTCATTTTTAGGAAAACAAATAAATCAATGTCACTGAATGAAACACTGGGGATGAAACACAAGAAGCCATTGAAGAGACCTGGGAGATTTATGACTTGAAGGTGACTAGAATTTAACCTGAAGGTGAGTTAGTCAGTGCAGTGCCACATGGTTATAGATTCTTAGGATTCTGCTGTGGTCAAAACACTGGCATCTGCATCCACTGTACTAATTTAACTTTCTGAATGGGCAGAAGCTGGTTAGCCCTTTCCTCTGAGCTATAACAGAAGCTTGAAGATGGCTATTCACAAGCATTATCATATCATGGAAGATTACAATTGGAACAGTACTTCTACAAGCTTGAATTTATGATCTGTTCCCTCACAAGAGATCTCTGAGTAAAGCAAAAAAGAAATAGAACACCAAAGCTAGACTCAAATTCAAAGAAGAGAATGGGAAGCTTAAAACAACAGAGAATTTTTTTTAAAATATATATGAAGTAAAAAAAAAATCCAGAGGGAAAGTCAAGCCAAAGAAAAGACCATGTAGATCAATAAAAAGAAATATGAGACATTTATAAACAGCCAGAAGATCATCAGGTAGTGCACTCCTCCCAGCAGATTCTGAGTTTGAGATAGCTTGTCCTTTTCTTCATTAAATTTCCATTAAGGCACTGTCAGGCTCCAGAATTTTATTAAGCATTTCTAAATTTAAGAGAGCAATCAAACTAAAAGATACACAAAGAAATAACAACCTCATGACCCCTAGAAATTTAGTGTTTGCGTCCTGAGTCTGTGAGCAGACAGTGTTTCGAAGGATGTTTGTGCTACTTGTTTGCACCAGATTTCTGTTGCATTTAAGGGACCTTCTGGTAACTTGGAAGACAGAGAAGAAATTGCAGTCTTGCACATATTTTGTACCCATCTTGGCAGGGTGAAGGAGAAAACAGCCTTCCTCTGAGCATTCTAGGTTTGCAACAGCTGCAGATAGGATTTAGGCAAGAAGTGATGAAATACATGGTGGCATTCAGTTCCTGTTCTACTCATAAGACTATCATGTTCAGGATCTGACCTGTAAACCTATCTGGAACCAGAATGTCATTTTTCCAGGTCAGGCAGGAACCTTGCTTTTCTTTGTAACATATTCACCTTATAAATTATCTAATGGAAGGTTGGGTGGTTGCATCCAGATGTTAGTGGTCAGTGATTCACAATGCTGATGGATATCAGTGACAAGTGGTGTTCCTCAGAGGTCGGTACTGGGACCAGAGTTACTTAATATCTTTATTACTGACATGGACAAAGGGATCAAGTACACCCTCAGCAGATTTGCTGATGACACCAAGCTGAGGGGTGCCTCTGACACACCTGAAGGACGGGATGCCATCCAGAGGGACCTGGACAACCTTGAGAAATGGGTCCATGGGAATCTCATGAGGTCTAATAAGACCAAGTGCAAGATTCTGCTCCTGAGTTGGGGCAACTCCTAGTATGAATCCAGGCTGGGGAATGAACAGATGGAGAGCAGCCCTGCCAAGGACTTGGGGGTGCAGGTGGATGAGAGGCTGGACATGACACAGCAGTGTGCACCCTCAGTTCAGAAAGCCAAACGTAACCTGGGCTGCATCCAAAGCAGCGTGGGCAGCAGAGGAGGGAAGGGATTCTGCCCCTCTGCTCTGCTCCTGTGAGACCCCACCTGCAGGGCTGCATCCAGATCTGGGGTCTCCTGCACAGGAAGAACACAGACCAGTGGGAGAGAGTCCTAAGGTGGGCCACTGAATTGATCAGAGGGATGGAAAACCTCTCTTATGAGGAAAGGCTGAGAGAATTGGGATTGTTCAGCTTGAAAAAGAGAAGGCTTCAGACTGACCTAATTGCAGCTTTTCAGGACCTGGAGGGAGCCAACAAGAAAGATGGAGAGGGACTTTTACACGGGTATGTAGTGACAGGACAAGGGAGAATGGCTTCAAACTGAAAAAGAGTAATTTTAGATTAACCATTAGGAAGAAATTCTTTAGTGTGAGGATGGTGAGGCACTGGAACAGGCTGCCCAGAGAAGTTGTGGGTGCCCCTGGAAGTGTTCAAGGACAGGTTGGATGGAAGTCTGAACAACCTTGTCTAGGTGAAAGGTGTCCCTGTCCACGACAGGGTGGTTGGAATTAGGTTATCTTTAAGGTCCCTTGCTACCCAAATCATTCTGTTATTCTATGATTCTAAAAATGTTATTCAACCCTGTTAACTAGACAAAGTGGTCTAAGAAGAAACATCTTTCCTGGTCATGCATATAGTTCTAAATATCTGAAACTGGTGCACCTACTTTTGAGGCAGGCACCAACTGCCTTTTCTTGTCTCTGTTCCTATTCCCTTTATTCTCTTAACTGCGGCTCTAAGCTCCAAGTGGTTTGGATTTTAAATAATGTGACAAAATTGTGGCAAATCCACCCTGGTGGCAGCTCTTTTTCCCAAATTTGGCTGCATAAGACTGACCAAATCCATTTTAGATATTGTCAGTTGATTTGCTTAGTAGTTTAGGAAAAAAAAATGTGGCAAAATGATAAATAACGTCCAGGTTTGCATATCCACACTATGAGTAATCCACCCCCTATAAAGTCAATAAAGACAAAAAAATATCATTTCTGTAGTCGCTGCTCCCAAGAAGGAAGGAGGAGCTGAGAGTAAACAGCTGCTACTGCCACTGACCCTCATTTTTGGCACAGCAGAAGTACACATCAGGAAGCTCCCTCAACAGGGTGTAAAAGAAACATGAGTTTTCAATTTCAGCGTTCCTGTCCTACCAAATATTCCCAGAAGCTTCTGGTAAAATCTGTGCCTCCACCCATTTCGATTAAGGTCCACAAAGAATGAAGCAAACTTCTCCAAGAGCTTAAGTGTTGTACACCTTTCTACAGCACAAGGCCATTTAGAATTTACTTGCCACAATCATCCAGAACAACAAAGCTGTACAGTGTATGAGGCAGGAGGGAAATTAAAAATAAGAAGGAGGTTGGAAGAGACAAGTCATAAGGTCCCTTCCAGATCTGTGTTCTCCAAAAGAAAAAACTGACAGCATCTAGATAGAATTGCCATTTTAAAATCTGTAGGTTTTGTTGGCATAAGCCCAGTGAAGGAAGGCAGAACCTTAAATTTGCCCTCTTTTCAGTAAAAGTAAGGTTTTCTGGAAATATATATATATATATTGCTATGATGGGACATGGAGACAAATATAGGGTTCCTGTTTTATCTCCAACAAGATTATAATGCATTTTGGATTGGGTTGACATTGCTCACCAAGAAATTTGTCACCACCAAATAACACAGCTATTAAATTGGAATTATAATGTGAAGTGTACCAGCTTCTTTCAAGTTCCACCATTAACTTAATAATCTCAAGAATTTAGGGCATTTTTTCAGATTGTATTAAATCAACCAGAGTGTCACATATTTTTAGGTCACTTTAAAACTGGTTTTATATAATGTTGCTGTAAAACACACCCTGGTAGGACACGTCAGAACTAAAAGCACAAGTCTCTGTGTCCATAACTCAAGGAAAATTTGACTACTGGCCAGTAACAATGGGTTTATTTAGTCATACCTATGCTGACTGGCTGCCAAATCCAATTACCTGGCAGTGGCTTAGCTTTTCAGGTTTTGTAAGGTTATGCACACATATTAAAATGTATGAATGAGTCCTTAACAGCAGGGCTCACCATTTTTTTTTTCTTTATTTATTTTCATGACTGTCTCAAATGTCACCATTTTTCAGAACGTAGCTGGATATTTTGGTTGCAGGAAAGTACACCAAGAGATATCGTTCCTGGAGAACACATTACTGCTGCAAATAGTCATATCTCTATGATTTCTAAATGGTCTACATTTAGAGTGCCATTTTAATACTGAATGGCCTGTGTAAGCACCCAAAACTGATTCTTAACCTTCTTAACCTTCACCACCATTTTAGCTTCATTTGTCTTGTTGTAGCCGGGACATCCTCAGCATACATGGATGATGTACTTCCATGTCAGACACAAATCTCTGAGGTAGTTGTGATGAAGCCAATGAATGCATGGGATACAGCATAGCATAGAGCAGATTGATGTAGCCACTTTCTCAGGGTGGATCCAAACTGCCTTCATTGGACAGGTAAACTCTGCCATCCTCCACGTTCTCCTTCTGGCACTCTGTCAGTTTGGGATTTGCTATTAGGTACTATCACAGCGATAGGTGCATTACTCTACACGATATATAACAGTGAAAACAAATCCACACCTCTTTTTAAAAAGAGCCTTCTAATCTGTTCAAAAAAACAGAGCAAACAATTTGGCCCACACAAGCAGATGATTAATCAGCAGCATTTGTGGTTCAATTTTACAAAAACCTTCACATCTTCCAATCTATTTTCCCCACAATCTCCAGCCGAAATTGCTTCTTATGCCCCTAATTCACTAGTCACTAACACACTGCTGGCCAGGGATAGACGTGATAAAGTACAGATTTCAGTGTCTTCTGCAATGACCAATGTCTTCATACCCTGCCCTCCACTGCCACACCTAATATTCAAGATGAAAAAGTCTTTCTTGTGGAAAACAGCATGTCTTCCATGTGGCAAGCCAAGTAGTTTATTTTTTCAAAAATAAAGAGACTAAACACAATGTTCTCCTTCATGTGTGTCTGTTCCACAATGAACATTTCTCCATGCCCTCTCCAAAGAACATTGTCATCCAATTTGTTATGTCTTATGCTGCCCTGACAGCTCTTTGGGAGAAACCAGAGACACAGCTGTGCGATAGCGTGGGTACTGCTGGAGATAGACCACTGCTGAAGTAAGATTGATCAGAAAGGAAAAGCTAAGGTAAAAATAAAACCAACCATGATGTTTTCTGATGAAAGAAGATTGCTTAATGCTGATTGGACTGTGATGTATCTTTAACTTAATTAACAGCTATCTCTCCTTGAGAAGAGCATTTATGGTCTCAGTGTCATATTGACAGTCACTGGCTAATATTGAAGGGCAGGGGGTTTATTTTTTATGTGAGTGATTCAGACTTACCCCTGTGCTTACAGAACAACTGATTACGCAGTTAAGTTAGACTCTGTTCAGTTTGTCATCCTTTGTTACTGTTTTTGTTGTTCCGGGGAAAGCATCACAGATGTGGGCGAGCTTTGCTGTGCGGTGGGATGAGAAAACTCTTCAAAGAGAGGAACTTAGTAGGAGACAGATTTGAGGTGGTGTGGGGAAATTAGTCACTCTGTTGTCTGGAACAGCTCTGTTAACTGAGATTTTACAGATCTTGCTGTAGAGAGTATGGAAAGTTTCTTGGTCTCTCTCAAGAGGTGATATAATGGGAGAACAATGACATTTAGATAGTTTTCATGCAAACACCAACAATTGGCCCTTTTCTCTTACTCATTTGCACATTGTCCAACTTTTTCCCCTTCTATTAATTCCTCTACTAGTCCACAATTACTGCCTCTTCTAAACAGTCTTACTTGTGATGATTTATTCTTATCTCTATGTTTCTAATTCTGCTTCTGTATTTCTCTTTCCAGTCCCTCCAGATTTTGACTTCCAGCAGGGATGCTTGCTGGGTAGGCTGTCAGATTGTTCACAACCCACAGAGCTGGAACATTGCGTAGGGCAAAGTAAAAGGAGTATCTGAACCAAGTCTGGAACATCAAAGGAAGGAGAAATGGATCCCCCAAGCCATCAAGTAAGTCTCCATCCAAATACCTCAAGAAGGTCTGAAGGTCAAGAAGGTCTGCAGTGATGGGCAGGTAAGGGTGCTAAATGTATTTTTACCTAGTCAGTTCAGAAAGACAAGACTTTTAATTATCCAATTTCACAGATACAGACTGAAAAGCAGAGCCCTGCTCTCCATTTCTTCCATGCCAGATGAGGTCCTCACCACTCACTTGGCATCTAACTCCCTCTTTTTCCTCGAGCATATAGTTGTATTATTCAGGTCAGTACGTATTACATGTTTTGATGTGCTATGTGGGGCTCAGCTAGTTAAAAACCCAGAAGCACACAACTGCGTAGTATGAGTCTCTAACAAAAGAAGATCATAGAGCATCCCACAGACCCACCACTATTGCCAAATCCCTCAGTTACCTTCCTGCTGGCTTCCTTTTGCCTACTGTGTCATCCTTAAGCAGACATTTACTGTATGATACAGCACTACCACATCTGAGCACCACCAATCCTCTGGTAAAAGGGGAGGTAACAGAAGGGTTTTTTAAGGCAACAATTCTTGTCTGTTCTAATAATACCCTTCAGATCATTTCTATGACCTGAGGAAGCTCACAAATACTGTAAAAAAGTCATCTTTGTCTCTTTCACTTCAGGTACTTTCACCTGATGATGCATCTTGATTTTATTTGATTTCAATAATTGCTCTCTAGCTGTCACCAGTGTTCATATATATAGTTCTTTTTCCGCTTTTACTGTTGACTGACCAGCTTACAAAGCTTAAAAGAAAAGAAATTTATATCAGTCATTGGGATTCCAATCTCCCATATTTTCCCCTTTGGCTTTTTCTTTTGCCTTTTATTTTTGGGTTTGGTTTGATGTTTTGGTTGGTTGGTTTTGTGTTTGGTTGCTTTGTTTTGTTATTGTTGTCTTCAAATTTTTTTCATTCAGTTCTTAGGCAACAAATGTGAAGAACAAGGCTTTAAAGATTTATGACAATAGATTCATGACATTCTGTATTCCTATACATTTTTATTCTCTTGCATTCTCTGTGAGGATTGCTTTTTTTCTCTTTGGTCACCTTTGATCCCTATGACGTTAAAATGATTTGGATAAAATCTGTTCATTTAAGTATCATCCAATTACAGAAGAACTGGTTATAATACAGAGCTTATGTTCAGCTTCTGAAAGTTCCTCATGGGTCTGTTTTTTCTAGTCTGTTTTTTAGATCATCACCCCGTGTATTACCCATTGTTATTTTGCAAAATTTTGCTGTGGTTACTTGTGTTTGATTTCAGTTAAATCAAATCCATTTTTCATTCAGGAGTTAGTAGTTTCAGTTGCTCACCTTAAAAAGCATTTCTAGTTTCTCAAGGTACTTGGTTATGATTTCAGTATAAATCAGCTGTTTATTACAGCCAAGTGAGATGATGCAATTTCCTTGCTGATATACTGGATTCTTGTTATAGCAGGAAACAAACATTTTCTTGGTAAGATAAATTCAGTTTTTACAGTGATGAATGACTCATTGAGCAATCATTCTTGAACATGGCTGCAGCCATTTTTGAATACTATTTTTCTAAGAGAGGAAGACAGTGTTTAGTTGTTTTGGTTTGTGGTACAGGCTAGTTTATCTACAAGTATTATATATATACACTTTATATCCTCTAGAAGAAAACTGTGACATCCATACTAATATCACAGGATCTCATTTTATTTCCTTGACAGCTAGCAGGATATTGCAATCTCTTATTAGGCAGAGAAAGCATATTTTTTCCAAAGTGAATTTACCAGTTCACAAAAGAAAGAGTAAAATCCAACTTTATTAACTCAGTCTTAATTACCTTGTACATAGAACAGATTTTTTCCCTCTAAGGGGATGTAAGCAAATCCTTACTGCTAACAATTGCAGGGTGAATGACAAGAGCTGTCTTGGACCAAAACCTCTCTATGGTGTCTTCAATATCAATATTTTTCCTTTGAGGTTAAACATTTGGAGAAGTGTTTAGATTTACATCTTTTATGGAGCAGATTTCCATTCTGACATTTTCTGTGCCAAGACTCTCAGAGGAGTCATCCATGCCCCTAAAATGTAAAGCTAATAGCGCAAGCGCTGACAGATCCTGATTTGTCCCACTACTCTCCTTATACTGTTTCTTAGGCATGTTCCAACGTGTGCTAAGCCTGAATAGAGGGGGGGACAAAAGATTCTGCAGCCTAAAAAGATTATACTTTAGAGGTTCTTTTCATGCAAACACATGCATCACCATATGATACACCATGAGTGTTTCCATACCTATTTTTAGGATGAGAGCAGTGGAGGCTGGCCATGATGTTTCAGGAGAACATGTCAGTTTGAAATTACTCAGTTTTAGATTGTTCCTCTCCAGATCTCTTGAATAGAGCTGAGAGGTGCCCAGCCAGACATGCCTTCAAGTGGCTGGGCTGAAATAGCCCAGAGGTGAAGCTTAAAGACTCTCCAGTTGCCACTGTGTATCTAACACAAATGGACTCAGGTGGAACCTGGCATGTCTCCAAATTTGAAGAATGATGAGCACTTTCTATTTTAATAGACAGTTTTCAAAACCACCAAATACAATTCACTGAAGGAAGTGGCAAAAGTATAGCAGCCATGACATCAGGACAGAGAGAGAGAGAAAGGGAAATTTAGACTTTGAACACAGGACAGAGCAAGAGTGAAGTCTAAGACTGAATAAGGAAGAAGTTAAAAAAGTGACCTAGAAGTATGGAGATGGAGTTACATGCAGCATGGAGTGAGAAAGAGCAGAATGGGGCAGCAGGAGTGGGATTTAGACTGGACATCAGAGGACAAGAAGGCCTTTGTCAACAGGCTTGTCCTCTGCTCCAAAGTCTAAAAGGGCATCTTTCCCCTGTTGCCACAGAAATGCAGTCCTTAAGTAAAAGTTTCATCCCTATCAAAGCTAGTTTTCAGAGAAAACTATGTACTTTGTACCCTGACAGCCTGGTACCATTTATTCTGTTGTTTCCAGAGCCTCTGGTTCCACATCCATTTGCATCAAATTCCATGGAAAAATGGCACCTGAAGGGACACTGAACAGGCTGCAATGGGCATTATAGATACTATCTCTCATCATGGACCAGTAGACTTTCACATCATTGATTTGTGCAGCAAACACTTCTGTGTAGATGTGACTCACCTCTGCAATTACAGTACATGTGGAAGTGTCTTTACCATTTTGCCAGTTTATTCAAACCTTCTTCTCTGTATCCTGCTCAAGCCTGTCTCCCCTGTCACAGTTTCCAAATCTGAGAATGGGCAAATTCCTATTATTGAGCTAAAGGAATGACACAAACACACTGCAAGAGAAAGCCAACATGTAACTCTTGTAGCAATATCAGACACCTCAAAAATAGCCAACAACTCCATTCAAAAAAAAGTATGCAAGTCTTTGCCTTATTCAGAGTTTTATCTTGTGTGATTGTATGTCAAAACTGGCAAGGACAATCTTTGTGTGGGAGTATTGTGGGGGTTTTGAATTAAATCATATGAATTCCATTTTTTTTCACATTATTTTTATTTTCCAGAAGAGTAAGTGGAGAGACAGTCAAGCTGGATGGAAAAGGTGCTACTGAGTCATAAGGATGAGAAACAGACAGCCTTAAGAAGGCATTCTGGATTTATGCTTGCTGATTCATAACTTCCTACATACATGTGGGGAAAAAAGTGTGGATTTTGCCTTGAGCTATATTCTGCAGGAAACCGGCCTTCCTTTCACTAACTGAGAAAGTAATTTCAAAACTGTAGGACTTAGCTTCATCTCCCAGAAGATGTTCCCTTGAAAAATGTTTAGAATAAAGAAATGAAAACATTATCCCCAACCACCAAGTCCTGTTTTCTCAGAGAAGTTCACAGAGAAGTTCAAAACTAGTTAAAGCTTGAATTTCCCAATTAAATTATCAGGTAAACAAAATAAAAGGACAATAAAAAAATAACAGAAGAGAATTGCATAAGGAAGGCATTAAGGGGGTTTGTGGATAACTGCTTTTCCTTTTCCGTGCAAATTAGATCAATCAAAACTAGATCAATATGTCCCAAGCAATTAAGTAATATAAGAATATAAATAAAATCAAGAACAATAAGAAGATAACAATTGAGTTGTTGCAAATAATATTTCATTTCAAAGGGATTTAAAACTCTGCTTATAGCCAAGCAGTTTGTTGATTACCTGTGTTTTGTAAAAGGACCCAATTCTCAGAGAGTCCAGGTCAAACAGGTCCATTACCTGTTTTGATTGTAACAACTTTTTGTGTCATTGTTCTACCAAGGAGCCCAAAAGAATCTGCCTGTCCCCAAAGAATTGGATGACAGAATTAATTGGCATAGTGAGCAGGATTCTTGGCATAGAATGCTGACTGATATCCCTGCTAAATGGTATCATCTACTGCGAAAGAGTTTTATGGAAAATGGTTGGCAAGATCCTAAGTTAGACAACGAGTGACGAAGGGCAATAAGCCACAATCTGAAAGACTTATTGAACGAATTTAGTAATTGAAGTGATATGTGTAAAATAAAAACAGAAGAGAGGAAGGAATTTGCTGGCTGCTAGCTGCAATATGGAAAATTGAAAACTAATGGGCTGAAAGGTTAAAAGAAGAAATTCAAAAAGGAAAGAGTTAATTTTCAACAAAAGATTGAGAATTGAAGGTAAATTAAAGGCTGCTAGCAAGTCTGGTGAAAGGGTATACCTAAAAACAAAACAAAACAAAACAACCAAAACAAACAAAACCCACCTCATCAAATAAAATTAATGCCACAGGATATAAAGAAAGCAAGAAAACACCAAGAAACTGGATTACAAGGTAACAATCTAGACCTCATAAAAACCTGCACAGATACGTATGATACCAACTGAGATGGAGATATTTGGAATAGGCTGGATGAGTCTAATGAAGAAGTAAAGTCAAGTCAGTGACTCTGTACCAAACCTGATTCAATAAGAAATCATTACAGATGGCACATTTGAAAATGAACCAGAGAGATGGAATACCACTAAAGTTCATTATTTATCATTAATACAGATGCTCTGTGAGAAAAAAAAAAATAACCTGGGGAATCAATGGTTGTACCAACTTTGATGTCATAGGGCAGAAAAAGCATCTATTTGTGACAGAGGCAGAAGATTTAGACCTAGGCCTTGCAAGTTTCCTCACCCTCCCAGAAGATGCTATTCAAACATTATCGACTCTACTCTTTAGATGGGCAAGAGATGTCCAAGAGGTCCAAGACTGGGGTGAGGAATCCATATTACCTAGGCAGGGCCCAGACGAATTGCAGGGAGAATGCTACAAGTGGCTGTCCTAACACTGCTCTAAGCCACAGCTGAAGGTAATGAACCTAGTCCTTGGGACATTTCTGCTACCTTCCCCAAACTGAGATATATTGGAAAAGGGAATGTGAGGATAGGAACATCAGTTTTCATACATATATATATCATCCAATACCTGTGGAAATCCCCTTTCTGCAAGTGCTCCCACAAACTATTTTGCAAGTGCAAGAACTAAGGCCTGACACTAAAGACTCTGAGTAGTACCAGCTCTTAATCATTTTGGCCTGACCCAGAAGTTGGGTTCCTTGAGACCAATGAACTGATCTGATCAAACAAAACAAGACTGTTAGAGGAGTTACCAACCAAACTGAGAAAAAGCACCTGTCTAGATCAGGGCTGCCTTAGCAACTTACTTCATGTTTATAAATGGCAGGGTAAGAGAAGAAGGCTTTAAGATGCTTCAAGAATCCTTCAGATTGGATATTAAGAAAAATTTCTTCACTGAAAGCATTGTTTAGCACTGGAACAAGCTGCCCAACGAAGTGACTATCTCTGGAGGTCTCTAAAAATGTATAAGACATGGTGCTTACGGATATGGTTTCATGGTGGGCAAGCCAACTTGTCAGTGTTAGGTTAATTGTTGAACTTTGTGATCTAAAGGATATTTTCCAGCTTAAATGATTCTATGAATACAAGTACAGAAGAGTTTTTTGCCAAATTCTGGTTTTAATTGCATCTGTGTAAATCTGTTATTCACAAGCTCTGCCTGCGAGCTAACTGAATTAGGTCATGATTGGCCTGTGGGAATTTATTATTTATTATTTATTACTCTAAAGCCTGCTACAAGTTCTGCTGGTGCCTTTGCAATCCCTAAGGGACTTCATTTTTTTCATGGAGTCTGATAGAGGCTTGGCTCCTATCACCATTTGAATGAGCAATCTTTTCCCATATGTGGTTACTCTTGGAGCAGCTAGAACAGAAACTATGTTAACTGCATTGAATGGCTTTATGAATGAAGACAGTGAAAAGGATCTGTGATGCCACTTCTGTTCTGCAGTTTCTCAGAACAGCACTGTCCTATACAAAGGAGGAAGGAGGAAGGTCAGGGATAAAATGCAAGTTACAGATCAGGTCTGCAAGTTGCCACAATATCTGGGGTTGTTCAATGATGAGGTTTTCTTTCAGGCACCTCTAGAATTATCTTGTTTACTTTCAACACTCCAGGTGTCACCAAAGTAATTTTGATGTTTAGTGGCTAACTTGAGAGACGTACAGTGTGCCAACAAAACATTTGAAATGAACACTGTCTGCTTCAAAAATAGGCATGGATCAATAGCACCAGATTTCATTAAGAAGACGATTTCTTCATTACGTTAGGAAAAGCTTGGAAGTTTCATTAGTAATAAAAGAAAGACTCCCTTAGAGTTCAAAGCTTAATGTATTAGTGTTTATATTACTCCAAAGGAATTGATATTTAGGTCTTTTTCTTGGCTTTATCATAGTTGCTAGGTAACAGAGATGCCTGTGACAGGATAATCTTTAGGGATCAAGATGGAAGAAAATTTTATCCAACAAAGTATGTGTGAATGATTTCTTTTTTCTCAGTCCCATTCTAGGAAAAAGAGGAGCCAGAAGAGCATACTTTTAACTGTTCTTGGAAGAATGCTGTCAAGGTTATGGAAAATTCTTCCTGGCCCCCTCTATTAAAGTTTTAACATCAATAGAAGTCATTGGAAGAATCAAATCCTTTTTTCATATTCCTTGAAAGCGGCTGAAAGCAGCACAAAGGCAAATGGCCACCCCATTTGTCCCTCTGTAGTAAGAGCTGGACACATGGGCCCCTGTTGTTCTTTCCCACCTCAAGGGCCTTGTCCCACTTGCCTGCAGGGGTTTCTGAAGTTCCTCCTCTCCTTTGACCATGGAGAAGAAGAGATCACCAAGGTCAGAGGTCAGGTGTCATGGCTGCATTTTCGCTCCCTGGTATCCAGCTGACAGAGTTTAGCTTTCAGATTTACAGGTGAGGCAGGCAGCAGGGGAAGGTCCTTTTTCCACTGTGCTCTGGTGACCTGTCAGTCACCCATCTAAGCTGATGAAACAGTGCTAGAAGTACATTTTAATATCATCAGGAACAAGCCATTAGCCTTAACTAGACAAGAGGAACAGCCTTCAGGGACACATTGTTATCTCTGAAGGAGACAGAGGAAATGAAAACGTAACATGTCTCTGTGGGGCCTGTGGGGATCTGAATTCATTTCTTTTAGTGCCTTAGGAAAGGAAAACAAAGATGGATCTCAGCTTTTAGTGATTTGCTACTAAGACTAATGACTTCTAGTGCTCATAACAACTATATTATTCTTGTAACCATAAGAATTATTATCTAATAGTTTTTGCATTGTTCTCCCCTTGTGCTTGAAGCTCTGGCGTATCTGTCACATTCTTGGTTGGAACAAGGATAATGTATGGTTTACCTGACAAATTTCAAATTTCAGCTGGCAAAGAGCAAATTTCTTTCTCAGGTAAAGGGGTAAACACAGCATTTGGAGGGCTAACTCTTCTGTTGATTCTGAATTATGTTGTTTCTGTCCCTTGTTCACATGGTTTTCAAAGGTTTTTACAAAGTAAAGCAAACTGATTTCAGCAGACATTTCACCACTTAATTCACAAAGAGACATCAGCAAAATTATCAGACTAAGGCCATCTCTGAACAGTTTCTTGAAAATACTGACATGTGGATTCCATCGTGTCCTTGTAACAGATTACAAAAGTCATGTATCACTTTTGTTCCACAGAAATAGCAGTGCAACTCCAATAATTACACCACAGTTACAAAGATTATTCTAATTTAGGTAAAAGGAATTGGATCACTATTATTTTATAACATCCTGGATGTGAGGATTCATGCCTATTTACAAGTAAACAAAAGAAATGGGGCAGGATGGATGGAAGCCAAATATTTTATTTTTATATTTATATTTATATAAATTTTGCAAAGAACCTTGGCTAAATATACAGAGGATGCAATTCATAAAGTGCCAAGGCACATTAAATAAGGTATTGCAATGCCTGTGCTGTGTTTTACTTGCCTGGTTCCCAGATGGAAATCCCAAACCCAGGATTAGGTATTTATCTCTCGTAAGCAACTGACATTCATTAAGATGAATCTCAGCTCTGATTAGGCAGTGACATAAATACAATCACTTAGAAACTGCTCAGAAAAGTGTCTCAACTCCACTTCTTTTCAGAAGCTGAGATCCTCCTTCAGAGCTAATAGCAAGCAGTTAGAATCTGGAGCCCATTTTTTCTCCTACAGATCTCTTTTCAAAAACTCTCCTGGTTCTGGCCAGGACAGAGTTAATTTTTGCAGTAGCCAGTAGGGGGCATGAAGAGGACCTGGATGTTCTTATACACCACTTCACCTCTTTCCTGAGGATGAGGAACGGGGTCTTTTCCAGGTCTGGTATTGTCTACCATTGGAACCATGGAGGTTCCACGTGATCACCTCTTTGTCATACCCTCTGCCATTAGTACTGCTGCTCTTACTGTTCATTTTCTTATCTCATTGCTGTTTCCAGTAAGTTTGTCTTACCTCAACCCATGACTTTTACCTTTTCTGCCTCCAATTCTCCTCTCCATTCAAGGGAAGGGGGAGGGAGTGAGTAGCACATGGTTTGGAGAGTCCCAATCGGAGTGCCAAATTGGGGGACACTGTTCCTAAACCAAAACAAGAGCTGAGAAAAACTCTTTTTGTCTATCTCTCTGCAGGAATGTGCAATGGAGATCACTCATCCTGCAGGCTCTGACCTAGAAAGTGGGAAGCTGGGATACCAGTCTCTGCTACTCAGCCACAGCTGAAACCTCATTACTCTTCTCATCTCCTTCTTCTCCTCTAGACCCCCAAAAGTTTCACTGAAAACACAAAACCAGCTGTGCATGTGTGGTTTACAGGAAGTCCAGTCAAGGCACTGCTAGGGAGATATCTCCAAGGCTGGATGGTTCAGGTGCCTGGGGAATTAAGTGGATTTAGTGCTGCCTCTGCCAAGGTTGCTGGAGGCAGCCCTGTGGGTACCAAAATACCTTCAGAATTCAAAATGCAAGGGCTTTTCCCTGTAATTTTAAATGTTAAACCAAATCACTTGATCTCCTGACAGCAGGATGGCATTTTGGGGTTTAATAAACTTCTGTCTACATTCTAACCAGTCGCAAGGTGACCACTGAATCTGGATCTTTGTTTTTCATCTAATAAGTACTACTGGGGTCTTGGGAGAATTTGAATAAATTTAAATAAGTTGTCATAAAATTTGAAGGCAAGAAACTAAGAATATATTTTTATGATTTCCAAATAAGGCTAAAAATACACAAAATTGTTCTAGTTTAAAAAATATTGTTGCAAGGTTTTCATTTCTTCCTAGATTAACATAAAAGGAGACTCAGTTTAAAATTTTCTATGCACATCATTTTATACTTTACCATTAGAAAAGATGGAGCAGATTCTTTCGTAAATTTTTCTACATGTATGGCCCAACGAGATAGATGAATAAATACACAGAGTGAATCATACATACACGAGCCACTACTTTTTTCCAGTCATAAATATATATTCCCTTTGGGACTATTATTTACTTTCATATAAAGATAGTCCCCAAACAATTTTGTTTTGCATTTGGAAATGCAAATTTTCTATAGGAAATCAGAATGATATGGAGTGAAATCCTGAATGATTTGAAGAACTCCATAGAGCCATTCAATCTTCTTCTCCACTGCACACCACAAATGCTATCAAATGAAGGTGATTGAAATCACAACTCAAGTTTTTATGCTTGGCTTGTGGAGAATGATTATACAAAGTGGAAAGCCAAAGACATTTGTCTTTTAGCCAAATCAAGAACATAGAAGACTTTTCTTGTTATGTCCATTGTGATCTTGGGAAACATATACTATCTCCATGAATGCAGCTGGTGATTCAACAAGAGCTGAAATGAACAATAAGGATGTCATTTTGCATTATCTACATCTGCAAGAAATTTCACATTTAAGGGTCTTGGTATTTTTTGAGTATGGAGTAGGAGAAGGTAGGCTCCTGTAACATGTTTCAAGAGATGACTTACACACTATATTTCTCTTGTTTCAATGATGATTTCATATCTATATCTGCAATATATTTGAGCAATATAGCCACTGTAATCCTTTAATTTTATAAATATGTACACTTACCTATGTATGTATTTTTATGATATAAAAATAGATCTTTCTATCTAGAAGCCTCTCTCTGTGCACAGATAGATAGCCACAGCATTTACAGGATGGCATGCAAGCATGCCTATCTTGAGGCAGGCCTGAATCATACATATTTTCTCAAACATTCAGAGTAAACATCAGAAACCTTGTAGTCTGAAATGTATGGGAACACTCAGTGTTTCAAGCTTATGAGAAGTTGTGGTGACAGCATGTCACCAAAACTTTTATTTACAATTGTTTTACTTTACTTTTTATTTGAAATTATTTATCAAAAATATTAGGCACTTTTACACAACAGCTGTAACAGGGTGGTTTTATTGTTATTAAAAATTGTTCACACTATGTAATGCAAATAGAGTGACACTAATCACAGATTAGCCTGCTTAAATCTTACCTTCATTTTTGCAGGGGACTGGGCATTTCTTACCTAATTTCTTACCTAATTGTAAAACAAGTCTATATTTGTCAGCGTTATAGGAGACCAGTAATTCTGGCTGATAGCATCATTCTAAGGGCTGCTGAACCAAGATATTCACACCTCCATTCAAGGTGGTTGCTATCAAAAATGCAATGTTTTGGCTTCTATTTGTAATAATTAATAAACTTTCTGCAATCTTTTTCTTTGGTCTAAATCTTGTTTTACAATTTTGCATTGTCATGAGCATTCAATACAGTCCTCATTTTTCTTCCAGGCCGTGGAGAACAACAGTGATACATTTGCTTTAAGGTTTGCTCCTAAAATCTTACACCTCTTTTCCTTGGGCCTAGAAGAGTCCCAGTGTAGGCTAGGTTGCCAGGATGGAGTTAAACAGGGACCTGAAGAGAAAAAGTCATTTTATAGAAGGCAGTGTTATCTGAAGCAGCACAGGGGTGAGTTAATGAACATCATACTGACCAATATGCTGAGCAATGCTCATCCCAGAAGAGCTCCCTTAGGCTCACTTAGTTCCTGCATTGTAGATTAGTGAAGCATAGCAGACGTGGTAGGTGCTATACTCTAACCTGTGGTAATACTTTACCATGATTTGAAGGACTAGATTATTTCCTGAATTGACTGGGAAAGGCTTTTGTTATGACATGAAATGCTTTTGTGTAACCATAAGGTACCCTCCTCACGAGGGGAGGTACATTCCCACCTGCAGCTCCATGTGCAGTTCTGTTGCTTTGTATGGTCTCAGCAACATACGAAGGGCACAGAACTGTTGGAGTCCAGAGGAGGGCTATGAAGGTGATCAGAGGGCTGGAGCACCTCCTCCTGTGATGACAGGCTGAGGAAGTCAGGGCTGTTCAGCCTGGAGAAGAGAAGGTTGAGTGGAGACCTCATGGCAACCTCCCAGTGTCTGAAGGGGGCCTACAGGGAAGCCTGAGAGGGACTCTCATCAGGAACTGTAGTGATGGGACAAGGAGTAATGGTACAAACTGAAAGAGGGGAAATTTAGGCTACATATCTGGAAAAAATTCTTTACTGTGAGGGTGCTAAGATACTGGAACAGTGTGCCTAGGGAAGTTGTGGATAACCCAGTCCTGGCAGTGTTTCAGTCCAGGTTGGATAAGGCCTTGAGCGACTTGTTCTAGAGGAAGGTATCTCTGCACATGGCAAGGGGACTCTGAGTAATGATCCCTCCCAACCTTTAACATCCTATGATTCTAAGACCTGGATGGAGGAGATTTTCCTCTTAGACAAAATTCTTTTTCTATCATTCTTTTGTGATTAGTGATAAACCTGACAATTTGACTTCTTAAGTACCTAGTAACAAGTCAACATTCATATGTGACACTGGGCAAAATAAAATTCAGTGAGAAACCAGAGTAGTTTTCATGTTCCTAAGTGGGAGATAATTTTAAGCATCTGGAAAGTACTTCTACCTTTTTCTTTTTGTTTGGTCTGACTGATTTTGGGGTTTTCATTCTCCTAATGATGACCAGAGGCAAAAGCAGATGACAGAAGATTCTCATGTCAGGCAGAGCAGGTTCTACTGATCACAGAAGAGACAATTAGAGCCCTATCACTAGAATGGTGCTGCTATTTGTCACACAGGAGAGATCTTTCAACACAGAAAGATTTGTACCGTCCGTTTGTGTAAGTTCAGGGACAAACACTCAACTGTACATCTGCAGGCAATTTTCACAGCAAGTGTTGATGTCAATTGAAATGCACCAATGAATGCACCAATCAATAAAATAACAAATTCAAGTCTTATTGCCAACAGAGAAAATTTTCTGGCTCGAAGGAAGAGAAAATTTATAAATTCTAGATTATCTGATCCTGGAATTATTTTTATAACTTGTCTGTGAAGTTTTAACTCAGGTTATCATTTTCTGATGAAGAATGAGATAGTTCCCACTCTCTGAAGTGTGAACTTCAAATTAATTCTTGAATTTAAGTAATCCTGCTACTAGTTTTAACTCTTCTTTGAATTTTACAGGTTTATTAAAGTAATGTATTTGACACCAAGTTTGAACAGCAAGTTCAGAACCTGGAATTGTCAAAAGTTTTGGAATGGTGGAATACTTACTCAATTTATAAAACTTGCATATTAAGTCTGTTTAATACATTGTTCTAGTTACCATGACTACCTCTAATAAATGTTTGTATACCTCAGCAGTGTCTATATCCAGTTAAAACCCTTTTACTGACATTTGCTTCTGTTGCATTTGGCACAATAAACTGAAGTCAGGAACAATCACGATTTTGAAGGAAACAGATATCCCATGTTCACACTTTCAAACCTGTTTTTTCAAAATCCCAGATGGTTAGAGTAGCACATACACAGAACATCTACATTATTTCAGTCATTTATGGAGCAGCTGGTAGGAGGGCTGATGCCTGATTTGTGCCCACAAATGCACACTCAGGTGAGATTCAATATCTGTCTTGGTAGTGTTAATTGTGTTAAAGTACAGATTCCTATCAAACTGGAGCGAAAAAGGTTTTTCAAATTCTACTTCACATCTAATTATTTTCCCTGGAAATATCAGAGGTAATGGATTCAAACTGAGACTGACTTTAAGGAAAATCTTTTTTGCAAGAAAGGCTGCCCACAGGAATGTGGGCTCTTCATCCCTGTGGTTTTCAAAAGTTAGCTAAACAGTCATGGCTGACCTGATCTGGTAGTGGCTACACACAACTGCAATGGGAAGGAATACACATGGATCATCAAATGCTCTTCTAAGCAACATTTTAGTGAGTTGTTTTTGTTTTTAAACATAAGACGCTCTATTGTATGCACTGGATGCTGTAAGTTTAGTATTCCTGTACATTCACATATGCCTGTATCCATGGACATACATTTGTGTACACATATAAAAATTGCCAGTAGAAATACAACCTGTACTTTTAAGAACACTAGCTATGCATGCATTTTCACTCAAACCTCTGAAGACAAGTAGGTCCCAAAGCAGGACTTCTAAATATCCGCCTGACGTGTGTGTGTGTATTAATTTTGCTCAAATTGTGGTTGTGGCCTCCACTGGGGTTTGCAAGATGACTCAGGGAAGGGAGGATTGCAAAACAGAGAGTGCAGCTGTCAGCAGCAGCTCAGGTCCTCCAGGGTGGAGGCAAGAGCATAACCAGCTGCTGCACACATTTTAGCTGGTTCTTCCTCTCTTGCCCAGAAGGAACTGAACATCTGCTGGCTCAGACAATGGCACAAAGACAAGATAAGATAAAAGTGTGTCATATTTTCTAGGGTTTTGAGAGGTACTGATGCTATCTGTCTCTTGAAATGCAAGACTTCTAAGTTTTAATGTTAGATGCATTGGTTATATTTATTACCACTGGACTCCAAGCTTCCCTCCATGAGGGTAGAATGATTTTGACAACTAGACTAGGTTGTGAGTAAGGAATGACCAAGAAGGAGTAGTTCCTTTGAACAGCACTAATAAATCTTTGGATATCTGGAATGCCATGAGAAGGGCAGTAAGCCTCTGTGCAAAAAGACAAGTCTTCCATTAAGTGAATTTTGCTGAGGTGGGTTGATGCTAATTTGTAGTGCATATTTTGATGGGAAGAAATCAACATTTTAAATGAAGAGTTGGTTTTGCTCTAAGTTTTCAATGCCACTTTTAGATAAATTAACCTTTGGGCCACTACTTCTTGCTCTTTAGTCAAAACCAAATACTTAAAATTTGATAAAAGTCTACTTTAGGAAGCATAAAGAACAGGCAGAATTCTGCTTTCAGAATTTCTACTTTCAGAAATATTTACTGGTCTCAAAAGATACTTAAATTTTAGATTTAATCTTCTGTCTATAAAATTTATGGTAAAAGAACCAATTTAGCACACTCAGTAGTCACCATATTTGTGGCCACTGTGTCTGTTTTTAAGGATAAGTTTTGGACTTTTCTTATGCAGAACACTTCCAGCTGCCAAGTAAACAGAAGTGGCAATGCAGCACAGAAATTTTTCAAACAATGTCTAGCATTTACTCTTGTAACTGAACTGAAGCACTGGACAGAAATATACTGTAAATATATTTGTAAAATTCAAAATTTACTTAGTGTCATTGTTCTAACTACTCTTTGTTCCCACCTCTAAATCCTTCCTCACAAATCCTTCTGTTTCCTGTGCTCTATTCTCAGTCAAGACATCCCTTGCAAAAGTGAAGCTTGGCCTCTCTGGTGCACACCAAACCACACACCTTTTCATTCACCTCACCCTGATCCCTGTTATGTCTGGCTCAGTGCCCAGAGCCTGCTCTTTCCCAGAGCTCAGTTTTCCAACACATCCCACCTACCTCAGCTGGTTTTTGGCAGAAGGGGGACAGTGGGAACTGGCAGCTGGCAAATAGCAGCTCCCAGCAGATGCACAGTGCAGGGAAGGAAGGAAATTCTGTAGCAAATGATGCAGATGGAGCCTGACCTTATTGTGTTCACGTGACCCTGCCACTCAATGAAAAAATCCTTTCCTTAACAGCTCTTTCTGTGGCTGCTGCAGACCCAAAGCTAGTCAACATCTCATTGCACAACTGAACATTAAAATTTGCTTTCTTTAATGTAAGACTTTGCACAGGTTTAGTCTGTCATGAGGAAAAATAACTTTGCATGTGAAGAAGTCACCCTTAAAAACAGTAAAATAATGTGAAATTGCTAAGAGTTACTTTAACAAGTAGTTAGGTAGAAAAGCATTTCAGATGAAAATGCCTGAACATATTATTTTTTTTGTTGCTTTTTTTTTAATTAACACAGCTACCTTATTGCCACATATGTAACAAGCAAAGCACAGGAGTATATGCAACAAACTGTGCTAGCAAGCAAAAAAAATCCAAAATCTGTCTTTAAAAGCATCTTCATAAAATTCCCTCTAGGACAATTTATTAAATTATATTTTCTATCCAGTCTCAGCCTACAACTTCCTGTTTACTTGGAATTGTAATATGTGATTTATTTCCAATCCTGTGTTTCTTTTCTATTCTTTTTTTTTCCAAATTATTTCAATGACTTGTAAAAGCTGATAGAGAAGTTCATTCCAAGACTGAAGTTAATGAAGGCAGCAGATCTTGATTCCTTACAGAATTAGAAAGCTGTGTCCATGGAAACAAAAAGAGAAGTAAAACCTGAGATTACGTTTTTTCTTCTCTGCTGTATGATGTGATGAGAAATTATCAGTTTAGTGATATCTGAGGACAAATATTTTGTTGTAGCAACTCCAAGATATGAGATGCCAGGAAACTAGCATCAGACAAGCTCCAAATGATGATACACACTGAAAAGTAACACCTGCCATTTCCCCAACTTATGTGTCTTGGCATGCAGCTTTCCAGCAAATAACCCTAAGCCATCTATCTCTAGGTTTGTAGGCATTGCTTCAGCACAAAGCCCAAAACTGGCTCATGGAAATATATCATGATAATTCTTTAAGCCACAAGTTAATGCATTACCACAACTTGCTAACGTTGCTGTTGTCCCAAGTGTGGTTTGGGGCTTTATCTCCCTCACAGAGCTACTTACATGTTATTTATTATTGAGATCTAGAAGGTGCCAGCACATTTTGTGACATGTCAGCAAGCCTGACCTGGGGTAGCTTTTTCCAACAACTGTGTTTTTATGTTCACAGATTTTTTTCATTTTTTATTGAGAACTATACTAGTTCAGATACTAGTTTCCTCTCTTCAGAGAACATTTTATTTATAGTACATATTTTCAAAAAAAAATTTTAAAGGAGCATCATCTTAACAGGATACTCCACTCACTCACTTCCCTCCAAAATGACTCTCAAAAGCCTTGTAACGTCTCTTACTCTTTATTTGGAAACATTGGCCTTCCATCCTTTTTCTTTTCCCTAGAGATCACAGACCTTCTTTCCCTAATCTTTTTTAATAGGCTGGTTTTTCTTTACTGCTTTTGGAACAGTCTACTGAATCTTCTCTGTTGCCACAGATAGAAGGCAGCCTCCTCATCTTTAAACCCATGAAAGTTTATACCTATTTGGTAAAGTTGGAGGAATGATTTAACAGATGAAGTCACAGCTATAAAAGATGAGTCACACGGAGGTAAAATACAGCCCCCACCTCCCCCACGTATACCCATGCATACTGGTCATTAACAGAGCAGTTACTAAAAATTAAGCCTCATCACCTACTCCAGGTACAGTTTTGCCCTCAAAATTTTCAGTTCTTCCAAGCTGGGATGGCAGAAACAAACAGCCCAAACATGACTTTGATCAGGAAACTGAACTCCACAAGACTACTACACAGCAACTGTTTTTCTCTCTATTTTTTCAGCTAGTCTACCCAGTCCATTCCTTCCTCTGTCTTGGTACCTCCTATAAAAGCAAATCTGCCTGTTTCAAATTCAGAGCCCATTTATCCAGCTCTACTCTATGAATGCCACTCTAGCAATTTTCTATCCTGACTGACTCTACCTCTGAACAATTTGATTATGAAGTAGAAGTCCAGCAAATGGTCAGCACAAGAACACCAGTAAGGTCTTCTCTGGTTTAAAAAATCAATTTTTTAGCTTGAATTAACTTAGTTGGAAAAATGCATGTACTTCATCCTAATCTGAAAAAATCCCTAAAGTTGAATCTAGAACTGGCAAGACTACAAAAGTGTCTTCTAAGAACACCAAAACATCATTGTCCATGCCATCTCAGTGATTAATTTCCTTTGCATAGACTTCAACATTAATTTCCTTTGCCTAGACTTTTTTTTCCCCCAAAAAAATGAGACAAATACTTGTCTTGTAGCAAGAGCATATTCTGCTTAAAAAAGGCCCATAATCATACCTTTTCAACTCTTAAAGAGTTCATCTTTTAGATGTCTTGCGGGTATCTTCTGCATGAAGTCCTTTAATAGAAATTACCTAAAACACTTCTTCACACAATTTGAACATATTTGATTTCTACCCTTAGAGGGTCATTACTTTAATTGCAGTATCAGAGATGTTCAGAGGGGGCTAAACAACACAGCTCCCCAGCTAGAAGCAGCACTGTGTGTTAGGGTACTGCAAGGCTCCTCTTGGGCTAAGTAACCCTGATTCAGAAGCACAACAGTGTGCTAATAGCTGTGCTACAGATGGGGTCCCCAGATAAGTTATAAGAACTAGTTTAAGTACCTGTGCTCTCTAGACAAATCTGCAGCATAATTTTTCACTCACACTCCAAAGAAAACTTTTTAGAAGTCCAGAATTATTAAGTCCTTGACTTTCCTTTAAAATTCTTCCTGACAATTTCTCCAATTAGTCATGTGTCTTCGTATTTAATAGCTACAATTAATTCATCATTTATCCTGTGCTTTAACTGTGATCTGTATGACCACTTTAGCTTTTCCTGGATAGAATGGTTAGTTACTCCAGTCAATACCTTCCTCACTACTCCACAAAAGCAATTCACATGGTAAAAGAAAGATTAACTTCTGGAGAAAATTCCTCTTTTGAAAGAGGAAATAATATTCCTCTTTTGAAAGAATGGTTGAAGTATTTAAACTAGTTTCTTTGCCTGGACAAGATGTCTTTCTGTTACAAGAGGCTTATTTCTCCTACCATTTTTTTAACTTACTTCTGGTAACATCTCAATTTCTTTTTTTTTTTTTTTTCTTCTTCCTATAGAAGAAAAAAAAAATCCTATATCTACTCCTTTATTTTCCCTTATTTGGTGAAAACTGCTGTAATGTTTTAGCAATGTCTTTACAAACAAAGACATTGCCACCTTTTGGAACCTTGATAGTCTCTTTCAGATGTTTCCTGTTTTTCTATAATAAAAATTACTTGATGTGTTTTTGATTCCTGTGCAGTCTTGTTTTCTGCTATCACCACCTGGTTTACAGCCACGCCACCATGTCAATCCTAAAGTGACAGTCTGCTTAGGCTGACTGGTGGTCCTGAAGTACAAACAGACCACACACACAGAGCACCAAAGGCTAAACACACTACAAACTTAACTGCAAAGGCTCAGGAAAGTCCACTCAGAGCACATCCACTACCTTAATCCATAGATCATGCCTTCATTGTACTATTGTTTTTTTTTCATTTTTCTATCTTTAATGTCATTCCAGAAAAGTTTCAGTGCCTCCCTTTATCCTTTAACATTTGGTTCCCAAGTTGTGATTACAACAATCTGAAAACCAACTTTCAAATTTAGCTTTGTTCATAATTTTCAGCAAAGGTATCAAAACATAGAACATAGAGTAAAAACAAGGAAAACTAGTATTCCTTGGCTTCATTTTTGCCTTTTTTATTTTTTAAAATCTTGTTAGTTTTTTAAAATTCATCACAAATAATTAATAATTTTCTCCCCTAGTTGCTTGAAATGAGTCTTCTCTAACTTCTTTTCTTGTCCTGGCCAATTTTGCTGCTTTTATAATTCTCTTTTATCTATATTTCCCCACCCTTGAACAAAATGGTTAACAGTATTAAATTAAAGATTTGCTTAGGCATTATTATTTGCTGTAGTCTTGGTTTATTGAGATACTCTTGATCAAAGTCCATATTTCAACTTTCCTGATGACTTCACTTGTATCCCATTATCTATCTGTTTAGCAACAACTCATCATGTTATCAGCTTGAATGACAGTTACTTCCTAGTTTTGTAAGTTATTTTATGTTGAGACTCTTTCAGTTTTCAGTCTGCTGTTTTTCTACATTTTCTTTGCCACTTATAAAAACATTTATAAGCTGTTTCTTTGGCAGACAAAGGGCAGAACATTGCAGTATAAGAAGGGATGTGCTTTTGGTGATCAAAAGTCAACCAAGCCAAATTTACCAATCATCATAATGCATAGCAAAAGTTTTTTAAGAATAGCAGAAGCAGATGCAATTAATTCAGTGATCTTTCCCAATGTATCCAGCCTGCTTCTGATGGTCAGCATATGTATTTCCTGAGCCAGAGGTTCCATCTAGTAGACAAGTGTCTTTTTGCAAGGATTTGTCTGATTCCTTTCAGAATGATTGTAAGCATTTGGTTATCCTCTGGTAATGATTTCCATTATGCATGCATGTGTTGTCTAGAAACAACATGTGGGGAAAATTCCTTTTTGTGTGTGTATGTTTTAAACCCATTCATTTAACTGGGTATGCTCTCATTTCCAAATTGCTACACATATTGAATTATAGTTCCAACTTTTTCTTCCCTTCACCGTATATGATAATTGACCTTCTTAGATAAGCCCCAGCTACTTTTTAAACTCAAATCCTCATCCATTTAATCTTTCTTTACCTGGGAGGAGATGAATAACCATTTCCAAAAGGCATCCAGGAACACCTCAAGTAAACCCACAGAGTATTTGATTTGGGTACCAATGCTCAGGTTCCAATCACCACCTCTCAGCTGTAAGACATATAGTGATGCTCTGCATCGCTCTCCAGCCACCTGTGTGGCACACTTCTAGACCTCTTACAGGCTTTTTAATGTCTCAGAAGAGTGGGGCTGCTTTTCAGCTTACCCTGTCAGAAGAGACCTGCAGCTTTAAGCTGTGAATCAGAGCCTTTAGCAAAAATTTGTAACAGGAGAGCATAGCACAACATGGCAAAGTTCTTCAGATCCAGGACACTGGAGCATGACTGAGCTTTTGGGACATGTAAGTAAACAGCTAAGCAAGCACTTACATAGTACTCAGCCATCTCTCTACTGCCACATTGCTTAAGAAAAACGTGCAATTACTCCAGCGAGCAGTTTTACATGATATGTAGGCAGACTGTCTGTGCTATGCTTTAATAGCCTCTAGCTATAAATAACATTATTAGGAAAGCACATTGCCTTAGAAGGACAGAACAGAGATAATCACCTTTCTGACTGCCTAGAAACATATTTAGATTTCATGTTTAAAGTTTAAAAATAGACTCAACAAATGCATTCAGTTTTTGACACTAGGTTAAGCCTCTTACACAAATGATACAATTGACACAATAATGCCAAGAGTTTATTACAAGTTTTAAAACCCATTAAAATACTAGTCAAAAATCTGAAACCTTAAAAGGCATTTTAATTAAAAGGTGAAAATTAGGGTCATGACACATTTTTCCCAAGAGATAAAACACAGGCGGTTGACTCAGCTACTCCCCTGCTGCGCACACGTAGTACCCTCTCGATGGACACCACAGCCCTGAACCTCAGACAACTTAACTGCCAAGATTTCAGCCTGGATTTCCATCTGATATTGAGAATGGTTTATGTAAAATGTCAGCCTGCAAATTCTGTCTGACTTTGCGGGGGACATTGTGCATGAGTCCCTGCCACATCAGGGATATTCTGGGCTGAAGCGATGTCCCTGCTATGTCCAAGATCAGATGCTGGGGCTGCTTGGTATGTGCTGCACTGTCCTCTTTTTGAAGCAAAATAGAGAAACAGTGGCTTCAGCCTAACTGTCACATCTTTCTTGCTCTTACACCTTCAACTCTTCCTTCTTAACATGGTAGAAAGAAAAACCCTGAGCCTTCTGGCTCTGCTTTTGCACCACTGTGCCCCCCTTCATACCTGTTAAAACACCATTGGCCCACGATATGCTGGCCTGCTGGAAAGGCCAAGTGGCCCTCCTGGCAGAGTCTAACCTGGAAAGCCTGACAGCCATTTGGTTATCAAGCATTTCCCCAAGGATGCTGTGTAACCACACAGCATGCAGCTCCCTATGGATAGTCACTGTAGCACGTGTTCTGACCCAGGAAACTGGATGTAGTTTTGTGGTAAGCTAAATGAGCAAGTGTTTGCTGAATCCTAATTAACCCAGGCACTCTCCCCTCTTACAGAGTGTGGATGTTGATGCCGTAGCCTTCATCAGAATTGTTCAGATACACAGAAAGCTTGTGGCATGTGCCATTGAGGCCATTACAGCCCCTTGTGTTGTTTCTCTGTGTTTGGTCCATCAAAGCTCCACGCAGACTCAGAAACAGCACCATTGCTTCAAAGCCTGTCAGCCTAACCTGTGGCCAGCTGAAACCAGCAGCAGGTGGTCAGATGGAATTTGGCCAGGCAAATATGCATATCTCTGTGGAAAAATTTAATTGGCCAGTTATTTAACTAGTGAACCACCTATCAAACTAGGTCAACTAGGTTGGACTTCCACTTTCTGTTTGTAGAAATGCAAAACAAACAAATGTACTTACTGAAACATCATCTTAGGAAATAACAACCCAAGGACATAACTGGCCTCCAGCCCATACAGGACATTCATTGACATAGGATACCTGTGTTGAACACTCCTTGCTATAAATTTTGTTTTGGTTGTTTTCTTGACAGAAGGTTAATCCCACACCCAGGCACTCCCCATATGTTCTCAGCAAAGTTGTAAAACAAGCTCTCTGAGTCAGGAGTTACACACTGAGGGTAAATACACCTGGTAATAACACATAGCCTCCCCAAAGCAATACATCCTACAAGGATATCTGGTGTGGGACTTCATTGGCATCCATGCTCTTGTGTAAAGTGTCAAATCCAGGTGAGATCTCCAATGTGGGGTGGATAGATAACTTTTATAATTTATAAGGAGTATAATATTATTTTTGTCTTCATATTTTGATTCCTCTGAAATAAAATATTTGCACTTTCTGTTGATTATCACACACTTGCCTCTGCATGTTCACCTAGCCAGAACAGCTGATACTTGATCTTCATGCCTTTCCAAACTTTATAGAAGCTGATCTATTATGGCATTTTATCTCAATTATTTCAAAGAGAGAATGATCACAAATAGAGATGTCTCTAAACAGAAACAATAAAAACATAAAATATTACCTTTATGCTAAAGGCTGTTTCACATGTCTACAATACTAACTGAGTAGTTGAGAATACAAGTGACATCCAAGTTAAAAACAAACAGCTTCGTTACAAGCCGGGCAGCAAACAGACAGCTGGCTTTTAAAGGATATTCAACTTCCTGCTCCTTTCCACGTACGTAATGTTTATTTTAAGTTTCTGTGGGCTTATGCAAACTGGACAGCTCTACAAACCTCTGATTAGATTGTTTAACTTTCTAGTGAGTGAGTGGTACAAATCTCCCTTTGTGACAAAACCCAGAAGTCAAACATATTGCAGACTCTTGCCATAGAGATTTGGCACCTTAAGTTGTACTGTAGCGGCCCAAGGTCCTGGTGTGATGGTAAAGAAAGAATCATCATTCTTGTTTACACACAACATTCAGCCAGTGGATAATATTTGCTATGTTGAATTTTTGTTCATTTGATTCTCAAAACATCTACTTTGCAATTACTAAACAAGGAAACTAGAAGTTTCATAGCAAGACCTTTCTTTAGTTAAACCAATTTCTCTCCAGATGATGAGGTCGTTTTGACAAAACACAGTACCACTAAAGAAAAGTGGGATACATGGTGGTTTGAGCATGAGCATTTCTAATAGTATTTTTAAATTAGTTTTAGCTGTTATTCATTTTTACTAATATTTCTGATCTAATCTCCTCTCTCACTTGGGGCATGACCCAACACTCACCAAAACCTATGGAGACCTTTACATTAATTTCAGTGGGAACTAAGTGATCCCTAAAGATCAATTAGAAGATCATTGTTTGGTTATGTGCAAAGTTCTTCCGATATGGATTTTACAACTACTTTGTTGAAACCATCCAGAAAGTGGAGATTTGTTTTCTGTAATTCATAGCCCCATCAGGCAATGCAATATGAGTGTTAATGTGAGCACCACTATCTAGACAAATCTCTCATTTATTCAATGCCATCAGGGCTCTTGAAAATAACACCCTAAATTCTTAATGATAAGTACCTAAAATAAGTGTCATGAAGACACACTGGACCAGAGCAGAAAGCAAACGTGGTAATCGTATCCTGAGATCTTTAGAGGAGTGTTTAATTATTATACCCTGAAGAGAGCACTCTCCTCTAAAGATGACATTTACATAGATCACAAAATAAAGTCACCCAAATGGAGTAGATGTGGGGAAACCAGTGCAAGGAAAAGATTGTCTCACTCTTTCATACTGCCTCCCAGCGTAGGGAGTTAAACAGATTCCAATTTCTGGATAACCCATCTTTGTCTAGAACTAAATACCAACACTTCTCATGTTTTTCATTGAATCAGCAACAGCATCTAAACAGTATTTTGAAGAAATATTGTTACATATGTGGGGAAAAGGAAGAAATCAAGTAAGGCACACCATGTGTTTACCATGCCAATCTACTCAGATATCTTTACTTGATAATTATCTTTCAGGATGAATGAAAGGTGGGTAAATTATTGGAAGAGAGTCACTGGGAAATTATTAATTCAACAAAGAGATAATGGGTAGTGTTGAAAGAGGAACTTCTGGCTAGAGGATGACTAACAAAGGAGTTTCTGAAAGATCAGTCAGGCCTTTCTAAAAGGGCCTATCTTCTTCAATACTGTCATCAGAGAATTTGGCACAGAAATCAAAATGAACTATTGAAAGCCAGTGACAATACTTACTTGAATGTATTTGTCATTACAGTGAGGGAACAGGCTATTTTAAAGGAAGAGCTGGACAACTTTGAGGTCTAGAGTATTAGAAATGGCCTAAAATGCGACATTATTATTGCAAAGCATTTCAATTACTAATGAGATTTTTTTTTTTTCTTAAAAACACCACTTGGAAACAAATAAGACAGAGAAATAACTGAGAGCACCAGCTGCTCACAGGATGATTACGATCCATCAATGTGATCTGACTATGAAGATGGCAAGCACAATCCCCATAAATCTTTTTTTTCCAAGAGAGATAAGAAACCATTATTGTCTTTGTTCTTGTGAAACCTCCTCTGTATATAGTTCTGACTGCTTGTGTTCAAGAAACTTGAATGCAAGCTGAAAGAAATACAGTGAACAAAGTAATGACAAGCAACTGAAAGCACTTAACTTTTCTAACAAAAGAAGAACTGTAAGGTGACATGTTTGCTGCACCTCAGGGGTTAAACAGAGGAAAGAGAAAAGTGTTAGAGATAGACAATGTTGGGATGATTAAGACAAGTATAAACTGGTCATGGGTGAACATAGCCTAGAAATTATGACCTGGAACAACTTCTTTCCTATAAGTGTGAAGCCATATTTTTGCAGTGGAGCTTCAAGAGTCTGTAAAGAAGAGAATATAATGTGGCCACCTGAGGTAGCAGAGATTTGCACTTCCTTGCTAAAGTTTTATATACATTGATTTCACTCTTCACTTAAAATCTCCTGGAGTGATTTTGATGAGTAGTTAGGGGAATCTGGGTCATTCATGGGCCCGGCTGTAGTTTTACCACCAGCCCTTGAGGCTGATGACTGGTTATAGCAAGTTCAAGAACAGATTAGCACTCAGACTGTGAGCCAGAGGTGGGATGGATGTAATCTTTGCTGGAATATTTTCATTTGCTGCAGCACCATACAGTATGAACTGCATTGAAAAGATAGAACAAATTCTTTTTCATGTTTACCTCCATAAACATAGCCCATTACATGGACTGATGCACAAGTATTTTCAAAGGAGAGAAACACGATAATTCATACTCTTGACTTACTCCTGCTAACAAATGAATCTATGATTATTTTCTATGAATATTAAAAAAACTTTAGAAAGGTAGAGGCTGTAGTGATAATAGTGTTTTTTTCAATTAACCCTTCTTGGTATCACCAATACTTCTGTTCAGATCTATAGTTTTGTTGGGGTTCTGTGTGGTTTACCTGTAAAAAGCAAAAAATCTCACTGGTTGTTAGAAGGATTCAGATACCAGCAGTAATTTTTGTACAGTTTACACTCATTAGCTGTCTTCTCATTTGCTGAACTTTATGTCATGTGCCAGTCATAGTGTTGTGTGAAGGACTGTTGCCTTCGTTTTATCCAAAGAATATATGAGTTACTAAAAAAAAAAAAGTACAGAAATACTGTGAAGAGATCACAAGCAAGATCTCTCAAGTCCTGGAATAGCATTTCAGCCGTTGAATAAACCTTTACTTTCATCCCAGAAAACTTCAGATGAAGCTACCAGGGGTTCCTGCATGTAAATGCCAATGAAATTCATGCCTGGAATAGAAAGTACACAGTGAAGCCACATAAATTTCTTGCCTGTGTAGCTGAAATGACAAACAAAAACCCATCAATACTTCCTACAATATAGAAGAGATGTAGCTACAGAAGGACTCTTGGCACTGAAGACTGTTAATTTTGGCTTTCTGAATAAAGGCTTGTGCTGTTGTGCAAAAAAAGATATTCTGTTTCTGTTGTAAAAGGGACCATATTACAAAGGACCCAGGCAAATACACAAGAGAGCTTAAAGAAGAAAACATCTGAGGCACTATGTGTTTCAGATCTTTATCAACAATTTAACTTGTCTGTGGCAAGGAGCTGTTGTTTATAGACCTCATATTCCTCTCTGATGAGTGCTTTGGGCTGTGTTGATTTACAGAATGAATGGTCTGACTGTTTTTGAGTTATCTTCTTTGCCTACTTGACCTGTAGAAATCACCAATAAATATTTTCAGTGAGATCCTCTCTGCTGCTTTTCAAGCTTTGGGTTATGTCCTCTGTCTAGGCTTAAGCACCTATTAGAAGTTAGTGTGACCAGGGTGAAATGGAATTCAGGATAAGGTTATACTCAAGCTCCTTTTAGGGACATGAGTCTCTAATATGTCTGAATGTCCAGGACCACCTGGTAGAGTTACATGCCTCTGACAGGGAATTTAAACAGCCCACTTACTGAGCCAGTCATTTAAAGTTAATAACTAAGAAACAATGAAATTATTGTTGTGTTTGAAATCACCTTTTCATTGAGCTGTGCCTGTGAAAAGTCTGCAGGGAAAATTGCAATATCCTTGAGGTACAAAGTCCCAGATTTTCACAAGTGGACAGGCTGAATACGCACTTTTTCCTTACATAAAGAAGGAAATTATCTTCTCTGTTACTGCCTAGTGGTTCTAGTGTCCTTTTTTTTTTTTCTCTTTGCCTGCAGAGGATTAGAGTCATATCTCCCCTGCAAAGCAGTATTACATGGGTAGGCATGTTAGCTATTTAGCTGGACCTGACAAGACTCTTCTCCACCTCTACTAACTATGATGCAAAAAATAAAGACTTCTGAGAAAGGGAAGGAATGGCTCTCTGGCCCTAGTAGTCAGCCTGTCCCTTATAGGAGAGCTTTGCAAAGGGACCACTATGAAGTCGTTCCAGTCCCTTGCCAAACAGGTCCCTTGCCAAACAGTGGCATCACTGACAGAACAAAAGGCTCTTCTTCTGAGAGGGGTTTAAAATCTCCAATGCTGGGACAGGCTCCAGATCTTCTAAGGAGGAAATGTAAGCCATTAATGTCCAGAAAATCTGGACTCCTAAATCTCTAGATTTTCAGAAGAAAGGGGCCAACACTGTTTGCTGAGAGCCTTTATGCTACCAGAGGATGTTTAGGAGCATGAGAGTCTCATGAGAAACTTAGATTGTAGAATAGCTACTGCTGGTCTCAGATGAGGCTTGTGAGGACATTTTCTCAAATGAGATATCTATTAAAAAGCATAAGCATATAACTCTAACCACGAGGAAAAATTCAGGTTAAAGAGGCAAGCACATACTGACAGCATTCTTCCTCCCAACAGGACTTTCTATCATGATTTTAAGTTAGCCTTCTCAGAGGAACTTTGTTCCTTCTTCAGGATTAAAATCCTCTCTGGTACAAAGATTTAGATCCAGGCAATGCATTAGCTGTAATGTCCAATATCAAAAAAATAAGCATAAATTGCCAGCTTTGCCCACAGAAAAAGTGCAAACACAAAAGGTCTCTGGAGGATGTTCCTCTAGATATGCACTGTGTTAGATTTTGAACCCTGCTGACTTCAGAGGCATATAACTGATACCAAATCTTCCCCACATGTATCTGAATGTCTTTGCTTTATATGCATTATCATCAGTTAACTCACCTCAGCTGACTTAAGTATTGAAGGTGCAAGTGGAGCTAAAGTGGTAAAGAACGTGTAACACTTCGTTGTTACCTACACAAAAAGCCTCTTGGCTTAACTGTTTGTCTTGGTTTGGAAAGAGAGGTATCTGTCAGGGAAAGTTGGAGTTTCGCTTGGAATGGAGAATGTAAACCCCTCACNAATGGGATGATGTAATGTGTCATGTCATTGGTGAGCCTTAATGGCCCATTAGCAGAAGATATCCCCCCAGAAGAAGGAGGACATGGTGAAAGAGATAAGAAACACTGCCCCACCTGGTTTTAACAGTTGGCTCATTATCAGAAGGCACTCACCCCCCTCTTCCCAGAGTTACAAGAGATAAAGAAAAACATCTCCCCAGCTGCTTTCAACAGGTGAAATAGAATACACATTTTTGGTTCCATAACCCAAGACATTGTTTGAACTGGGCCAATAGATACTGGGGATGTTATGGTATTGGTTTTTCCTGGACACTGTTTGTGTACTCATTGGGAACACACAAACTTGATAAGAAGGCATAAAAAAATCACACTTAATGGAAATTGCATTTCACCCTGGTCACACTACACCTTTGAGAAAAACTGGCAAAAACCAGCTTTGAGAAACATCTTTGCCCTGTTTGTCACCTGTGTTATCTGCCAACTGCCAGTAGAGATCCAAGGTGATTTCACTATCACCTTCTTTATAGCCTCATTTCCTGAGGAACTTGAGCTTCTCTAGTCATCCTATCTTTCCATTTGTATTTCAGTTTGCCTGTCATTTGTCTCCTACCTTTGTAGCTTTTAAATCTGACAACTGCCCACAATCACATTGGGCAGAAAGGGAGAATTTCCAATGAAATATAAGTTCCTACAAGTCTTGTGAAAGCCAGCAGGTGGGTAGAGGAAAGCAACTAATACAAACTGGAGGAAAGAGATCCAGAGAAAAGTTTCAATATGAGAGCCCTAAGACCTTCTGGCTAGACAACCACCTTGCATGTGTCTGCTTTCTGATCAGTGTGCAGATGGGTCACAGCATCTGCAGCACTGTGATACCTCAGCCCATAGTTAAGGGACAGGACCATGAAATGAGGTGAAGAAGAAACAGGGAAAAAGAGGAAACGGATTAATGTGAGGATGTATAGTAGACATGAGGGAACTGGGGAAGTCTTACAGACTTTTGACAGAAACTGTGATTAGCATGGGAAGGTCAGATGAAACTCCATAGGAAGTTGGTCTTCCTTGTTCTGCTTTTCATGAAACAGGATACAGACATATTTAGAACTGAACCAGCTCAAAGTACAGTGGCAGATATGCAGACTTTTGAAGTACAGCCAAGCTATACTTTCATTATTATCTTCATTCCAGATTAGGCCAAATTTGACAACAGATATAGCAGCACCTGTGGAGTAAATGGACTCCAAGTCAAAGGGACATGCAGCTAAGCTTCCAATAAAGGCCCTTGCTGAGTGGCTCCACTGCTGAAAACTGAGTATGAGTATCTGAACTTAAACTAAGGAAACATCGGCTGCATCAATTACCGAATGTGGGTTACTTTGAAGCATAAATTATACCCTTGCCATAGCTGAAACAGGCTCCTGTCAAAGATCAACAGATGTCTCAAGAGTGGCATACTTCAGCTCCCCATTTGCTGCCAGCATCTGATCCACTAATCATTCATGCTACATATATGCTTACTCCCTCCCAGGCTCCCTCCTGAAGCAAAATGACTAGTTTCTTGGAGAGGAAGTCTGGACATAGTTAACAGAATAGCTTGCTCCAGGCTCCACTCCAGACAGAAAAAATGGACTTGGACTGCAACAAGTTTAACTCACTCAGTCCATGACAGTTGTCTGATCTTACTCCAGTAGGCCTTGTGTCCTCAAATTCCCTACACACTGTCCTGGGACAGCACAGGCAGGCAATACGTGCTCTGAATTAGTAAGTCACCACTGCCTCATAATTCGCTTGCAGAATAATATGGGGTCAGCAGAGACCTGGGCCAAACACTATCCCAAATCTGGCCATGCTGACCTAAAGAGAGTAGTTACTTCTGAGCCATGTGGACAGGAGCTGTCTTGCACCACCTGGTCTGGGTCAGAGATTAGCCTTGGGGCAGCTGCTCTGGTAGCACAGTCGCAGCCCTTGAGAAAGCCAGGGCAGGGGCCAGAGCTCTCAACAGAAGGACTTTGCTTCCAGGCTTACAGCTGGAATTTGAACTATTCACACTGATAGGTGCCACCCCTCACCATCAGCTCTCACCCGGGAGACTCCTGTGGCCCCTCAAGCCTTTTTCCTCAGAGGCCAGTTAAAATATTCTCTCAAAATAGATAATGAGGTAATAATTTTATTTTCCTGCTTGCTTAAGGAGAGTGTTAGAAGAGTTAATCCGGGGATCAAAGGTCTTTGTTAGCAGAGAGTCTTTTGAATCCCATGTGTGCAGGTCACAGAAATAACAGTGAAAGTGTACAGACCTGGAAATGACAGCCAGGATGGAAACCAAATCTGCCACAACCTTCTAATGGCATTTAGTGTCTTTTAAATGTTTGGGTCAAGTTTGATTTTGCTGGTTTATGTAGTCTCTTGTGAGATTTAGCCAGCTGTTGGATCTTTTCATGCAAGTGAAACTTTCCAAAAGGGCCTTAAACTCCAGTGACGGAATACAGTTATTTGTATGTCAACTGCAGCTTCTATTTATAGCATGATGAAAATATCCCCCAATCAGTAACTCTCTAAGAGACAGGCATTTCATAAAAATAGATTATAGAAAACAAACAAAGATGTAGGCATGTTTTAGGTTAATCAAAACACTCATATTCCAAACTCTTCTCATAACCCATATATTTAAGGTACTGGTAAATTCAGATGGTAAACCCATTCAGACACAAACACATAAACTTTCCATAGGATAAGAAATTTGGCTATTCAGGGAAAAGGAATATTAATATATTCTATAGTGAATGAACACAATAATAAATGGAAGGTTTTAATAAACCAAAATTAAATTAACAGTTTTCTGTGATACTCAGTAGAGCTTGCATTCACCACTTAACAGAGTGCTTTTAAACATGTGCTTTTAAAGGGCGTTAATTTAGGACCTGAACTGTTTGAAGATTGACTTGAAAGAATTTCAAAGGATGTAGTTTAATTAAAAATATTGTAAACTTTGCATTCCTGGCAAGACCTTTTGACCTCTCACGATATTTAATGCTCGAAGGTGAGGAGTTGACTGACTGCTACTCACTCCACTAAAGGCACTCAGGATCCCTCCTGCCGGTGCCACAACCATCATTAATTGTTGATAGGTGCTCATTACATTGACCTAAAGCCAGTACCCAGAGAAACAGCAGATCAGGAAGTGGCAGGCGCCCAGCTGCAGCACCGGGGGTACTTTTCTTGGCTGTGCGTCAAACACGGCTCATCCTTTCAAAAAGACCCAAGAACAGGGTGTGCACTGAAGGTCTGCTCGCTGCAGCCATGGCGCAGTCTGGCATTCCCAGCCACAGAAGGATCAAACGGAGCTACCCACAGCAGGCCAGGAAGCATTGGAGAGACTCCTGCGACGCCCAGTGCCTCCGTGACGGATGGCCTGCTGTCACCCGCTCCGAGGGGCCTCTCGCCATGCAGGCTGTTTGCATTCAGTCAACACTTTGCTTTTATAGGCCTGTGGAGCCAAAGATTGCTAGACTTCTGAACCCCAGGCTAACTTCTGTCTGGCTGCAGCCTCATTTTCTGGAGCCAAAATCTTTTTTAACAACTACACAATAACAAGTAATTAGGGCAAAGTCTGCTAATCTTCTCCTTTGGGCCTGGAGGTTGTGTATTCAGAACCCCGTTGAAGGTAGAATTACTGCCATCAAAGCCTGAGGTTACTTTGTGAAAGGGGTTGAACTCTAGGTCAAGGAAATGTTAACTGGACAAAGAGAGATCAGGCAGATAGTGTTAAAATTAAAACTGTCCTACTGAGATAATGCAGAATTGACTGCTTTTGCTCTGAAAACTAGCTGAATGAACAACATGAAGGGAAAGCTAGAGCAGTTATTTCAAAAGGTGAAAACATAGCAAATAAAGGATTTATTGACTTTCATTTGGGAATTTATTTGTAGTCTCTTTATTCAGTAAGACAAAGTAAAATATCTTATTTTTTTTATGTCACATTGCATTTGGGCCATCCTGTTTCCTAAATTTGTTTGATTTATTAAATTGAATAAGTTATTTCTTATGTATCTTTTTGCTCTCCTCTAAAAGACCTCATGCAAAAAATTCATTAGAATTTTAAAAGTTTCTGCTCTTAAGAGTCCTGGGGACAAATGGAACTTGCTGGGTGATAGGAAAGATAAACAAGCACAGACTTGAGGAAGAAACACGCTCCAGAAGAGAGTGGTGTTCATGAAGTGCCCTGGATATGGCACGAGGGTGGACTTTGTGTCTCTGGTACTTATATATAACATAGGTCAGGTAGAGACTCCAGTTTTTCAAGGGATTAGAGCCCAACAACTTAAAATCTGCAAATGTTCGAAATAAAAATCATAGATTTTGCCTGGAAATTTGTCACAGAGCAGGACAGCCCTCACTTTGCCACATGGAGTCATTCCAAAATTAAATCCACTCACTGCTGTCAAGGGTAAAAATACATCCCTATCCCCCTGCCAGTATCAAAGCTGACAGCTCCAGCAGGACCGGCAGCACTTTGTTCTTCCCTGGTGCTGTGAGGAGGCTTTTGCCTGCTGCTGCCAGTGGATTTTCAGACCGTATGTGGAGCAGAAGAGCAGAAATCTTGAAGCCAGCTATTCCCATGCTGGATTCTACTGGGCTCTGTCATAGCCCCCTGCCACCTCCCTGACTTTTGGGAAATGGATGGAAATACTTCAGCTGACACAGGCAAGGGGTATCTTTGGAAATGTGATGGCAATTACCACAACAGTGGAATTACCTCACAATTCAGTTCTCAGGGCAAGATGTATTAACGGTGTTGCAATTGCCAGCTGGGTTAAGCCAAGTACAGTAAAGTGGATATGCCTTTCTGCTTCCTAGCTGAGCTGTCAGAAGAATTCTCTTGTGGGACTTCTTCAAACCTGAAGGCTCCCAGAGTAACTGGTATAGCTATCATCATGAGAAGAGAAAGTGTCTTCCAGAAGACCAGTGGTAGCAAAAATAATCCTCAGCTCTGAGGTGGGACACTTCAATGCATGGGGAAAGACCTCTCCTCTCAGGGAGGTAGCATCCTGGAGATCTCCCTTGAGCTGTGGGTAGAAGGAGAGTTTCCAGCCTCTCCAGGAAAAAAGTAATAGCCAGTGTTGTTTAGTGTT
This sequence comes from Rhadina sibilatrix, assembly GCA_013400275.1. Classification (NCBI taxonomy): domain Eukaryota; kingdom Metazoa; phylum Chordata; class Aves; order Passeriformes; family Phylloscopidae; genus Rhadina; species Rhadina sibilatrix. The sequence goes on along the minus strand of VWYO01019708.1, from coordinate 30,755 downwards.
CATTTTATTGGCATTTCCCAGGGATTTTAGAAACACCAGGTTGCCATTACCTTTATGAAAATATAAAAGTTTTCCATATATGAACTATAAGACACAGGCTCATCAGTATTAGCTTTCTTTCATTATGTGTAGGTTTTGCATGTATTTTCCTTTAATTATATGAGAACAAAAATCAATTAGTGGTAATGACTAATCATGGCACAAAGCTTTTTTATTTTTTTCTTTAAAGCATTCTTCTGACATGGAGACAGAAAATGACAAGTGCATTTTTATGTTAATTATGGCCATATGAATTGCCCCGGATAGATGCCACCACATCACTGCTAAAATGCACCAAAGTGAAGCCTGGTTTTTTTCTGAAACTTAACACCGGAGCAGTGCCCCTAGTACAAAAGGCATTGGGATATATTTTTTTCAAATTTCAGATTAGAAATAACTATTCTCTGCTGCATTAGCAACAGCACCAAAACTAGTTAAATGGTGCCAGTTTAAATGCTGCACAGATTAAACTAGCCAATGTAGCTGTACCATGAAGCAATTCAGTATTTGTGCAAATATAAAAAATTGGGTTTTAATCAGGTATTTCTCAGACTAAAATATGTGTCCTAATTCAAATGCTTTTTTCTGCTTCAACTCTGCAAAATAAAATTTTGTGGCCACTATTGAAAGCTGCCCATCAAAATACTGCATTATATTATGCTTCAGTTAAGACAGCTTTTGGTTTTAGAACAATAGATATAGGAACATTGTGACTGTTTCACAAAATTCTGTTCAATATGGGAAGAAAAAGTAGACAGAAAATGATGCTGCAGAATAAAAACCTGGCCACCTTCTGTGAGGATCTTGTAGATGTGCACATGGGTGTTACCCTGTTGGACAGCTGGCAAGCTGGTTTGGGGATCTTGCAGGCTTGTTTCCTTTAGGAAAGAAATTAGGTGTGTGAGTCAGGTGTGCACTCTGGTACCATTCCTTTTTAATTCTAAAAGAGTTTTTCCATGAACCCAATAGAAGCAGACATCAGGAAGTGCTTTCCTTGCCCAGACACCCCCCAGCCTTCCTTTCCAATTAATTCTATGCTCAGACATTGGAGCTGTAGTTGGATTTTACAGATAAGCCAATCACAGCTCAAGCTAATGCCAAAAAATTCAGTTCTCTCCATCTTTCTATTGCCATTAATTGCATCCTTCTATTCCTGACATTGCACAGTTTCTGATGCTTTTCTGACCTCATGGTTTGCTACATCAGGGCTAGATCACCAGAAGAAATATTGATACATTTCACAGAGCTTTGCAGAGAAGCAAGTGCTTATAGTAAAGGAAGAAACAAGAGCACATAAATGAAAACAAAGAAGCAAAAAGGGTATAGACTCTCTTTTCAGAGGCAGCTAGTCATCTGATTGCCTGGCCTAGCCTCAGACTGTGCACTCCACCCTGAATGCCTGCTCCATCTCAGTGTGATGACCATGATTGTTTCCCTTATAGGCTGGTGAATTCCTTTATTTTCTGTACAAACAACAAATTGCCCATCATATTCTTGCTTTTGCATGCACAGACCAAGTATTCTAGTGCTGTTCAAACTTTGTCATGTACTCCTTGCCTTGGACCATAATCAAATCTGCTTCCTACCATGACTGTGTGACAGAGAACTTATTACATTCTCTGGTACTAAGTCTGAAAGAAAGAAACCCATTGTTCTTATCCAGGTCTGTGATTATCAACAAATTAAAGATTTGCCTGACAAAAATTGAGACTTCTAGGTAGACACGCAAGACACCAAACTAATTAGAAGTTTCTTCAGAGAATGAATCAATCTTCATCCTCACTTTAGGTAGAAGGTGCAAGAAACAATCATCTGACATTCACTTTGGAATAATACAGGTTCATTTCTAGGTCATGTTTCTTGACTAACAGTAACTCACATTTAAAGGAATACATTAGAAAGTCTATCTTTCCTTTTTTCCCTAAAGTAATGGCACTCACATGCACAGCTCCTGGGCCTGATTCATTGTTGCATTACTTCAGCTTTATTTCAAGAACTCCATTTATAGTGCAGCAACTACATGAACCATGAGTCCTGTCTGTGACGCTGTCAAAAGCAAAAGTGTAGGATGGCTTTTTAAGTGGCTCATGATATAGGACTCAATTGCCCCAGTTCCCTGTTTGATTCTCCTCTGTGGAACCAACTTACCAGGGTATGAAGGCTCTGCACCTCCCAAAAAACTTGCTTCTTCTTCTCTTACACTGAGGAGCCAGAACAAAAGGGCATTTTGCTCCTCAGATAATTCAGAAATCTGTAGTAATGTGAGAAATTGCCCTGCCCAAGAATCCCTAGCTTCTTCATTAGTGGATAATATCAATTCTTATGCAGCCAATGGTATGCAATGTGTTCTCACATCCAAAGGTATACCCAACCTCTGATTTTACCAATGGTTAAGCATTAAGTAACTTTATTAATCAAGATTAGCTCACTAAACTCTGCAGTAAGACTCATAAATCCAAGGATGTAGAATGGTTGTTATGGAATATAGCAACATGCACATTATTTAAGTCAAGTTGCACACTGTACCTGGCTATGCAGGACTCAGGAAAAAGGAAATTATCTTTTGACTTCAGATAATTATTATGTTTATTATGAACATCACAAGAATATCCCATAGCTGTAACCAGCTAACAACATTAGCCAAGGCACTGTATAAAGATACCAGATTGATTAAATCCCTGGCAAAAGAAGCTTATGTACACTTTGAAACACACACACACACAAAAGGAAACCCGCTAACTTTATTTCACCATAATTGGCAGTCTTTTAAAACCTTAATACTGTAATAACAAGCACTGCTCAAGTGTGATCTCTGTTACTCTTGTGTAAAGCCATAGGAATGTCATTCATTTAGACCTCAACAGAGAGGTTGAAATATTACTGCTGACATAAAGTAAAAACACTATTAGAAGAATACTGTTGAGGTTGCAATATCAAGCATTTTGAATCTTGCAGAAGAATGTATAGACCTAGCTGCTGCTTGAGACACTTCAACACATACAAAATTTAACTGACAGTGAACCTCAGAATCAACTACATTTTCTTGTCTCTTGTCTTTCCAGCAACATCATCAAGGTGCTCTGCTTTCTGTCGGTTGACGTGTGTTTTCTTCTCTGCCTAACAGCAATATTGCTCTTAGTTGACTGGATTAATATTTTGTTCAGGGAAAACAGGGATGTAAAGAATATTTATACCGCACAGTGCAAGGATGTTGAGGCAGATGTGATTGGTATTGCTGAGGTACAGAAGTAGAGCATAGGTCTCCAATCAAACTTACCAATTTTGGGGCAGACTTACTGCACAAAGCTCCACTTCATGGACACAGCATTGCAAATCCCCTCCCTCATCTGAGTGTGCTATGCTATCCCTGCTTGGCAGGCCTGGAACTCAGCACCAAGGGAAGGCTCAGGTAAATTTTATCACTGCTAACTTATAAAGAAACTTGCTCATAAAGATTCAGTTGCTTGGCATGTTCAAACACTGTCTTCCAACAGCTCAAATCCTGGGCAAGAGGAGCTATTCAGGGGAGCAGCATCAGGCACATTCTCAACACACCTTGACAGATTTCGAGTTCCTTCCTACAGGCATAGAAAGCTGAGGATGTTCAAGGAAACAGTAACAGATTTTGTTACACAGACAAAAAACAAGGGATTTTCTTCAGAAAGAAAGGGCCAAGTCTTTTAGGATGACATATTCAGAGGGATATTAATCATGTTTTTAGACCAGCCTGAGGCATTTATATTCAAGTCCAAACAAAGTCTAGCAAATCTGTAAACATCTGAGAAGTTTCTTTTAAGAAGAATTAGTCCACATTAATAATAGACATTGTCTACTCTCTGCTGTAACAGCAATTTCCAAATATAAAAAAATATTTTCTTCACATACAGTATCCTGCAAAATTTCACTGAAGCAAAAAAACCTAAGTGAAGGATTGTAAAGGTGTGTGAAAGCCTAATTTGTTTTGTATTCAAGAAATTGGACACATTTAGTCTTTATTTATAACGAAAACATGTCGTACAGAATCCAAGTGGTACTCAATTCCTAATGTTTAAATAGAGTATCAGCTCAGTGCTGGGCTGAATTTCAGTCTAGATGAGAGGTGCTGTGCTATGTATCTTCACAAAGAGGCAGGCTGGCCTAGAAACCTCTCAAACAAATTAATTTGGTAGAAATACTGACACAGAAAATGCAGTTTAGATCATTGATAACACAGAAAATCTTAATCAATCAAGCAATAGCTGAAGTCTCAGTGGTCATGATTTTTTTTTAATGTTAGTAGGTCTCCAGGACACTAAAATACTCTTTTTTTTTATAAATAAGAAAAAAAGTTCTCTCTCACCACATTGAGACTTTCCAGCTCTGTATCTAGTTCAGAATACTATAACATTACTGTATACAGGGAAAAAAGGAACTAAAACCCCCATTAATGCCCTTAATGGTCTCCAAACAGAGACAAATAATGTCTTCAAGGGGTTCAAGAGTGTTACAAACACCAGTCTGTGACAAAGCCTAACTGGTAGTCTCTCCTCTTACACTGATTTGTATCATTTGAATGTCCAGAGTATCTACAGAACAACTAACATGTTTTCACAAATACTGAATACTAGTGCTTCCAGTCTGGTTTTGGTAGGACGCCATCTGCGAGCAAAGGCAAAAACTGCCACCTTCAAACTATAAAGAACTTTCACCTTGTTTAAACTGTTGGCCAGCAACGTTTTTCAGATGGCTTCACTTGCAGATGGGAATTCATTTCCTACGAAGTTGAGGTCAGCAAGGAAAAAAAGATGAAAAAACAGACTTCTGTAATGCCCAAAAATACAGTTTTAACAGAAAACCACAAAATTTTGTTAAAATAAAAGTCTGGAAGCAAGGACATTGCCCTTTTGGGAAGGTGGAAGATCTTGGGAGAACTTAGCAAAACACTTGTGTCTCTGTCAAAATGAGCAAAGTGCTTCATAATGGTCTCCACATTATGGGAAAGAGACCTCCCATGTAGCACCATTTTGTGTGCTGGTATCTACAGTGCTGGAACAGCCTAGGGATGGGAGAGAGCCAGGATTTTTTGTAGGCTTCCTGCGTCCTGGGGATCGCAGCTGTGAAGGAGAGCAGGGCGCACTTTCTTTGCATCTCTCAAATATAGTCCTGAATGCAACTTCTGTCATTAAGAAATATTTCTTAAGCAGACTCCATACCCCCCTTTTGCATCTGATAATAATCTCCTTGTGTTTGTGGTAAGTGAACATCCTTCATCTTTGCCTTATGAGGAAAAGCTATGGCTGTGAGCACTTCAGAATTCCCTCAGCGCTTGCAGATCCCCACGATAACAAACAACAGAAAGCATCTAACATAGTTTTTTCCTTTCCTGACAGAGACAAGGATTTCGCTCAAAAGAGGGCAGCTCCTATACCAGCCTTCTGTCTGTACTATTCGTTAAGGTACAGCACATGCTTATCTCTCAAATTTGACAACAAAGAAAGAAGACATATGCTGCTGCACTCTCCACTTCTGGCTGTTGCAGGGGCAGGAAAGGGCAGAGTTTGTATAACCCAAGTCATGGGTTATACACACACCATGAGAAAACACTAGTGGCTAGCCCTTATTTCCTTTTAGCTACGAGGTGTTTGGAGCAAACTCAGGGACCTTTCTTGAATGCTACATCTCACTGAAGTCCCAGAGTGTCCTGTATGTGCTGCTGCACAATGGAGGGGGCTGGCCCCATACTTGTGTTCATGGGGTAACTGAGCAATGCTGAGCATGCACACCCAAGGTCTAGGGGGGCACCAAACTGAGCTTAGCAATTTGTTCTGCCATCTTCACTCAGGCAAAGCTTTTGGTGATTTATAGCAATGTGGAGAGAGGGCTTAAGCTGTAGCTTTTTTTAAACATTCACATACAATTGTTTTTCCTGGAGCTCTGAATAAAGTGTCATCATGTTTCTCAACAGGGAAAAATTTTTGGATAAGTTTTTCAGAGAAGCTGAAGAAATGTTATCCAGACACAATTGTTAAACCTGGCTTTAGTTTTGATAGCAGAGCTGCCTTTGTTGGACACATTTTCCATCTTGCCCCACTTTCCTCACCACTCCCCTCTCTTCAAATGGGGAGTCAGTGACCTCTGACACTGGATAGGCCCAAAGGAAATGCTGCTTCCTCATGCCTGCCTTGTCTGTTAGCAGCAGCTACAGAGAGAACCCAGGGAAGCCATGTGAAGCCAAATATACCGAGAGAGAGGGCACAGAGATGAGAAATAATGTCATCTGCTACAAGTGGCAAGAGGACAGCAGTAGTGTTTTAGTGTTTTCTCATGTTTTCCTCTAAAATATACCTTTCCTATAGCTCACTATTACTGAGTCCATGAGACTCATTCTGTTTTTCACTGTGAAAACAAAGAGGAGCAGGTAGGCTTAAACCTGGCTGAAAGACGAGTTGATTTAGAAAATATGAGGAAAACAGCAAGAGAGTAACAGAGAAAAGAGATAGAGTAAGAATACAAAAGAGCATTTGGAACTATGGAGCTTAGAAAAAGATCTGTGGACAATTAGAAGGCATTAGAGGAAGAGCAGCATTAAAAAAAAAAAAAAAAAAGAATATGAGGAAAGAGAAAATTATGGCTACTACAGCAAAAACCAGACAGTTAAGACATTTTGAAGGGAGGCATAGAGAAGTTTGAAAGGGTGTGAATGGGAAAGAGGAAATGCAAGAAGGGGAACCAGTACAATGTTACATGTTGCTATTGCACAGAAAATGAAAAGTGAAGTGTGCACACAAACACAACTGGGAACCATGGCCTTACTAGAGCAAACAGGACAGGATGCCACAGGACACAAATTCATCCTTTGCATTAAAGGTAGATGGGTCATGTCAGAGAAAACTCTGATCACTCCTTTCCTTCCTAGAATCTCCACAGCTTCTGACATTTCTTTACCTCACATTACTCCATTATAATAAGAAGCAGGTTGTGATTTTGTAAGCTGCAAAGGGAGAACATTTCTCCTCTTTCCTCCTATGCACATCAGGCCTGTCCCTACAGGCACAAAGGATTTATTCTTCCCTTCACAAATTACTTTACCAGCTGACGAACTGTAATAGCTGCCAAACCCCTCAGAAGCCTGAGACCTCTGCCCCATCCCAGCAAGAACTGAAACAAGGCAGGGGACAGAGGAAGTGAATTATTTTGAAACAAGTGCTGGGGAGGGGATAGATGTAGTAACCAGGACATACACTGCAGAAGGAAGCAGAACCTAGCCTGAGAAAAGCTGGCAAGTACTGGTGTAGGATGAGCCATGCCCTGTACCATGCTCAGACAGTTATTAGGGAACCTCTGTGGAGAGAGTGAACATTGCTGGTAAGAGCCCTCACCAGTTTTCCTCCAAGCCCCCTGTAATTTGGAGCCAGTCTATGACTGTGAACGCTCCCAGCAAAATCAGATATTAAACCAGGTTTTGAATGGGCTCCACTTGTAATTTGGGGTTGCCTGTGACCAAAGTTGTTGTCACACAGCCTGGTTCAAGTTCAGCCAAGGGTCTGAAACAGCTCTGGTTCAGGCCTTGTTCAAGGAAAAATCTGGAATAAGTCTTCAGCCTGACTCTGTTCTCTGTGTGTGTGTGTCTGTCTGTGAGCAAGGCTGCTCTTCTGTGCTTGCTTGTCACAAAAAAAAAGTGATGAATTGCAGAAGTACCCATTTGGTGTTAGTCATTCGGTGCAGCAGGAAGGAAGCAGGAAGCCCTTGTGAGCATTAACTTTTCAAAGCAGTTTGCAAAAAAAGCCAAATCTCTCTTCCCCTGGGCTACACAGCCACATACTGTTCTTTACCTCCTCACCTTAAGGGGCACCTAGTCACAACCAACATTCGCAGGTCCTTCAGCCGGAAATATTTGCCCGGTGCAAACAGCTGAGGCATTTGGTGTCAGCCCTTTCTCTGTGCAAGGCGTATTAAAAGTGGGGAGGGAAGAGGAGCCAAACGGGAGAGGCCTGATTGCACTCAACAGGTTCAGTTCACGCTGTGACCCTGCCCGGCTTCCTCCTATTCAGATGTGTTACTTCCCCTTTGTGGTAATGGCCTGTGGCAGCTGGCCAGAAAACACTATTAATTTCAGAAGTGGCCTGACAACAAACCCATAGCAAAACGAGAGGAAGTGGCGGGGAGGCCATCTGTTAACTTCAGCAGAACAGTAGGGACACAGCTATGTAGGTTCTACAAGGAAAGCAGATTAATAATCCAAAAAGAGGAAACTGGCTAAAATTATCCGCAGACCATATTAAAAAAAAA